>CM076978.1:50659446-50930103 GCA_039105355.1 Benthosema pterotum
ATCAATTATAACTGTGAGCGTCCACATCTGTGAAACTCTAAACTGGAGCGGGGAGGTGGGAGGGGTGTGTGTGTGTGTGTGTGTGTGTGTGTGTGTGTGTGTGTGTGTGTGTGTGTGTGTGTGTGTGTGTGTGTGTGCACGTGTGTGTGTGTGTGTGTGTGTGTGTGTGTGTGTGTGTGTGTGTGTGTGTGTGTGTGTGTGTGTGTGTGTGTGTGTGTGTGTGTGTGTGTGAGAGAGAGAGATGGTAGTGGGCGCTATAAAGTAGGTACGTAAACATGGGGGGGGGGGGGGGACAAGAGAACATGTTGGAGGGGCAAGAGAAAATGGTATGGGGCGGCTTCATCGCCGATGAAGCCGCACCCATACCATTTTCGGTTACAGGACTTTTATTAGTCAAGTAAAGCATCAATAATAACATAAGTTGTTGTTGAAGTTGCAACAGACACGCAGCATGCATAAAGCTAAAGGTCTGACTCAGAGAGTTTTCTGTTTTCAATGATGAAATGCTGTTGGTTTAGTGGTGCCACATTTGTAGTTAGCAGTAGTAGTGTTTTCAAATCATTTAAAATATCGGCACTTTAAATTGAAATATCTTGGGTTGTTTTGCATGGCATCAAGTTTGGGGAGGCAGACTGGGTATTTAGGGGGGCATTGCCCCCACATGCCTAGATCCGCCCTGTTTGCGGACCCGTTTGTATACAGTATATGCGTCCCTTATTATCATCATTATTACAAAAGACATATAAAAAGTCAAAGAAGAATTCATGAATTTGCAACAAATGTGTTGTGTGTAAACACTTTTGTTTAAAAACTGAATCTAACTCCACCTCCGCTCCACTCTATTGGCTCATTATGAATCTGCTGGAGACTGCTGTGCTGTGATTGGATAAAACGCTGCCTCACCCACACAACCCCCTTGCCCCTTCACAAACTAGCACCGCCTTTCCTGAGCCAGACAAATGTTTGGTTTCCATGTTTGATGACAGCAACAACGTTCTGGACCGCCTGCAGGACGAAGCAAGTGTCTGTCTGCAGGGAAACAGCTGAAGCAACAAAGTAGAAGTGACGTAGATGAGGGGGGAAAAGGCAAAAAAAGAATATAGCTACATATCTATTTTAAATTTGGGCTAAAATGTTGCCTCTATTGCCTCCTTTTGGTGTTTTACAATTTATTAGCATAATTAGCATTACTTAGCATTATTTGCATCAATTATCAAGAGTGTCATATGTTTACTCGAACCCAGATTCAGACAAGGAGACACAGGAGGCAGATTGCAGTTTAGAATATTTAATGTATACTTCAGGTACGAGAGCAGGGCAGAGTGGCAGGCTGAGGCAGGTGAGGCTGAGGCTGAAGTCCAAGGCAGTCACTGTAACAGGAGGAGAAGGATGTAAGTTTCCAGACGTATACTGACAGAGGATTAGTAGCTGCTGCTAGCCCGGGTGGATAACATGACTGATTGATTCTACCTTCAGACAAAGACTGAAGATCTGGCAGAGCTGTAGGGCTGGACCAGGTCTTTATAGCAGGGCTGATAGGTCAACTCCGCCTCGGCTCCGCCTCCACCTCCTCTCCTGCAACTCTGACTCCACTCCTGTAATTATAGAAAGATTAGACAGAGGAGGAAGACTGGGCAGATGTGACAGTACCCCTCCCTCTATGGGCGCCACCTGGCGCACGTCTGGGCTGGTCCGGATGGTCATCATGGAACTGGCGAACCAGGGACGGATCCAATATAAACCGTCGTGGTACCCAAGAACGTTCCTCCGGGCCGTAACCCTCCCAATCAACCAGATATTGCAGCCCTCGACCACGGCGGCGAACGTCCAGTAGTCTCCGAACCGTGTAGGCAGGATGGTCGTCGATCAACCTTGGCGGAGGCGGGGCCGGCGTTGGAGGGACCAGAGGGCTGCCAGAAACTGGTTTAATCTGGGAGACGTGGAATGTAGGATGCACACGAAGGGAAGCTGGGAGCTTGAGACGAACAGCACAGGGGTTAATGACAGACTCTACTTCAAAAGGACCGACGAAACGAGGAGCCATCTTCTTAGAAGTGACCTTGAGCGGCAGATCCTTAGCAGAAAGCCACACCTTCTGACCAGGCACGTATTCAGGTGCTGGGGTCCGACGAACATCAGCATGGCGCCGAATCCTCTCCCCCGCCTTGAGAAGGGCAGCACGGGCACGCTTCCAGGTCCTACGGCAGCGTCTCACGAGAGCCTGGACAGAAGGAACCGCCACCTCGATCTCCTGAGCTGGAAACAAGGGAGGCTGGTATCCAAGCGAACAGAGGAAAGGAGACATGCCGGTGGACGCGCTGGACAGAGAGTTGTGAGCGTATTCCACCCACGACAATTGAGAGCTCCAGGTGGATGGATTAGCAGACGCCATACAGCGTAGAGCAGCCTCGACCTCTTGATTGGCGCGTTCGGTCTGGCCATTCGTCTGGGGATGGAAGCCCGAAGAGAGGCTGGCAGTGGCACCCAGAGACGTGCAGAAGGCCTTCCAAACGTGAGAGGTGAACTGGGGACCCCTGTCGGAAACAATGTCAGTACAAAGGCCATGCAAACGGAACACATTGTCGACCAGTAGCTCTGCAGTCTCTCCCGCAGAGGGAAGTTTAGGCAGGGCAACAAGATGGACAGCCTTGGAAAAACGGTCAATGATGGTCAATATAACCGTCTTACCCCTGATGGTGGCAGGCCAGTGACGAAGTCTACAGCAATGTGAGACCATGGACGATGTGGAACAGGCAGGGGCCTAAGGAGGCCGGACACAGGCTTAGTAGAAGTCTTATTACGGGCACAGGTAGGACAGGCAGTGACGAAGGACCGGGTATCCTCCACCATAGTAGGCCACCAAAACCTCCGGCGAAGGAAGGACAGGGTGCGATTGATGCCCGGGTGACACGTCAGGTGGGTAGAGTGCCCCCATTCCAGGACCTGGGAGCGCACAGCATCAGGGACAAACAGACGATCCCGAGGGCCGGTACCGGGGTCTGGCTGTAGAGCTTGAGCTTGCAGGACCCTCGACTCAATCTCCCAAGTGACAGTGGCGAGTACACAGGTAGGTGGCAAGATCGGCTCCGGATCGGCACCACTCTCCCCCACAGAGTGTAAACGGGACAGAGCATCAGCCCGAGCATTCCGGGAGCCTGGGCGAAAGGTGAGAGAAAAATTAAACCTCCCAAAAAACAAGGCCCACCTCGCTTGACGTGAATTAAGACGCTTCGCAGTCTGAATGTAGGACAAATTTTTATGGTCAGTCCACACAATGAAAGGCTGGACAGCACCCTCCAGCCAGTGGCGCCATTCCTCCAATGCCTCCTTAACTGCCAACAGCTCCCGGTTGCCAACATCATAGTTTCTTTCTGAGGGATTAAGTTTACGTGAGAAAAAGGCACAGGGATGCAATTTATTGTCAACAGGAGAGTGTTGAGAGAGCACAGCACCCAATCCGGTGTCCGAGGCATCCACCTCAACGATGAACTGCAGGTCTGGGTCTGGATGGATAAGAACTGGAGCAGAGACAAAACGGTTCTTAAGCTCTACAAAAGCCGCTTCTGCTGCAGAGCTCCAACAGAAGGGAGTGGCAGTGGATGTGAGAGCCGTAAGCGGGGCTGCAATAGAGCTGTAGTTCTTAATAAACACCCTATAAAAATTGGCAAAACCCAGGAAACGCTGCAACTGCTTGAGAGTAGTGGGTGCTGGCCACTCCGCAACGGCAGAAACTTTGGCCGGGTCCATCTGCAGCTGACCTGGAGCAATAACATAGCCTAGGAAAGACACAGAAGGGGCATGAAATTCACATTTTTCAGCCTTGACAAAAAGCTTGTTCTCCAGGAGGCGTGGAGGACCTGGGAAACATGTAGTTCATGATCGGCCTGGTTTTCCGAAAAAATCAAAATGTCATCCAAAAAAACAAAAACAAATCGATTCAGCATGTCCCGTAGCACATCATTGACTAGTGCCTGAAAGACGGCGGGCGCGTTTGTCAATCCAAAAGGCATGACCAAATATTCAAAATGTCCCAGAGGTGTGTTAAAAGCCGTCTTCCATTCATCACCTTTCCGGATGCGTACAAGATGGTAGGCATTACGCAAATCTAATTTGGTGAAAACGGTTGCACCACTAAGGTGTGAAAAAGCAGAACTGATCAACGGCAGAGGGTATTTGTTTTTCACAGTGATATTGTTCAGGCCACGGTAATCAATGCAGGGTCTTAATGAGCCATCCTTTTTACCAACAAAAAAAAATCCAGCACCCACCGGAGATGAAGATGGTCGGATGATCCCAGCCGCCAGAGAGTCCCTGATGTATTTCTCCATCGCCTCATGCTCAGGCCGAGATATGTTATACAGCCGACTGCTAGGAAGAGGAGCGCCTTGAAGGAGGTCTATGGGACAATCATAGGGCCGGTGAGGTGGTAAAGACAGGGCTTGATCTTTGCTGAAAACTTGAGAAAGGCTGTGATAAATCTTAGGCACAGAGGACAAATCAGGTGGCTCAACAGGAGACTGAGAAACAGAGGAGGAGGGGGTTTGAGCAGAGTGCAAACAGTTTAAATGGCAAGTTGTACTCCAGGAACGAATCTTGCCCGTAGACCAATCAATTTGAGGGTTATGCATTTGAAGCCACGGGAAACCTAGAACCAGTGGTGTCTCAGGGCAGTCAATTATATGCAATTGAATATTTTCATGGTGATTTCCAGACAGAATAATAGTAACTGGTACAGTCTTACAATCCACCCGGCTAAGGGTAAACCATTTAGTGCTTTAGCTTGCAAGGGACAATCAAGGGGCATAAGATCAATATTCATTTGCATAGCTACCTGGCGATCTATGAAGCTCTCATCTGCTCCGGAGTCGATTAATGCAGAGAGGGGCACCGACTGGGATCGCCACACGAGGGCAGCATTGACTTGAGGCCTTGAAGTTGAGGAGGATGAAGGAGTGCACTCTGCTCGGCTCGTCAGTATCTCCCCATTTACTGGCGAGCCACATCTTTTACTGGACGGACTGGACAGGATGCAATGAAATGGCCCGCATGGCCACAATACAGGCATACTTTAGATTGGATACGGCGAGTCTTTTCCTCTGGAGAGAGGTGAGCGCGACCCAACTCCATCGGCTCAGCATGGACAACCTCTCGGTGGAGCTCGGGACCTCTCTGAGACGGAGCACTAGTTGGAGGGAAGACCAGGGGCGGAGCATGGGATGGAGCGCCAGATGAGCCTGCCCGCTGAGCACGATAACTCTTCTCCCTCTTGCGCTCACGGAGGCGATTATCGAGACGGATAGAGCAGCTGATCAACTCGTCGAGATTATTTGATTCATCTCGGGATGCTAACTCGTCCTTGATATCATCATTAAGCGCCTTGTGGAATGCGCCTTGAAGAGCCTCGTTATTCCAACCACTCTCTGCAGCTAGAGTACGGAATTCAACTGCAAACTCAGCAACGCTACGAGTCCCCTGGCGAAGTGACATGAGCCGCCTGTTGCCTCCCTGCCTCGTACTGGATGATCAAAAACTTTTCTCATTTCACCCGTGAAAGCAGCATAGGACTGACATACTGCAGGCGACTGCTCCTCCCAGACAGCAGAACCCCAGGTAAGAGCGGACCCTTTCAACAGCCCAAGTAAGTAACAAATACGAGAGCGATCAGTACTATAGGTTCGTGGCTGCTGCTCAAAAACAAGGGAGCATTGCATTAAAAAGGCTTGACATGCTCCTAAATCACCAGCATAGCGCTCAGGTGCAGGGACTGGGACCTCACGAGGAGGAGAAATATCAGGAGGAGGCTCATTAGCAATAGCCGGGGCAGCAACGACATTATTCTCAGCCTGATTGGTAAGTTGTCCCTGCAGATTGTTAACACTGGTAGTAAGTGCCTCCAAACGAGCTATAATTTGAGTCAAAGTCTGTTCATGTTGACCAAGAATAGTCTCCTGGTTAGTAATAGCTTGAGCAATTGCCTCCATGTCTGTTGGGTTCAGATTGGCCAGATCTTACTGTCATATGTTTACTCGAACCCAGATTCAGACAAGGAGACACAGGAGGCAGATTGCAGTTTAGAATATTTAATGTATACTTCAGGTACGAGAGCAGGGCAGAGTGGCAGGCTGAGGCAGGTGAGGCTGAGGCTGAAGTCCAAGGCAGTCACTGTAACAGGAGGAGAAGGATGTAAGTTTCCAGACGTATACTGACAGAGGATTAGTAGCTGCTGCTAGCCCGGGGATAACATGACTGATTGATTCTACCTTCAGACAAAGACTGAAGATCTGGCAGAGCTGTAGGGCTGGACCAGGTCTTTATAGCAGGGCTGATAGGTCAACTCCGCCTCGGCTCCGCCTCCACCTCCTCTCCTGCAACTCTGACTCCACTCCTGTAATTATAGAAAGATTAGACAGAGGAGGAAGACTGGGCAGATGTGACACATTCACATGGTGAATTAGCCTTACTTAGTATTATTAGCATTACTTAGCATTGAGATCATTGCCATACCTTAGCTATTGAGAAATAGCTAAAAAAAAAAAAAAAAAACATTTTTTGAAAATGGCGAAAATGTGGGTTAAATGTGAGGAGAGGAGATGAGAGGAGGTGTGTCATTCAGAATGGAGAGGAGAGCAGGGGGGTGGGGGGTGTGTATGTGGGGGTGTGGTGTGGACAGGCTGCTTCATGTGATGTGAGTTATTCTCCTCTTCATGTTCTGATGTGACGTTGCAGACATGCTGAACTTCCTTCCCACCCAACCGGCAGCTCAACACCGTGTCAGAGCCAATGACATTCCAGAACACTGTAGTGTGTGAGTTGTAGTGAGTGTGTGCGCAGGTTTATGTGTGTGTGTGGGGGGTTGGGAAAAGTTAGCTTTAGTAGTGGCTTTAGTGTTGTCTACATTATGGATGTGATGCATCTGTCTATACAGTATGTTTTCACATGCAAAGACATACACACGCACAAAGTGTGTGTGTTTGTGTGCACATAGTGTGTGTGTGTGGAGGGGATTCGTTGGTGGTGGTGCGTGCACTTACATTGATATACTGCGTGCGCTGCTCTCTCTGTGTGTGTGTGTGTGTGTGTGTGTGTGTGTGTGTGTGGTGTGTGTGTGTGTGTGTGTGTGTGTGTGTGTGTGTGTGTGTGTGTGTGTGTGTGTGTGTGTGTGTGTGTGAGCACACACTCGCGGGCGTGAGTGTGTCCACACAGGGAGAGAAGCAGGGGCGGATGTAACATTTCCCAATTGGGGGGCAGGTCAAAAGGGTATGGGTGCAGCTTCATCGCTCGTGTCGCACCCATACCATTTTCAGTTACAGGACTTGTATATTAGGCAAGTAAACATCAATAATAACATCAGTTGTTGTTGAAGTCGCAACAGACACGCAGCATGCATAAAGCTAAAGGTCTGACTCAGAGAGTTTTCTGTTTTCAGTGATGAAATGCTGTTGGTTTAGTGGTGCCACAGCTGTAGTTAGTTAGTAACAGCAGTAGTGTTTCAAATCATTCAAATTATAAGCAATTTGATTTGAAATATCTTTTGAAATTTGGGTTGTTTTGCATGCCATCGTGTTTGGTGGGGCAGTCGGGGCATTTAGGGGGGGCATTGCCCCCCCCATGCCCATGCCTAGATCCGGCCCTGGAGAGAAGGCCAACTGCTCCAGGAACATGTCGGCCTCCAGTTCTTAACAGCTGGCCTGTCCAGTTGCCCTTTCCCTCACATGAAAGGGGTCATAGCATGTGTGTGTGTGTGTGTGTGTGTGTGTGTGTGTGTGTGTGTGTGTGTGTGTGTGTGTGTGTGTGTGTGTGTGTGTGCGTGTGTGTGTGTGTGTGTGTGTGTGTGTGTGTGTGTTTAAACAGACATGAAAGAGAAAGGCAGCAACAGGCATCACTAAGAAATATTCAGTGCCTCGTAAATCAGCCGCGCTGCGCTGGTGCATAACTTTAACAGACCCGTTTGTGTGCGTGTGTGCGTGTGTGTGTGTGTGTGTGTGTGTGTGTGTGTGTGTGTGTGTGTGTGTGTGTGTGTGTGTGTGTGTGTGTGTGTGTGTGTGTGTGTACGTGTGGGAAAGGCGTGCGATTAGTGAATACATGCATGTGTGTGTGTGTGTGCGTGGTCATTTTCCCTATAGCTGGGAATGTGTCTTATCTCAGCATGCAAGCATGCAGGGCCGGATTTAGGCATGGGCATGGGGGGTGCAATGACCCCCCTAAATGACCTGACTGCCCCACCAAACATGATGGCATGCAAATCAACTCAAAAGTTATTTCAAATTAAAGTACTAGATTTGAAACACTACTACTGCTAACTAACTACAGTCGTGGCACCACTAAACCAACAGCATTTCATCATTGAAAAGTCAGAACTTCAGCTTTATGCATGCTGCGTGTCTGTTGCAACTTCAACGACAACTGATGTTATTATGGATTCTTGCCTAATAAAAGTCCTGTAACGGAAAATGTTATGGGTGCGACTTCATGATGTGGGGGGCGAGGAGCCAAATGGTCCATTTTTTCTCATGTTTACACTCTCAAGAGTGAAAACATTCATCATGTGAATTAGTCCAAGTCCACACAACTGGAGAATGTAGAAGAGTAATGGTCATTTTGATCTGTATGTTTGACTGGTTTGTTTCCCAAATCCAGCCTGGGGTTTTGGACAAAAAGAAAAGAAATCTTTAGTTTTGGGAAGTGGTAGTCCGTGGCTCAAATGCTGAAAAATTGTGGCTCCTGGTATGAAAAAGGTTGAAAATCAGTGGACTAAATTTTAGCCGAGTGCAGTGTTTTGACGGACCTTGGTGCAGTTGTAATAATGACTTGATTTTACCTACAATTCATCAACAAGCTATCCTAAGTTAGTTTTAGTCCCGTGGCCTACAATTTACAATTTAGGCATTTAGCAGATGCTCTTGATCCAGAGCGACTTACAATGGTGAAATTTTTACAATTTAATCGGGCCTAGTTGTCATAGTAACAAACGACAATCAACACTGCTTTGCGCGCTTCTTCAAAAACACACAATGGATGCGACGACATCCGTGACTTAGCAAGGACGCAGAACTATATCTGAGTAAAGAAAATAATAACCAATAATTGTAGTGAGTACAATCGATTCATTTATGCGCGCATGCAGTGACACCTGTTCTCCTTTTATAACGTCCTCCCATGACTTTTCTTTAATTTCATGAATCACACGATTATTCTTTCATTTCCGAAGCTTTTTACAATGTTTGTGTTTCATTAAACTTCCCCTTCCTAATGGACTCTAATGGAAGCTTATAATTTATAATGCGAGCTAAAAGGTGTTGCTTTTGGCCAAAGAGACACCCATCTAGAAGCTATCAACACGTCACCTTGACTGTGTGATCTGGCCTGTGTGTGTGTGTGTGTGTGGTGTGTGTGTGTGTGTGTGTGTGTGTGTGTGTGTGTGTGTGTGTGTGTGTGTGTGTGTGTGTGTGTGTGTGTGTGTGTGTGTGTGTTTTTACGATACGTTTTTTTTTGTGCGGTTCGTGTCATGACCTCATTCGGTGGGATGATGGTACCTGGCGGAACGTTAAACCTCCTCCGTTTCAATTCACTTCAGCTCTGTGCGCGCATGGGGAGTGTGTGTGTGTGTGTGTGTGTGTGTGTGTGTGTGTGTGTGTGTGTGTGTGAGTGTGAGTGAGTGTGAGAGAGAGAGAGAGAGAGAGAGAGAGAGAGAGAGAGAGAGAGAGAGAGAGAGAGTGACACTCTCTAAAAAATGTTGGTAGACTGGGCTGGGTAGGGCTAGTTGGGTAATTTAATTTAGTTATTTTTACTTTAAATGGGTTATCTCATAACCCAAATCTCATAGTTGTTGTGTTTGGTATGTAGTAATTCTGTATTGGGTAGAATTTCCAATGGAGTTTGTTGGGTAGACTTGGTTTACCCAACAAGGTAGTTAAACTACTAGGGTATTTACCCAGTTTGTTGGTTAAATTTTGAACTTCGGGCATGCGCATTGTGCAGTCCAACCAGCAGGTTATGGAGGGAAGCCAGTGCAGAGCCAACTGTGGTTTTGCTGTGTTTTTTTTTGTAGGAGATATTGCATTTAGCAAAAAATGAAACCTGTAATTTGTTGACGGTCCCTAAGATTAGCGAATATCTATCTGGGTGGATTATTCAACTTGAATTTAACTTCACCGCGGTGCAGACTGCAGAGCCATTTGCTCCAGTGGAACTGATGTCCAAACTCAACACATGCTACGACAGCCGGAGGAGGATTGGGAAGTGCCTTTTTTCCATGAAGCAAGGTTTGTAACATACATTTTGTTATTATGTTTTATCACAGGGGGTTTCAACCTTATTCATCTCAGGGACCACCATTTTTTCAGAATGCGCCAAGACAGTGTAGACTTCTTAATTAAATATTGCTAATTCAGACGATGAAAGTTTTTAACTCTTGAGAGTGTGAAAATAAAACCAGAAATGGACCCGCAAGGGTCCATTTGGTTTCATTTTTACACTCTCAAGAGTTACATCTGGTTAACCAACTTTCCATCATTTAGCCAGGGACCACCTGGAACCCTCTCAGGGACCACATGTGGTCCCCAGACCACCTGTTGAAAACCCCTGCTTTATTATATCGTTGACTTGATATTATATAAAGCTTGATATTGTCAGTTCGCAAATAACTATAGGTTACAAACGTAACACCGGTTCTTTTTAATAATACAAGCGAGGTGACTAGCCCTGTTGTGTCCTACGTAAACACCAGGAATCACAAGTTAACTGTTCGTCGAGTGTCAAGCCGGGTCGGCTTCTCCTCTCCGTTGTCCCCACAAACCCAGCTCCGAACGCCGGCGGAGGCCGTGAGTTCTCCCCCGACTCCCCGTCTCCCTTCTATCAGAGCCATCTAGTAGAACTGTTGCGACATTGAGGGTGCAGAAACTGAGCACTCGAGCGCTGTTCATGCAGCTTGAATAGAGCGCTGTTCATGCAGCCACAATAGGGACAAACTGGAGTTAGAAAAGCATTGTGTTCAACATTTGTGCATGTGTTCAACATGTAAACGGTATTGTTCAGTAACAACTTTACTGTACAATGATGTTTATGTTGCACTATTACTAAAACACGATCTAAAGTAAAGTGATCATTAACGCTGGGCTGTTGCCTGAGTCTGATGCATTTCTGCCTACTTCAGGTCCAGGACTTGTCCCCATCCTCTATTCAAGTCTAAGTAGAAGAGACGCCATTGAACTGGCCCCATGAAGTGTACACAGTTGTTGTCGTAACTCTGTCTATACTCTATGGCTCTGCGTGTGTGAACCAACACACATCCACACACACACAGAGAGGGCATCGTCAACAGACACTGCACTTTTACTTCAAGGAGAAGAGGTAGCCTACTCGGCCTATTGCTTTAGCTCACCATAAACTTTAGAAACAGAACAGAGGATTTATTTGGAATTAGCCTAGAGTAGGAACTGTCTGTGTACTGTATGGACTATGGAGCACTTGTCTCCTCGACGCTAGCCATTAGCGATTAGCGCAAGCATCTCGGCAACGGGACAGGTGGTCCCCAGCTAAATGGAAAGTTGGTTAACCAGATGTAACTCTCTGAGAGCGTCCATTTGGTCTCATATTTATGATCTCAAGAGTTAAAATATTCATCATGTGATTTATCCCAAGTCTACACAACTAGAGAATGTAGAAGATTAATGTTGGACTGTTAGGTTTCCCAAATCCAGCCTGAAATTGTGGGCAAAAGAAACCTTTGGGTCTGTGGAATTAAAATATCATCAAATGGTGGTCTGTGGCTCAAATGCTGAATAAATAGTGGACCATTGGTATCCAATAGAGAAAAAACGTTTACCAAACAAGAGCAGAAAGCCAATTAAACTAAAAGGTAGATGTTTATAACAGTGGTTGTCAACCAGTGGTCCAGGGACCACCAGTGGGCCTTGAGAGGGTTCCAGGTGGTCCCCAGCTAAATTGTGGAATGTTGGTTAGCCAGATGTAACTCCTGACAGCATAAACATGAAACCAAATGGACCCTTGCGGGTCCATTGGGTTTCATGCTTACTGTGACACAAGCTGTTTTGAGTGCCCTGCTACGAGCTTGTAGATCTGTTAATTTTGACATAAGCCGAGCGTTGCAACTTGCAAAGGCTGGCTAGCTGTGTCAGTGCAGTTGTAGTTGCACCCTGATATGGACGGAATCATAAATATTCATAACCCTGGCTTTCAACATGTACTATGAGCATTGTTAAAGGGGGATTCCGTCATTCCGCCCATTTTCACTTTTTAATTATGCAATGGAATATTCTTATTATGCACTAGGTCAGTGGTTCTCAAACCTTTTTAGACTGTGATCCCCCAAAATAAACATATTTGAACTGGGGACCCCTCAATTTGGTTTAACCCTGTTCCAATGATGATTTTTTTGCCTAGTTCGTTGACTACTTTTGATGCAGTAATGGTCATTTTCTTTGGGGGTCTAGAAAGTCCTTAAATTATCACTTCATCATCATCTGGGGACCCCCCAATTTTCTGGACCGACAGCTTGAGAACCACTGCACTAGGTATATTTGTTTGTATAGTCATATTGTCTACATGACCTTGTTTCTGAATTTGTCCCCATATCTTAGATCGCACAAGACTTTTCAATCCTTCATGTAGAGGCTGCACCCGAGCTCTTTGAAACCTGGGTTCCTTGTTTGCTGACAAGATCATCCTTCCGGCAAAACTAGAAAAGAAGCTCCCAGTTCCAGAGGAAAATATCCCACAAGGTTAGTTACTTTGTCTCATAAGGCGTGTTACTTGCTTGGTGATGTCGTTGAGCAGGTTGGCATTTGAGGAGGCTGCAAGTGATGGAGTGATATCAGTCAGGTATGAGGGGGCTTTTTGGTGCTGTGATTTTTATGTTCATGCGTTGGTGTTCTGGTAGCCAGTTGAGTTGATTGGAGTCCTGTATTGTCTGGAGTGGGAGTGACTGAGCAACTTGGGTGGCTGAGGCCTGAACATAGAGGCCTGCGCAGTGACGCCATGCACCACCCATGTTCCAGAAGTGGATTCCCCATGAATTGTACTCAGACTTTTTGAAAATGGTTAATAAAAACATGATTGTGCCGCAGGCAAAACCAACTCAGGTTGTGACAAATCATGATGACACACACAATCTTTTGAGACAATCAAATAAGATAATATAAGATGAAAAACGAAACAAAAAGTGTTGTCTCCTTCTTGCTAATTAGATATTATATGATAATATTGTGTTTGTTGTCATGAGTTGGTTTTGTCTGCGGCGGAATTGTGTTTTTTATTAACCACTTTCGAAAAGTCTATGAGGATTCCATTTCTGAAACAGGGGCTATGCCTTCACTGCGCAGGTCTATAGACATGATTGGAGCACAGCGACAGATGGGGACTAGGGTTGGGTGATATACCATTTAATACAGTATAATTGTATCACCAGGGTTTCGTCGGCTACACCGTCGAAAAGCTGTATGGAATGCTTGCCATTAATATAGTGGTGTCAACTGTATTAATTGATTTCTATAGTTCCATGGTGGGAGTTCTGCTCTGGTTTTGGTGAAATATGTAGTCATTTTTGGGAGGTCACTGGGGGCCACGCAGTGAAAGTAAATGAATCCAAAAGAAACTTACTTTATGTTGTTGACATATTTCTAAAATATCAGCACATCCTTTGCTCATATTTGACTCCTATCACAGGGAACTATGTATTTTGTGTCCATATCACTATGCCCAAAAAGTAGTTCCATGTGATAGGGAGGTCCTAATATTTTAGAAATCATTCAGCAAAACAATTGTTAGTTTTGTGGATTCATTTACTTTTACTGTGTGGCCCCACGGAACCCCACAAAAAAACTACTTAATATTGACCAAAACGAGGCTATTCCTTGTTCTTCTTCTAGTCTATGGACCACCATTTAATGGCATTTCTATCTCTGGGACCCACAATTGTGCAGTAAAATCCATGTGTTAACTCTGGGAGTGTACAAACCTCTGCACTAGCAGAAATGCTTAAAGTATGTCTTTATTCCCTTTTAAATTATAGGTCTGAACAAACATGGTCGAGTATTTGGAGGGAGTCAAGTCCAAGGCGTTCGTGCTGCTGCTGGGTGATGGGATGCTCTGCTCACGAGCCTTTGCTGTGATCCTGGGCAAGGCTATTGGAACTGAGACGGCGCTCACAGCAGTGGATACCTGCTTCACTGCTGACACAAAATATCCGGACCAGTACAAGCCGACGTGGGATTTTTTCCAGTAGCTGGTATTTGATCTTGAAGGAACAGTCACACCTTCAGTGAACTTTCTCAAAAATCGGATGCAGCTAGATTAACCTGTACCGCACAGTGTCACATTGTCATTAGAGATGTCCGATATTATCGGCCCTCCGATATTATCGGCCGATAAAAGCTTTCAAATTTCACATCGGAAAATATCGTATCGGTATTTACAAACTGGAAATTATGACTATTTACAGAGATGTGGACTCAGCGCCGCTCTGCGTGAGCTGCTGCGGCAGCCCTCCCCCCACCGCATGTGCGCATGTGCGCAATCTCTCGCTTGCTCACACACACACACACACACACACACACACACACACACACACACACACACACACACACACACACACACACACACACACACACACACACACACACACACAAAGAGTTGAGATTTGATTCCTTCCATGCATCTTCAATTCTGAACGGATTTTGATAATTCCAACTGGTATTTACTGTGTCCATTGAATGGTTTCATTGGGTGTATATGATGTGTATATTGATATGCTGTTTAATTAAATAATATGGACTGAGAATGCCGCATGCACGCACACACGCAAGCCAAGCGCTCTGAGTGAGATCCAGTAGATCTTTGGCAAAGCAAAAGAAAAAAAAAAAGACAACCAGAGCTGACCACCCCTGCAATCTACATATTTCAATTAAGGTTTTGGGAATTCTCTGTTGCATTACGTTTCATTCTGCCTTGCTTGTGTAATAAGCAAAGGAATTACTATCTATAGAGACGGAGACGGAGACAGAGGGGACTCACCATGTCGCATCGCAAAGAGTTGAGATTTGATTCCTTCTATGCATCTTCAATTCTGAACGGATTTTAATAATTCAAACTGGCATTTGCTGTGTCCATTGAATGGTTTCGTTTGGTGTATATGATGTGTATAATTATATGCCGTTTAATGAAATAATATGGACTGAGAATGCCACCTTTTATCTTCTGCACGTAGCCAGCTGCAATTAGTGACTCCCCGGTTAATTATAAACAGCTGTGTGACCAATAAGCTAATACTGTTAGGATCTAAGCCTACTAGGCCTATGTATTTTTTACCATCAGGCATTTTGCATTATATAAACTTGAACTCCTGTGTTCTGAATTTTCCAAATTGAGGAGCAATCAGCCTACCAGTTCAATAATAAGCTCCATCAGAGAAAAAAAAACCTCTTGTGTCAATAGATCCTTCTGCAGAGATGAATTGTTGTGGATCAAAACTAAACTTTTTGTTGGCTACTTATCTGCAATGACAAGATGTCTCATGCAAACTTCCACCTCTCCTCCCCCTCCTCTCCTCCATTCCCTACAGTGCAGCCTGCACTGCCAGTACATAAGGAGAAGTTCAGGCCGCTTTGCGGCCCAAACCTCTGGGTGCCCCCCAAATGATTTATGTACAGTACATTTGAAATCTTGATGAAAATTCTATATTCTGCATTATGAGCACTTCTACTGTCATGTTTATACCATTACTTTTGTACTTTACTCAAGTAGGCTACATGTTGAATTTATAGGTGTATCGAGTATTTCTAGGCTATGACATGAATTAGTATTTATACTAAATGTTTATTTATATTACATATTTGTATAGTAAATAGTTTCTGATATTTTTTCACCACTGGAGGCCCTATATATATCGGTATCGGTTGATATCGGTTGATATCGGTATTGGGAATTAGAAGTTGGATAATATCGGGATATCGGATATCGGTAAAAAAGTCAATATCGGCCATCTCTAATTGTCATGCCTAATATCAAGAACCGTGACACCAGTGCTGCAAAACAGACTGCTCTACAACCTCTTAGCATGTACATTGTACATTGCAAACAGCAGTGTGGGGACAGGCGCGTTGCAGGTTCTAAACGTGCCGCGTTCTCACATGAGAATCAATTTAGACCTCCCTGGAATTTACTTGAGGACTGTTCAATTTTACTTGTTGTTCTTATTGAATTGATGTGAGTTGACTTTTGATACTTTTATATGTTTAATAGTTAAATAAATTGTTGTTGTTAAGAAGTTGTGAGAGTAAATTTGATTTGAAAACAGATGTAATTGAGGTGTATCAAGAGAATTTGCTAATTTAGTTCAATTGATCATCAGTCGTGCCAATGAAATGTAAATTATAGAACAGAAATGTATTATTTAATAATATATTATTGGTATTTTTTATTATATATATATATATATATATATATATATATATATATATATATATATATATATATATATATATATATATATATATATATATATATATACCAATAATATATTAACAACCCAACTTGGGTTTAAATAACCCAGCAGTATGGTCAATACAATCCCTTAAATGGGTTATATGAACAACCCAATTGGGTTGCATAAAGAAATAATAATTATAAAATGAACAACCCAACTTGGGTTTAAATAACCCAGCAATGTGGTCAATACAATCCCTTAAATGGGTTATATAAACAACCCAATTGGGTTATATAAACAGCCCAATTTCTGGTTATATGAACCTACCCAAGGCACTGGGTTAAAATAACCCAGCATGTGTTCTGTCCTATAGTTAACCAGTGTTGGGTTGGGAAACAACCCAGATTGGGTTGTTTTTAACCCAACATTTCTAAGAGTGATATGGGGGGCCGTTCGGGACAAAAATCAAACTCACCTCTTACACGTTACTGAAAACCTCTCACATACTATAGTAAAACCTCATACACGCACGCAAATGCATGCACGCACACACAGGGGCGCACGCACGCGCACACACGCGCGCACACAGACACAACTGAAAACCTCTCGTATAAACTACTAAGCCTTCGCACACTATAGTGAAACCTTACACACGCACACAAATGCACACACGCACACAAACAGGCGCACGCACACATGCGCACATGCGTGCGCACACAGACACAACTGAAAACCTCTCGTATAAACTACTAAGTCCCTCACATACTATAGTAAAACCTCATACACGCACGCAAATGCATGCACGCACAAACAGGGCGCACGCACGCGCACACATGTGCGCGCACACAGACACAACTGAAAACCTCATGCACTATAGTAAGACCTCATACACGCACGCAAATGCATGCACACACACACATACGCTCACGCACACACGTGCATGCGCGCACACACACAAGTAAAAAAGCTCTCATACAAACGACTAAGACCCTCACACACTACTGTAAGACCTCATACACACACGCAAATGCATGCACGCACACACATACGCTCACGCGCACACACAAGTAAAAAGCTCTTATAGAAATGACTGAGACCCTCACATACTATAGTAAGACCTCATACACACACGCAAATGCATGCACGCACACACATACGCATGCGCGCACACACGCATGCGCACACACACACAAGTAAAAAAAAAAATATATATATATATACATATATATATATATATATATATATATATATATATATCCATCCATCCTGTGGATGTCATAACACCCCGCTGGGTGTTATGACATAGATTTTTGTTAGATTTTTATAATTATTATTTATTTATAATTATTATTTCTGAACCATAGTGTGGGGTGCCCGACCATGAAGGATACTTGGATAGCCTAAGTATTATTATTTTAAATCTTATCAATATCACCATAGCCCAGGGGTGGCCAATCATTTTTTCCAAATGAGAAAACATTGTGGGGGGCCGTACCAAAAGGATGAACTAAATTCTGCATAATAATAATTTAATTTATATTCAAAGTTCTCAATTGTATTTACATTACACTCTGCTAAGAGTATATGTTATTATTATGCAATGAAGAGTTGAGCTTGTTTCCAAAATCTCCAAAACAATAATGTTAATGGTCTTTCATGTTATAAACTTCGAGGGATAACCCGGTAAAAAAAAAGAAAGAAATGTCAACTTGACCTTTCTTTTCTTTTTACTGGATCCGTCTTACTTAGTCAGATGACTGTCGTGACAACAACCATCCAGCCAGGGTACAAAATAAATCAAACGACTATGTTAACCCCCATAACAGCCCAGTGCCTGTGTCACGGACACGGTGCAAAACAAACTAAACCAGTAGTACAGGAGTGTCCAAAAGGTAGATTGTGATCTACCAGTAGATCACACAGCCCATGCAGGTAGATCACATGACAGTCCCATAAAAAAATTAAACCAAATGGACCCGTAAGGGTCCATACAGTGTTATGTTATGAGTGTTTTATTCATGATGTGGTAAATGGGGGTCCCTTGCACAAAACAATTATGTGTGCTGGTCAGTGACCTTGCATGGTTTCTTCCACCATTGGTGTGTGAATGGGATCTACAATTAAATATATATATAACCCCTTGATAAATGCGCTATACAAAATGCACCATTTACCATAAGTATTTCTTTCTAAAATATTAAAGCTCTCTCAAATGCATGCAAATACTGCACAATTCTACATTCATTCAAACTGAACTCTGGGGAGGGAATCTGGGATATTGGTGGCTTATTTGATTTCTATTATAATGTACAGATATTAAAGAAAATGTCTTGTTTAGGGACAATCAATATCTGGTGGAATTGTTTTATGTGGAAAACAAGAAAAACAAATTAACCAATCAACAAATAATAACTAACAATATTTATATAAGCAACTTTACAGAGGTTGCTTATAATATGCAAACATGGCAACACTGCAAAAACCGACGTGCAGCGTGTTGTGTTTTACTTCTTGCTTGCAGAGCTACATGCATTGTGATAATGCGAACTCCGACTCCCAATTTCTCTGTCACCCGATCTGGTCCATAGCTCCACTTCTTCTGTGATTCTGCCATCATAGAAGCAGTGGGGCTATGGACCAGAGCTTCTGTCCCTACACACACTGACGTCTTGTCACGGCCAGGAGCACAGATCTGCATGGCTATAACATTCAGGGGTGGTGGTGGTGGTTGTGGTGGTGCTGTGCGGATCGGGCAAAAATCAAACATGTTTGCTGTTGACTCGGGGAGTTCCCGATCAAGTTGTGCGATTCGCTGAGCAGATTGGATGTAATAGAAGAAAGAAAATAATTTTTGCTTGAGAAAAGCCCCCAATTGGGTCGGGAATCGCCAGAGTGTCAAAAATGCCCGTTTTCTCTCTTTTCCCTGGCGAGTTGCTTTCCAAAGCTGAGTTTTGTTTGTTTTGAACTAGACTTCATCGTAATTCATCTTATCACAAAAAAATTGATTGCGCTGGCATGTGCAGGTGTAGGCGACAGAGTTGACCGAGAATCCAGTCCATTTAGCTCAGTTGGATAAAGTGCTTGGCACTCAAGCCGCTAGTCCGGTTCGAATCCTGCATTATACAGTATTTTTCCACCATATCTCAAGAACATATCATTCAGCTTGATAATTCTATAGCCAATCCTATTTTTGATGAATTACATATAGTGTGCTTGTGTCTAATCCAATGATTGTTTGGCATTACTGTACAATTATTACTATAAAACGATATATCATAAACATGGGCCGTGTGTGTGTGTGTGTGTGTGTGTGTGTGTGTGTGTGTGTGTGTGTGTGTGTGTGTGCATGTGTGTGTGTGTGTGTGTGTGTGTGTGTGTGTGTGTGTGTGTGTGTGTGTGTGCGCGCGCATGTGTGTGTGTGTGTGTGCAAGTGTTTGTGTGTGCGAGTGTGTGTGCACGTATGTGTGTGCGCATGTGTGTGTGCGTGCGAGTGTGTGCACGCGCGCATGCATGTGTATGTGTGTGTGCGCGCGCATGCATGTGTGTGTGCGCGTGTGTGCGTGTGCGCGCACGTGTGTGTGTGTGTGTCTGCGTGCGTGCGTGCGTGTGCGCATGTGTGTGCGTGGGTGTGTGTGCGTGCGTGCGCGGCATGCATGTGTATGTGTGTGTGCGCGCGCATGCATGTGTGTGTGTGGACGTGTGTGTGTGTGTGTGCGCGCTGCGCGCGTGTGTGTGGTGTGAGTGTGTGCGTGTGGTGTGTGTGCGTGTGTGTGTGCATTCTCATGTCAGTGCTTGATTTCTCATTTCAGTAGTGTGCGTGCGCGCGTCTCATCTTAGTAGTGTGTGTGAGAGGTGCGTCAGTGTTGTGGTTAGAGCGTTCGTCTCACATGTACAAGGTTGTGAGTTCAAATCAGACACAGGGTGCGAAAGGTGGCAAAAGTCCAAAGATGTTGAGAACCCCTTATCCAGTAGTGGTTTATTGAAAATAGTTGTAGTGTATAATATATCTGGAATATGTTCAAATCAAGCATTAAAAAGAACAAAATTTAAAATTTACCGAATAAGGATTATTGGGGAATGTAAATTGTAGAATCCTGTACCATCATCACAGTTGATAGCTCATTGTGTAAGGAGTTGGACTATGAAACCAATGACCATTTTTACCGCGAGTTCGAATCTCACTGTTGACACCAATTTTGCACTTTATTTCCTCACATAGAAAGTACTACTGGGATTATGAATAAATACTGACCTAAATGTGACGTTAACTAAAAAAACACTCCCTAACTGTTTTTTTTTTTTGTCTTAGTCTTTTCAATAACACACATATGGGGGTAACCATGGAAACCAGCTCACACAGTCCATTTTTATTTTGTCCTACATATTTCTTATCGCCACATAGTGGCAATACGTGTTGGAGCCCAAGACATCCATTTGTTTCAATGAATTTCATTAAAACCAAATGGTTCCATTGGTTTTAATGGCTTCATTAGAACTGTAGTAGACGGCGCGTTCCCCCACTTCTCACATCTAAAAATATTTTTGGGCAAAAGTAGGCCTATGTTTTGTCTTGTCATTTACCTTTATGGATACAATTAGGCATTGTAAACAATCTTTCTCAATATGCTATACTTGTTTTAATAGCGTGTCTGTGTGTGTTGCGCAGCCACACGCAAATGCAAGTGTGCATGCACGTGTCTTAAAGAGGAATTTCACTCATTTTCAATATTTTACTATGTCATTAATATACCTTAGAGATGTTGTGTGGACATGGTAAAAAAGTTCCCCACAATCTGTGTTTATGTTTATGTTAATGAGTTTCTGGGTCCATTTGGTTCACATTTCCTACAGTCTCAGGAAAAATGAATGAGTGGAATTCCCCTTTAAGAGGTGTCCCTCCACTTTCTAAAAGTCCCACTACAACACTGGTTGTAAACAATTTAGGACCATGTTCGAATGCCCTCTCCCATGGCTGAGACATTAAACCATATAGTCAGACTCAGAATAATCAGAATCAGAATAATCAAAAAACCTAGTCGACTTAGTATTTAGTCTTAGTTGACAAAAACAACACTGCACTGCTCCCCAAGCGATTAAACAAACATGATCAAATCAAATCAAATCAAATCAACTTTATTATATAGCACATTTAAAAACGATTTTCATTGTACCAAAGTGCTTCACAATACAACTCAACACACAACATAGTACATGAGGAACCAATAAATTAAAATGATCAGCACACAACAGTGGTGCAGCATAAAACAAAGAAGGGGACAAAACAACAACAAAAAGTCTAGGAACAGAGTAGAATTTAAAGTGCATGGGGGTTAAGGGCCCTGGAAGGCTAAGGAGTAAAAATACGTTTTCAGTTTTTTTCTTAAAAGTCTGGATGGACCTCCCCACATTTAGGTCAGTATTTATTCATAATCCCAGTAGTACTTTTTACGTGAGGAAATAAAGTGCAAAATTGGTGTCAACAGTGAGATTCGAACTCGCGGTAAAATGGACATTGGTTTCATAGTCCAACTCCTTACACAATGAGCTATCAACTGTGATGAACGAATAGGATTCTACAATTTACATTCCCAATAATGCTTATTCGGTAAATTTTAAATTTTGTTTTTTTATTTTTAATGCTTAATTTGGACATATTCCAGATATATTATACACTACAACTATTTTCAATAAACCGCCTACTGGATAGGTGGTTCTCAACATCTTTGGACTTTCGCCACCTTTCGCACCCTGTGTCTGATTTGAACTCACAACCTTGAGACGAACGCTCTAACCACAACACTGACGCACCTCTCACACACACTAGTAAGATGAGACGCGCGCACGCACACTACTGAAATGAGAATCAAGCACTGACATGAGAATGCACACACGCACACACACACACACACACACACACACACACACACACACACACACACGCACACACGCACGCACACACACACACCACACACACGCGTGCGCGCACACGCACACACGCGCGCACGCACACGCACAACGCGCGCGCACGCACACACATGTGCACACACACATGCATGCGCGCGCACACACATACACATGCATGCGCGCGCGCACACACACACACACGCACGCACACACACATGCGCACACACACACGTGCACACACACTTGCATGCACAAGCACTTGCGCACACACACACACACACACACACACGCATGCGCGCACACACACACACACACACACGCATGTGCACACACATGCACACGCACACACATGCGCACGCACGCACACAACACACACACACACAGCCCATGTTTATGTTATATCGTTTTATAGTAATAATTGTACAGTAATGCCAAACAATCATTGGATTAGACACAAGCACACTATATGTAATTCATCAAAAATAGGATTGGCTATAGAATTATCGAGCTGAATGATATGTTCTTGAGATATGGTGGAAAAATACTGTATAATGCAGGATTCGAACCGGGGACCAGCGGCTTGAGTGCCAAGCACTTTACCCAACTGAGCTAAATGGGCTGAATTATGTGTTCTCCGTAAACTCTCTACACCTGCACATGCCAGCGCAATCTTTTTTTCTTGTGATAATAAGTAAGATGAATTACGATGAAGAAGTCTAGTTCAAAACAAACAAAACTCAGCTTTGGAAAGCAACTCGCCAGGGGAAAAAAGAGAAAACGGGCATTTTTGACACTTGGGCGATTCCCGACCCAATTGGGGGCTTTTCTCGAGCAAAATTTATTTTCTTTCTTCTATTACATCCAATCTGCTCAGCGAATCTCACAACTTGATCGGGAACCCCCCGAGTCAACAGCAAACTTTTGTTTGATTTTTGCCCGATCCGCACAGCACCACCACCACCACCACCACCCCTGAATATTATAGCCGTGCAGAGCTGTGCTCCTGGCCGTGACAAGACGTCAGTGCTTCTATGATGGCAGAATCACAGAAGAAGTGGAGCTATGGACCAGAGGTGCAGAGAAATTGGGAGTCGGGGTTCGCAGTATCACAATGCATGTAGCTCTGCAAGCAAGAAGAAACACAACACGCTGCACGTCGGTTTTTGCAGTGTTGCCATGTTTGCATTATAAGCAACCTCTGTAAAGTTGCTTATATAAATACGGTATTGTTAGTTATTATTTGTTGATTGGTTCATTTGTTTTTCTTGTTTTCCACATAAAACAATTCCACCACATATTGATTGTCCCTAAACAAGACATTTTCTTTAATATCTGTACATTATAATAGAAATCAAATAAGCCACCTATATCCCAGATTCCCTCCCCAGAGTTCAGTTTGAATGAATGTAGAATGTGCAGTATTTGCATGCTTTGAGAGAGCTTTAATATTTTAGAAAGAAATACTTATGGTAAATGGTGCATTTTGTATAGCGCCTTTATCCAAGGGGTTATACATAGATTTAATTGTAGATCCCATTCACACACCAATGGTCGAAGAAACCATGCAAGGTCACTGACCAGCACACATAATTATTTTGTGCAAGGGACCCCCATTTAACACACCATGAGTAAAACACTATAACAAATCATATTTGGTTTCATTTTTACGCTCTCAAGAGTTACAGATCTATAACCCCCCCCCCCCCCCCCCCCCCCCCCCTTTAATCGCCCATATTCTATATTTTATGGGACTGTCATGTGATCTACCTGCATGGGCTATGTGATCTACTGGTAGCTCACAATCTACCTTTTGGACACTCCTGTACTACTGGTTTAGTTTGTTTTGCACCGTGTCCGTGACACAGGCACTGGGCTGTTATGGGGGTTAACATAGTCGTTTGATTTATTTTGTACCCTGGCTGGATGGTTGTTGTCACGACAGTCATCTGACTAAGTAAGACGGATCCAGTAAAAAGAAAAGAAAGGTCAAGTTGACATTTCTTTCTTTTCTTTTTACCAGGTTATCCCTCAAAGTTTGAACATGAAAGACCATTATTGTTTTGGAGATTTTGGAAACAACTCAACTCTTCATTGCATAATAATAACATATACTAATAACAGAGTGTAAAGTAAATACAATTGAGAACTTTTGAATATAAATTAAATTATTATAATGCAGAATTTAGTTCATCCTTTTGGTACAGCCCCCCACAATGTTTTCTCATTTGGAAAAAATGATTGGCCACCCCTGTGCTATGGTGATATTGATAAGATTTGAAATAATAATACTTAGGCTATCCAAGTATCCTTCATGGTCGGGCACCCCACACTATGGTTCAGAAATAATAATTATAAATAAATAATAATTATAAAAATCTAACAAAAATCTATGTCATAACACCCAGCGGGGTGTTATGACATCCACAGGATGGATGGATATATATATATATATATATATATATATATATATATATATATATATATATATATATATATATATATATTATATATATATATTTTTTTTTTTTTTTTTTTTTTCTTTTTTTTACTTGTGTGTGTGTGCGCATGCGTGTGTGCGTGCATGCGTATGTGTGTGCGTGCATGCATTTGCGTGTGTGTATGAGGTCTTACTATAGTATGTGAGGGTCTCAGTCATTTCTATAAGAGTTTTTTTACTTGTGTGTGTGCGCGCACGCGCGTGTGTGCGTTAGCGTATGTGTGTGCGTGCATGCATTTGCGTGTGTGTATGAGGTCTTACTATAGTATGTGAGGGTCTCAGTCGTTTCTATAAGAGCTTTTTACTTGTGTGTGTGCGCGCAACGCACGTGTGTGCGTGAGCGTATGTGTGTGTGTGCATACATTTGCGTGTGTGTATGAGGTCTTACTATAGTGCATGAGGTTTTCAGTTGTGTCTGTGTGCGTGCACGTGTGTGCGCGTGCGTGCGCCCCTGTTTGTGCGTGCATGCATTTGCGTGCGTGTATGAGGTTTTACTATAGTATGTGAGGGACTTAGTAGTTTATACGAGAGGTTTTCAGTTGTGTCTGTGTGCGCACGCATGTGCGCATGTGTGCGTGCGCCTGTTTGTGTGCGTGTGTGCATTTGTGTGCGTGTGTAAGGTTTCACTATAGTGTGCGAAGGCCTTAGTAGTTTATACGAGAGGTTTTCAGTTGTGTCTGTGTGCGCACGCATGTGCGCATGTGTGCGTGCGCCTGTTTGTGTGCGTGTGTGCATTTGTGTGCGTGTGTAAGGTTTCACTATAGTGTGCGAAGGCCTTAGTAGTTTATACGAGAGGTTTTCAGTTGTGTCTGTGTGCGCGCGTGTGTGCGCGTGCGTGCGCCCCTGTGTGTGCGTGCATGCATTTGCGTGCGTGTATGAGGTTTTACTATAGTATGTGAGAGGTTTTCAGTAACGTGTAAGAGGTGAGTTTGATTTTTGTCCCGAACGGCCCCCCATAACAGGGAAGTGCTGCAAGCACCCACTAAAAACACACGCACACGCACGCTCACACACGCGCACACAGCTTTATTAGCGCAGGTACTGGCAGACCCGTGGTGGAAGCTGAGGTCTGCATGGTGCATGATGGTGATGATGGGGCCATGCTGGTGGTGAATGGTAAAAGGTGCATTTATATAGCACCTTTATCCTAGGTCAGGGGTTTTCAACCTTTTTCATCTCAGGGACCGCCATTTATTCAGGACTTGAGCCACGGACCACCATTTGAGGACATTTTAGCCCCACAGACCCAAAGACTAAAGATTTATTTTGTTTTTGTCCTGGATTTCAGAACCAAAACAGGCAAACATAGATAAAAAAAAAAAAATACCAATAATCTTCTATTTCTCTAGTTGTGTAGACTTCATTCAGATGAGGAATATTTCAACCACTGGTTGAAAAACCCCTGTCCTAGGTGCTTTACATTCACCCATAGGGGCCCTATTTTGATTGTCTTAAGTATCAGGTCTTAAGTCCTAAGTCAAAACTCGGAGGTGTGGCAAAGCTGTGTGGCTGTCTTGAGTGGCCACACTGCTTTGCCACACCTCCAAGATTTTTCACCATAGTACATTTCTGCTTGAATTTTGGTCTGTTAGAGGGCAGTTGTTTTACAGACTTAACGTTACATTTAGCAGAGTTTAAAAAAAAGGGCAGGGGCTAGAGCCCCCTTTGATGTTTATCTGTGCACGTCCCTGCAGTCATCGTACGTTTGTTCTTGCAAATGGTGCAACTGCACAGAGAGAGCATGATGTGTGAAAATATTACACATGCATTTATTAATTATTAGCTCCATATATACCTTTCCCCCCAAGCTGGACTTTCATCCGAAGCGGCTTTATATTCCGTCCGGTGGGAGTGAGTCATTAGTTCCTGGGCTTATATTAAACATGTCGCATGTCGTACCTGGACGTGTTAACACATTTCATATGTGACATTTAATTTCCTAAGCATAACAAAAGGTGTGCGGGGAGCTGACTCTCTCTTTACAGGCTGATATAGTATCTGGTGTGAACTAGGTCAGTGCACTGGCTGTAGTGGAGGATGGAGGGGCTGCTGGACCCAGTGGAGGTGGAAATGATGACGGAGAGAGAGAGAGAGAGAGAGAGAGAGAGAGAGAGAGAGAGAGAGAGAGAGAGAGAGAGAGAGAGCGTGTGTGTGTGTGTGTGTGTGTGTGTGTGTGTGTGAGTGTGTGAGTGAGTGAGTGAGAGAGAAAGAGAAAGAGAGAGGGAGGGGAGTGAGAGAGGGAGCGATTGAGCGAAAGAAAGAGAGGGAGAGTGAGTGACAGAGGGAAAGAGAGAGAGAGAGAGTGACAGAGGGAAAGAGAGAGAGAGTGAGTGACAGAGGGAAAGAGAGAGAGTGAGCGATTGAGGAAAAGAGAGAGGGAGAATGAGTGAGAGAGGGAAAGAGAGAGTGTGAGAGAGAGAGAGAGAGAGAGAGAGAGAGAGAGAGACAGAGACAGAGAGAGAGAGAGAGAGAGAGAGAGAGAGAGAGAGAGACAGAGAGAGACAGAGAGAGACAGAGAGAGACAGAGAGAGACAGAGAGGAGAGAGAGAGAGAGAGAGAGAGACAGAGAGAGAGAGAGAGAGAGAGAGAGAGAGAGAGAGAGAGAGAGAGAGAGAGAGAGAGAGAGAGAGAGAGAAGGAGAGAGAGAGGGGGGGTAGAGAGACTTTAATTTGTGCAAAACTATGGGTGTAACAATGCATTTTAACAGCAAATACATTAAATATGTGTGGTACTACAGGTATTTTAAGGGAAAATATTGTAATGGATATAAATGAGTTAAAAAAAAAAGTGATCTGGCATTTGAACACATTTATTCAGCATTTGAGCCACGGACCAACATCTGAGGACATTTTAGCCCCACAGACCCCAAAACTAAAGATTTAGATTTTGCTTTTGTCCACAATTCCAGGATTTGGGAGACAAAACAGTCAAAAATACAGATCATAAATGAACATTCATCTTCTAGTTGTGTAGACTTGGGCTAATTCAGATGATGGATATTTTAACTCTTGAGAGCGTAAACATGAAACCAAATGGACCCGCAAGGGTCCATTTGGTTTCATGTTTACGCTCTCAAGAGTCACATCTGGTTAGCCAACTTTTCATCAGGTTAACCAACTCAGCTGAGGACCACCTGGAACCCTCTCAAGCACCACCACTGGTGGTCCCCGGACCACTGGTTGAAAACCACTGCTTTAAGCAAGGGCCGCGTGCAGCAACCCAGCTCTAGTCTGTCCTTCTAATCCTAAAAAACAACCTACTTAAAGCAAGCAAGATCAGGTGATCATTAGATAAAAAGAAAATATGCCCCCGATATGAAAAAGGATAAGGTGCTCTCTTATTGTTGTTGCACTTACAATAAGGCTCTGTAAGTGAACACAGCAGGTCAGTGCACGGGGATAAAAAGCATTGTCATGTACTGTACATACTGTAAAATATGATCTGCCACACACCTGCACACACACACGCACGCACAAGCACACGCGCACACACACACACACACACACACACCACACACACACACACACACACACACACACACACACACACACACACACACACACACACACACACACACACACACACACACACACACACACACACACACACACACACACACACACAACACACACACACACACACACACACAGTGATAGAAAAATGCCTTTGAATGCGGGGTCCATATAGCCTAAAAATTCTTGTCAAACTGGGGGTCCATGAAATGAAACAGGGAGCTTGCTGCTCGCATTGCACATTATGGGCTCCATTTTCGTTACCATCCAAACCCCTTATCCTAAACCCCTTATCATTTTTTACTATTTTGGCAATGATTATGCTGAGGAGGGGAATAATTGACACGGTTTAAAAAAATGAAATTAAAAAAATTAAGAGCTCTCTGCCCTGTTAGCATGTATAAAATATATTGCAATGTGACATAACTGTTTACAAAACTGTGTACCCCCTTCAACTGTATAGATTTCCCCCGTTTGCAACTCATTTGTATTACATTTGTGACACTTGCTTTGGCAATGTAAACGTTTGTTTCCCTCAAAAATAGCAGGTGTTCACCTGCTATTTTTCAACAAAAGTTAAAACACCACCAAAAGTACAGTACAGAATGTTTTAAGATAAGACAAGACAAGACAAGGGAAAACTGCTTATTTGTCATAGTCAAGTCATCTCAATACAAACAATATATTGAAGATATTGAAGAATAAGTCCATAAAATACATATTCTATCATGCCAATGAAGCTAATTTGAATTGAAAATTGAAGCAAAGCGCAGTAATGTGACCTTTCCTGTCTGGAGGTCTATAAGGCAGCCTGTCATCACCTCCCTGCAGACAAAACAAAGCCCAATCACAACACAAAGCCACCAGGGTCACCACCTTTGACCCCCAGGATAGAGCCAAGGGGCTTAACATCCTCATCTCACCTCCCACCTCCCCTCAGACTGGTCCAAGTTCACTTTGATCCTCTTTAAGACGCTTGAAGTGGAAAGATCCAGTAATTACAACACTGAGCGTTAAGTCAGGGTCGCCAGGTGTGTGTGTGTGCGTGTGTGTGTCATGCAGTTAAATTATCCTATGTAATTATCCTAATTTGCATGAATATTTTTTCTTTTACTTTTTTGGCAATGTTTTAAAGGTAGGCTAGGGGAAGTGATTTCACTTTTATCAAAAAAAAAAAAAAAAAAAAAAAAAAAAACAATTCTGTTAAAATGCTCTATTATAAGGTGTGCAGACCATGGAGTTTCCCCCTCCCCCACGTTAGCAGAGGAGCTAATAAAAGTTCCCCAGGTGGAGGGTGAATTCTCCTCCAATCAGGATCGAGCAGCAGGTTCATGTAGTGTAGCTACTCTTGGACGCACCTAGTGCACCAGGCTGGTACTACACCATGAATTTCAAATCACTTACCCTACCTTTAAATAAATCATGGAATTACAAACTAGTAGTACGGTTGAAAACAGTTTTTTGCAAGTAGAAATATGTCTGGGTCAAAGGGGGCTAGTATCCAATAAAAACTTCAATCGTATTCAAGTATTAAATCTCAAGTTGTCTCACGTCACTTTACATGTAGAGCAGCGAAGCAGCAGAGGTCACAAGCCAGGGGCGGATCTAGGCATAGGCATGGGGGTGGGGGGCAATGTCTCCCTATATGCCCTGACTGCCCCACCAAACATGGCATGCAAAACAACCCATGATATTTCAAATTAAAGTGCTTAGAATTAAAATGATTTGAAACACTAACTACTGCTACTAACTAACTACAGCCGTGTCACCACTAAACCAACAGCATTTCATCATTGAAAACAGAAAACTCTCTGAGTCAGACCTTTAGCTTTATGCATGCTGCGTGTCTGTTGCAACTTCAACAACAACGGATGTTATTATTGATGCTTAATTGCCTAATAAAAGTCCTGTAACCGAAAATGGTATGGGTGCGGCTTCATCGCCCGTGGTGTGAAGCGACACAGGTGATGAATGTTACATCCGCCCCTGCGCTGAGCAAGCAACATTGCAGGTTAGAACCTGACTCTAGGGAGAGCGCGTTGGGGGAGAGAAACAGAAAGACCAAAGAGAAAGGGCATAGAGACACAGAAAAACACAGGTAGCAGAAATAACACAGGGGTTGACACTAAGGACTCCGAGGCACTTGCCCATCGGGCAAGTACAAGCCAGGTTCTACTTGCCTCAGGTCATGGACACTTGCCCCCCCAAAAAATATATTGGAAATATTGCATTTAAGTTTACTTCCTACTTGGGTGCTTTCCCTGAGAGGGTTCCAGGTGGTCCCCAGCTAAGTTGGTTAACCAGATGTAACTCTTGAGAACGTAAAAATGAAACCAAATGGACCCTTGCGGGTCCATTTGGTTTCATTTTTACGCTCTCAAGAGTTAAAAATTCATCATCTTAATTAGCCCATAGTGGTCACAGACCCAGTGGTCCCTGACCCCAGCAAATGATAGTTTGGAACCAAATGGACCTGGGAGAGAGATAGGTAGAGATATCTAGAAAGCAGGGAAAGACACAGAGGCAGAGTGCAATGACTGCCTTCAAGACAAATTTATCTTGTGTTGTGTTATAGTGAATCAAGTTGCACACAATCAAGTAGCAGTCTTCACTTGCCCCACCATTTTTTTTTACTTGCCCCGGGCAAGCGGGCAAGTGTTAGTGTCAAGCCCTGTAACAATAAGCTCCATACGTTCCATATATACATTCACACTGCGTGTGGGTTTTTGTAGTTCTTTGTCAGCCCTGTCTGTGTTGTCTGCTGTTGTAATCTAGCCTGCAGGCGTCTTGGGAATCCTTCCCTTCCCGGGTGTGTTTGTTTGCTATATCTGCACGTTTGTGCTGTTTATGTATGTATGTACACATTGACGTATACATACACAGTCCCCCTGGTGTCATTGTCAAGAGTCAAGTGCATGCTATGTCTGTGTCTGTGGTGTTATCTCTGAATCCTATAGGCCTGCGCAGTGACTCTGTTCCAGGAGTGGATTCCCCATTCATTTTCCTCATAAACATTTTGAAAATGGTTACACAAAGTATCGTAATTTCTGGATATAAGCTGAATATAAGCCGCACCAGCTAAATTTGGGGCAAATTAGCAGAATTAGCCAGCCCTACTAGGGTGGGCTGGAATAATGGCAGGGTGGGCAACTGCAAAGTTTTTTTTATATATTGAAGCAGTGGGTTTCAACCTTTTTATCACCAGGGCCCACAATTAATTAATTAATTTAGCCCCACAGACTCCAAAACTAAAGATTTCTTTTGCTTTTATCCGCAATACCAGGCTGTATTTAGGGGAAAACAGTCAAACATACAGATCAAAATGACCATTAATCTTCTACATTCTGTAGTTGTGTCAGACTAATTCAGATGATGAATATTTTAACTCTTGAGAGCGTAAAAATGATTCATTTTGTGCAGTGGTTTTCAACCAGTGGTCCGGGCACCACCAGTGGTCCTTGAGAGGGTTCCAGGTTGTCCCCAGCTAAGTTGGTTAACCAGATGTAACTCTTGAGAACGTAAAAATGAAACCAAATGGACCCTGGCGGGTCCATGGTATTCTTCATTCAGGACATTAAGGGGTCAGAAGAGATAGCCTACTGTCTGAAAGTCTGTGCTAGAACTTTTAAGTCATTTAAGTATAAGTTGGACACATCCTGTGCCATGCTGCCTCCATTTGGGGTCACACATCCTAGCATTTCACATGACAGAGAACTGCTCAGTGGATCTCTGCATCAATCTCTGTGTTCTAGACAAACTCAGTAACTGTGGACTGTGTGTTTTCACTTGTCAATCTGCCAGGAATTCAGTTCCCTGTCCAAAAGCTTTATTTGATGAACTTACTCATCACCTACATACAGTACAAATACTGTGTTACACAAGCAGAGAGGGCACTCATCTGCAGAAGGTGTGTGTGTGTGTGTGTGTGTGTGTGTGTGTGTGTGTGTGTGTGTGTGTGTGTGTGTGTGTGTGTGTGTGTGTGTGTGTGTGTGTGTGTGTGTGTGTGTGGGTGTGTGGGTGTGTGTACAGTGTGTGTGTGTGTGGGTGCACTCAGGTGTGCGCGCATGTGTGTCTCTGCATGTGCGTGCGTGCATTCTTGTATACTTTTTTAAATTGATTTTTATTTATCAACTACAATTCCAAAAGTGTCATGCGTGACCATTATGGTCTTCAGCATAATGGTCACACACACTTCTCACATCTAAAATATTTTTGGGGCAAAAGTAGGCCTATGTTTTTTTTGTCATTTACTTAACAAATCTTTCTCAATATGCTGTACTTGTTTCACTAGCGTGTCTGTGTGTGTTGCTCAGGTGCACGCAAATGCGCATGCAAATGCAAGTGTGCATGCACGTGTCTTAAAGGGGAATTCCACTCATTTTCAATATTTTACTGTCATTAATATACCTTAGAGATGTTGTGTGGACATGATAAAAAAGTTCCCCCATTCTGTGTTTCCTAGAAATGGAGGTCTGAAAAAAATAATTTGCATGGTGAAATACATCTTGATGACATCATCAAGATGTGTTCCACCATGTTAATGAGTGAGAGCGTACAAATGGAACCAATGGACCCGCTAGGGTCCATTTGGTTCACATTTGTACGCTGGATGTGCTTCAGCCGTTGACAGTGTGTTTGCTCTCGTCATCTGACAGGAATTCAGTTCCCTGTCCGGTCATAACAAAAAGCTTTATTTGTAGTAGGCTACATGCAATACAAATACACACAGTGTTACACAACCAGAGGGCACTTATCAGCACTAGAGCAGTGTGTGTGTGTGTGTGTGTGCCCACTCCTGCCCACTCGATCGATTGATACTGTTTAAACATTAAGGCGCTTTCTGGCTGGTGTCAGACAGTGTATGTGGAGGGACAGTATTGTATATAAAAACACAGCAGTCCGACCATCAGAAAAAGCAGAGCACCTGAGATATCAATCATGAGAGCCACTACAGTCTTCTTGATGTTCTTGGGTCACCTGGCTCTCGGCCATGGTAAGTCACTGACCTTCCACTTTAAATGTCCTGTCCTGTTTATTTTATATATATACTGTATATACACTCAACAAAAATATAAACGCAACACTTTTGTTTTTGCTCCCATTTTTCAGGGGATGGACTTAATGACCTAAAATTCATTCCAGATATACAATAGAGCCATTTCTCAGATTTGTTCACAAATCTGCCTAAATGTGTGATATTGAGCACTTCTGCTTTGTTAAGATAATCCATCCCACCTCACAGGTGTGCCACATCAAGATGCAGATGTGACATCATGGTTAGTGCACAGGTGTACCTTAGACTGTCCACAATAAAAGGCCACCCTGAAATGTGCAATTTTCTTTTGCCTTACTGGGGCTATGGGACTCAGAACCAGTCAGTATCTGGTGTGACCACCATTTGCCTCATGCAGTGCAACACATCTTCTTCGCATAGAGTTTATCAGATTGTCAATTGTGGCTGTGGAATGTTGGTCCACTCCTCTTCAATGGCTATGTGAAGTTGCTGGATATTAGTGGGAACTGGTATGCGCTGTTGAAATGGTAGTTTATAAGTTACTCCATTCGGTATTTAGATATTTGCTATTCATTTTGCTGCTCGAACGCCCTTCCTATACAAACCCATTATAACTTAAAACTCCATTTTCACCATGACAGATTATTCAAAAACAACCACAGCCCCCTCACATATTAGGAGGACAATATAAGTCACCAGAAAAAAAGATTGGTTGTTTTCGAATAATCTGTCATGGTTAAAATGGAGTTTTAAGTTATAATGGGTTTGTATAGGAAGGAGCTGGGGGCACAAAAATGAACATCAAATATCTAAATACTGAAAGGAGTAACTTATAAACTGTCTGGTGTGTTCACATGAGACTGAGTAGACCATAAAATAACCCAAAGTTTGTTTGAAAGTGGAATATCCCTTTGAGAAAATCAAAATCGGGCCCCTAACGTATATTATGGTGATGATGTTGTACTCTCCCCAGGTTGGACATGCACACCTGGGCCGGCACTGAACAAGGGATCGCAGGTAGCCCAGGTCGATGCCAGCCTGGGGCAAGTGGTTGCCACCGACACAAACCGTCAAGCCTATTTCCTGAGCGGCTCGTACTGGAAGGCACTGCCCTACGCCAACCTGAAGCACGTCTCAGTCGGTCCGGCGGGGATATGGGGGATCGACGTCTCCGACCGCATCTTCCAATATATTGGCGGCAGCTGGGCACAAGTATCAGGTAAAAAAAAAAAAAAAACATTTCGTCTTTTCCACAGGGCCGGATGTAACATTTGCCAATTGAGGGGGCAGGAGAAAATGGTATGGGGGCGGCTTCATCGCCCCCATACCATTTTCGGTTACAGGACTTTTATTAGGCAATTAAGGATCAATAATAACATCAGTTGTTGTTGAAGTTGCAACAGACACGCAGCATGCATAAAGCTAAAGGTCTGACTCAGAGAGTTTTCTGTTTTCAATGATGAAAGGCTGTTGGTTTAGTGGTGACACAGCTGTAGTTAGTTCGTAGCAGTAGTAGTGTTTCAAATCATTTAAAAAATAAGCACTTTCATTTGAAATATCTTGGGTTGTTTTGCATGCCATCGTGTTTGGTAGAGAAGACTGGGCATTTACACCCATGCCTAGATCCGCCCCTGCTGTTTCATCGTGCAAAATCGATTGAGAAATCATCACGTTTCCGCTAAATTCTCTGACACTATGTTTTTTCCCTTATTGTTGCCTTTAGGAGGCTTGATGCAGGCTGATGCTGGAGGGAATGGTTTTGCGGTGGGAGTTGGCTCAGACAACAAAGTTTGGTGTCTCCCGGCTAGTCCCTACAGAGGTCTAGGCTCTGTATGGACACAGATACCAGGAGGACTGAAGTACTTCAGCTGTGGCCCATATGGATGCTGGGGAGTCAACAGCGCACGTGGAATCTTCTTCAATCCGGTAACTATTTCCTTTGCTTTTGTCCACAATACCAGGATGGATTTTGGGAAACAAAACAGTCAATACATACAGATCAAAATGACCATTAATCTTCTACATTCTCTAGTTGTGTAGACTTGGGCTAATTCACTTGATGAATATTTTAACTCTTGAGAGCGTAAACATGAAACCAAATGGACCCGCAAGGGTCCATTTGGTTTCATGTTTACGCTCTCAAAGAGGTACATCTAGTTCGAATGTGCAATATTGAATGAATGGGCGATATATATAAAAAAATAAATAAATAAATAAAAAAAAAATATATATATATATATATATATATATATATATATATATATATATATATATATATATATATATATATATATATATATATATATATATATTAGGGGTGTTGAATGATTAAAAATTTTAATCAAATTAATCACACCTTCAAAATTAATTTAATCATGATTAATCACCATTCGGACTATTTCGGACAATATGCCATGTTTTCCTGTGTATTGTTGCGGAAATGGAAAGACAGCAGGGCTATTCAACTAAATTGTTCAGGAGTCCGCATTGCCAAAAACCCAAGGGGCCCGGGGGACAGACTGCCACAGAAACTACTCTCCACCATGACATGTGCACACACACAGCCACATTTTTTAAAGTATTTCACTTTTAAAATGCTCCATTTATAAGAAAAGTGCAATGTGCATCTGGTCTTTCTAACATGCATCATATTTGAACCAAATCAAAATACACGTTTATAGTGCAGCTTATGAAAAAGTTGTTCATATCTGCACAACAGCAGCAAATCACAACATCTAAGGCACACTTATTGTGCTCTCTCTTTAATTCTCAAAAGGCTTGCAACAGGGGACAGGACTAGCCTACACACAGGCAACTAATGACAGTGATGGCACATCTTTGACTGGCCAGTGGCCATACAATAGGGCCCACCATGTTCATTTCATCAAGACAGACAAATACAAATATTCACTAATGCAAAGGTAAACAGGGAACAGGGAGGTAAACAGGGAAAGAAATAGGCTCTACCTCCTGCAGCCAGCATGCACTCGACTCTTCATCATCTCTGGGTGTTTTTTTTTTCTTCTTGACAATAATCCATGCAACAGTGGCGTCTCTTACCATCGGATTATTTTGCGACAGCATTGACTTGGTTACAGAGCAAATACGTCTGCCTGCGCTCCCTATGGAGTTTCAATTTAGCCATTATTTTTCGGTCCACTCGTTATTAAACTGGCGATTTTCTGAATCAACTTTTCTTCTCAGTTTCGATGGCGACGCGGTTAAACAAACACATCACAATAGTTGGGAGTGATCCGAAAGAGCTGCTGTTTGTTTACATCTGACTTCACGTGCAGGAAGTGGAGCTCCTCTGATTCTCCGGTGGGAAGCACCACTACAAGACTAGTGGCAGACTAGCGACATTGAGGGGTCAGAGAACAGAGCGTGCGCTGCTATTCAGTTAGCTGTACTCATGCTCAGTGGAAATGAAGAGCAGCCGCCATTAGACCATTCCATGGAAGTGAACGGAGATGTGCTGAACATGTCAGGCCACCAGTTTAGTAGCCCTGATATACTCGCTCGAGCCCATAGACTCCAATGCATTCCGCAACTTTGTCCCTATTTGTTGTCCCCCTTTATATTAATAGAGTCACCAGCGAGTGGAATCATATCCGAGACAGAGCATGCGCACGCACGAGCGTGTACAGTATGTGCGTTAATTGCGTTAAAAATTTTAATGCAAATAATGTAGAAATTTAATCAACGCCGTTAACATGTTAAAAATTGATTAATTATTATTAAAATTATCATTAATATATATATGTACATTCGGTTTTGTAGCCCCATACCGGTAATACTACTAAATATTAATTTTGTTGATTAATCACTGGATCTGTGACACTGGACCTGTCAATGGACCACAGGTGGTCCCTGGATCACTGGTTGAAAACCATAGGATTAATCTGATTAAAAATGTTATCACAATTAATGGATGTGCTTAATCCACTAACCATTTTCCCATTGAAAAAAATAAAATAAATTCGGTAGCATCTCTAATAATTATATTAATGACATAGTAACATGTTGGAAATGGGTGGATTTCCCCTTTAATGCACACACGGGCTCTCTCTCTCTCTCTCTCTCTCTCTCTCTCTCTCTCTCTCTCTCTCTCTCTCTCTCTCTCTCTCTCTCTCTCTCTCACTCTCACTCTCACACACGTTTTTTTTTTTTTTTTGGGGGGGGGGGGTACACACAGTTTCTGCAGGAACTGCTTTTCTTCTTGATTTTGTCATTCCACCATTTGATTGATTGACAGCTCCATGTGCTTGATAAGGGACGGATCTAGGCATGAGCATTGGGGGGGCGGTGCCCCCCTAAATGCCCTGACTGCCCCACCAAACATGATGCCATGCAAAACAACCCAAATTTGAAAGATATTTCAAATTGAAGTGCTTATATTTAAAATGGTTTTAAACACTACTACTGCTACTAACTAACTACAGCTGTGTCACCACTAAACCAACAGCATTTCATCATTGAAAACAGAAAACTCTCTGAGTCAGACCTTTAGCTTTATGCATGCTGCGTGTCTGTTGCGACTTCAACAACAACTGATGTTATTATTGATGCTTTACTTGCCTAATAAAATTCCTGTAACCGAAAAGGGTATGGGTGCGGCTTCATCAATCAAACACAACGTGAACATTTAGTACGCATCTTAGCCCAAAGATCGCCAACGTGCAGATAAAAAAAAAAGAAAAAACACCAGATTCGCGCCACGGCCAACGAAGCCGCGCACATAGCATTTTCCCCTCAGAGGGTTTGATTAAGCAGCGGTCTGTTATTCGGAGATATCAGACCTCTGAATCTGGTGTTTTTTTATCTGCACGATAGCAATTTTTGGGCTAAGATGCGTACTAAATGTGTTTTTCTTGTTTTAAACAGCTCCAGTCTTCAGCCACCTGCTCCTTCTCAGGCTGGAAGCAAACGGATGGACTCCTGGATATGATCGAGGTGGGGACTGACGGCCAAGTGTTTGGGGTAAACCACGAGAATAAAGCTTTCACAAGGTGAGTCTGAAACACGGCTTTTTCATGAAATCACTGACATGGTAAAGTTAGCCTCGACATCCAGGCTTTCATTTTCGTTCGCCTTGCGTGAAAACGGAAAGCCTGGACTAACGCACGTTGGAAAGTGGCCTTCAAGTGGGAGTCAACCTTCCGGGGTGGGCGTCGCTCTGAATGATGTGACGTAGAACAGCAGTGGACGGGCGGGAGGGGGAGGGGCCGGGGATGACGACACGTTAGTGAGATCAAATCAGAGCTCAGCTCATCTGCCGTGTGGATCCCACGGCACCCCCCCCCCCCAAGGCCAAAGTCATTGAGGGCTAGACCAGGCTATGGTAAAGTTAATAGAGGCAACTTTTAGCCATGAATCTAAATATATATGTAGAATCTGCATAATCTATTTAGATTTATGGCTAAAAGTTGCCTCTATGTATATCTATGTATATATGTATGTATATCTCTATATAAATATGTATATCTACATTGTAGATGTATGGACTCTAATGTTTATCCTTCAATATTGTCTCCTAACAGAAATGGCATTACCCAAGAGCTTCCGGAAGGGACTGGTTGGGAGTACATTCCCTGCTTGGGCACCACCGTGGCACACGTCTCATATGACCTTGGTACCATTTATGCAGTGCACACCGCTGGGGTCATTACCAAGGTCACTGCATGAGGTGTCCAGCCGCGTGGCAGCACTACAGCTCCCTTCTACTAACAACCGATTACTTTATGATCATTGGAAACCACTGTTCTATTGTATTGATATTGTATCTCTCAGGGGCGGATCTAGGCATAGGCATGGGGGGAGGGGCCCAGACTGGCCCACCAAACATGCATGGCATGCAAACAATGCAAATTTCAAAGATATTTCAAATTAAAGTGCTAATAATTAAAATGATTTGAAACAGTACTACTGCTACTACTGTAACGACTGAAACTACAGTTGTCGCACCATTAAGCCAACAGCATGTCATCATTGAAAACAGAAAACTCTCTTAGTCAGACCTTTAGCTTTATGCATGCTGCACGTCTGTTGCAACTTCAACAACAATTGATATTATTGATGCTTTACTTGACTAATAAAAGTCCTGTAACTGAAAATGGTATGGGTGCGACTTCATCGCCCGTGGCGCAAAGCGTCATGGGCCAGATGTGGCTCTTTTCATGGCTGCATCTGGCTGGCAGACAAATCTTTAATTACAGTATATAGAAAAGTCTCATTAGACTTGTTTGCACATGTGAGAAGCGGTGCTGATCACTTGCGACTACAACGCCGGTTTGCAGGAATTCCAGTGGGAAAGTGGCAAACATACAGTTGTGTATCCAATCTACAGTATTTATCTATTAACCGCATAGGCAGCGTAGATGAGGCAGACTCAGTTTGACTGTTTGACGTATTTTGCTCTGCTGTCAAAAATAGCCGTAATGGCCGATGTGTGCATGTGCATTAAGTTCCGTACAACAAACTAATCACGTTAAAGGTAGGGTAAGTGATTTGAAATTCATGGTGTAGTACCAGCCTGGTGCACAAGGGGCCCCCAAGAGTAGCTACAATATGTGAGCCTGCTGCTCCATCCTGATTGGAGGAGAATTCACCTTCCACCTGGGGGAGGGGGAAACTCCATATATGGTCTGCACACTTTATTATAGAGCATTTTAATAGATTTTTTTGGGGGGGGGGGCATCTTTGAGAAGATGGCTAAAAGACAAAAAAAAGGAGGAGGAGTATCGTACTTTACAGCAGAAATGGACAGAGGGATTTGCTTTTGTGGAAAGAACAGGTTATTCTACAGTGTGTCTACTATGCAATGATAAAATAGCAACAGCATGAGAATGTTATTAAAATAACTCAGACTTATTGTACTTTAAAAGTGTTGAAGTTGCATAAAATGGTGCAGGTTTACTTTCTGCTGTACTCCTCTCCTCTAAATGCTTCTTTTAAAAAAAGAGCAGTGTCTATGTGTTGTCACAGTGTGTATATGGGTGTGGGGGGGATCAATAAATACATTGATTAAACAAACGAAAAAAAGGAAATACTTATCATTGATTAGCAACAACATAAGAATGTTGTTAAAGATTGCTCAGATTTATTGTACTTCAAACATGTTGAAATTACATGAAATGCACAAATTTACTTTAGGTTTGAAAAAAAAATACATGGCTCTCATAGAATTTCATGTAAAATATCTGGTGTTCAACAGTGTTTCCTCATTCTATTGCTATTTTTAACATATGGAAAATATGTAGCCTAGATCCAAGTAGCTTAAATCTAGAGACACCATTGGACTGGGGTTTAATGTAAATTCTAATTTTCCTTGTCCCAGTGGTGTTTCTAAGCAATTTGGAGCCCCAGGCAAGAATTCCCCTTTCTTTTTTCTTAATGTACAACTTGGATGTTACATAAAGTGAAACATCTTCTGAAACAACGTCTTGTAGAAAGTACAAACCTCATCATATACAAGCACAGACAAATGAACATTTCAGAGACAAAATTAAACTAGATTTTTTTGCAGAAAAATGTGCGGAAAACACTAGACCTGTCAGTCGATTAAAATATTTAATCGCGATTAATCTCATGATGGCCCATAGTTAATCTTAATTAATTTGCGATTAATCGCAAATTAATTGCATATTTTCATCTGTTCTAAATCTGACTTAAACACTCTGACTTTAACACTCTTATCAAATGTAAGCTGAGACTTTGCCACTTGCTACTTTGCCAGAAATGCTTATTTTATTGTAACAAATTGTAAGCGGGACTGCTCGGCCCTATGAGCAATCAGAACAATAGGCCTATATGCACAAACAGGCCAAAGAAACATGGAAGACTAAACTTAAAGAGAGTAATACATAATGTAATTGTGGGATCAGGGCCATAACCATTGGTCACCATTTGACCAATGGTTATGGGCTTCGTGCCATCTCCAATTGACATGGCCCTTTACCAGATTACGTTGTTTTAAAACCGTCTGCAGGTTTCAGCCAGAACTGCTATTTTTGGCAAATGGAGGACATGCACACAGGGGCCGGCGATGAACGAGGGATCGCAGGTAGCCCAGGTCGATGCCAGCCTGGGGCAAGTGGTTGCCACCGACACGAACCATCAAGCCTATTTCCTGAGCGGCTCGTACTGGAAAGCACTGCCCTACGCCAACCTGAAGCACGTCTCGGTCGGTCCGGCGGGGATATGGGGGATCGACGTCTCTGACCGCATCTTCCAATATATTGGTGGCAGCTGGGCACAAGTTTCAGGTAGAAAAATAAAAATAAAAAATAAAATAAACATTTTGTCTTTTTCATCAAGCAAAATCGATTGAGAAATTCTCTGACACCATGGCCAGATCCACCCAATGAAAGGTAATATCAGTGGTTTTCAACCAGTGGTCCGGGGACCACAAGTGGTTCTTGAGAGTGTTCCAGGTGGTCCCCAGCTAAATGGTGAAAGATTGGTTAACCAGATGTAACTCTTTGAGAGCATAAAAAATGAAACCAAATGGACCCGCAAGGGTCCATTTGGTTCCATTTTTACACTCTCAAGAGTTAAACTATTCAGCATGTGAATTAGCCCAAATCTACGCAACTAGAGAATGTAGAAGATGTTTCACTGTTTTTTTGCCCCAAATCCAGCCTGGCTGGTATTGTGGACAAAAGCAAAAGAAATCTTTAGTTTTGGGGTCTGTGGGGCTAAATTGTCCTCAAATGGTGGTCTGTGGCTCAAATGCCGAACAAATAGTGGGCTCTGGTGTCAAAAAAGGTTGAAAACCACTGCTTCATATGAAAATTTTGGAGTTGTCCATACAATCCTGCCATTCTTCCAGCCCACCCTAGTAGGGCTGGCTAAATCCGTCCCTGTCTGACACTATGTTTTTTCCACTTATTGTTGCCTTTAGGAGGCTTGATGCAGGCTGATGCTGGAGGCAATGGTTTTGCGGTGGGAGTTGGCTCAGACAACAAAGTTTGGTGTCTCCCAGCTAGTCCCTACAGAGGTCTAGGCTCTGTATGGACACAGATACCAGGAGGACTGAAGTACTTCAGCTGTGGCCCATATGGATGCTGGGGAGTCAACAGCGCACGTGGAATCTTCTTCAATCCGGTAACTATTTTGGGTTACGATATTTAGCCTACTAAATATTCATTTTGTTGATTAATCCGGGGGCAGGCACGTATTTTACGCAGGTGCCGCCGGTGTGGTGCACCGGGGCCCAGGCCCCTTGGGGGCCTACTGAGAGGGAAGGGGGAAAAAGAAAAGAAAGGCCGCTGACAGCGGGCCCCTGCGACTACTATGGACCTGTGGCCGGTCGTTAGGGGGTTAGTGTCCGTTCACATCTATGAAATCAAAAGTCTAATGGAGGCGGCCATCTTGAAACCATTTCCAGTCATTCCCTATGGGGATGACGTCATTTTGAAGAAACTTCCGGTTTCTTCAAGGGCCTGCATGAAACCAAACTACATGAAACCAGTTGTAGGCAAGTCGGACTACAGAGTCCATGACAACCCAAAAAGGGTTGGGCAAACAGCCAACCAGTAGTAGAAAAGTCGCATCTTTGATGTCATTAGGCAGGGTTTATGTTGTAGTCTTTTTAGACTCTAGTCTTCACTCTTTATTGACTGCTGTCAAAGAACAGCTTATTGGCATCTTTTAAACAGAAATGATTTTCATTTAAAGTATGACATATTCAGGCCCTGTCCATTAAGTAAGTCAACAGGATAATATAAACCCTGGCACAACAGAAAAATAAAACTTTAGAATTCAAGGTGCATATACAAAAATATTAACTTTTGACATTCTAAATTTCCAGTAGTAACCTACCCAATGAAACGCTCGCATTGTACAAGCCTTGATCACTTCACACAACAATCAGTGATAGTCTAGTGGTTAAGACATTGGTCTTGCAACATGGTGGCCTGGGTTCGATTCCTCTCTAAGGAATTAACTTTTTGAACAAAGTGGCCGGTAAACAACTGTTGCTAACTAATGTGTCCAGTCACATTTTTTCAATTTGTTGTAGTTGTACTTGAATTGTACTGTAATTCTCCAAGCTTTTATCACTTTTGTTGTAGCAGTCCAACTTGACATGTAGGCTACTGTAGGGAGTTCATATTTCATTTATTCATTCACTATTGTATGGACCTGGGGCAAAATCAGCCCCCCCCCCCACCCCCACCCCCTCTCCCCCCTAGGATAATTTCTTAAAAATATGTTCCTTCTTCTTTACAACACAAGTGGACAAAGAGAACTACAAGGCAAACATGTGGGTCTGTTTCCTCATTTCCTGCCTTGCCCACAACATGCCAAAGCATTGTGGGAAATGGTTGCACGGACGCATGAAACCAATGCTACCACTGGTTTCTAGGATTTCAAGGATTTCTACTGTGTGAAAACACCCTTAAACGCTGAGAGTGGCCGGGCCTAGCAGTGGGAGGGGTAATGATATTGTCCAATCAAATTGGTACCTGTGAACTGTCACTCATGTGTGAATGTATTGTTCTGATGTCAGTTCCTCTTAAAACAAAACAAAACAAAACAAAAAAAGTGTCAACTACAAAAAAAAGCGCGAGTGGATTGAATTGAAGCATCGGCGTAGCATAGTGTCATGTTCAAGAAAAGTCATGAAAGTGGTTCCAAAGGCGAATGGAAAGAGAGCAGCCGGCAGCGGGAAGCGTAAATTAAGCTAAAATGACCAAATTGGACAAGTTTGTATCAGCATCGGCTCTCCTGCTGCACCTGCAGCCCCACCGGCATCGGGGCACTAGCAGCTACCCCAGATCCTGCCTCACAGAGCGGCGACACGCTGGACTCGAGTCGCCAACGAGTTCAGCGACACAACCGCCCTGTGACAGTTCTCCACGCGGCCACGCACGGACACAGTGTCGGTGAAAATGAATGTCGCCGCGGCGGCCGCGTTGCAGAGCCTAATGAACCCCGAATCCCCAGCACAGATCGAGGATTATACGACATGACACCGCATACCGAAGAGACAAAAAGCTTTATAATAGCAACAAGTCCGTAGGCCTGCTGGACAAGAGACAACAAAAAAGGTCTTTCTCTGAAAAATACATCTCCACTACCCGTAAAATGCCCTTCTAATGAGTGAGTACACAGTCACATTCATTAATGCGGTCAGTTTGCTGTCTTTGTAAAGCATGTAATGTGCTGTGTTCTTGATGCTTGTTGCTTATACTGTGGAAGTGCATACCAGCTTTGTTGGTGTTGGATATAATGTGAATGTGTGAATGTAATAGTTTGGGGACATCATGTTTGAGCCCATGCCAGGGCAGCCTGTTAGATTTTACTAATGATGGAGGATAGAGATAGAGCTTGGCATCTGTCCATGTTGTTTTGGTTCTGAAAATGCTGTGTGTGTGTGTGTGTGTGTGTGTGTGTGTGTGTGTGTGTGTGTGTGTGTGTGTGTGTGTGTGTGTGTGTGTGTGTGTGTGTGTGTGTGTGTGTGTGTGTGTGTGTGTGTGTGTGTTTTTCATGGCCAATAAAGATCATTGAAAATTAATGTAATTGTGTAGCCAGGCACGTTTCTTAGTCTATACAGTATAGCTGTAGTGTGTGTTTGTGCGCGCACATGCGTGCGTCTGTACGAGTTGCTCGTTTATGGCAATGGTAGGGGCCATAGGGGCCCACAAAATATTCTTGCACCGGGGCCCATCCTCTGCTCCCTATGCTACTGTCCGGGGGTTTTCAACCTTTGTGATGCCAGGGCCCACAATTTATTCAGCATTTGAGCCACGGACCAACATTTGATGACATATTTCAGGCAGGATTTCGGAAACAAAACGGGCAAACAATAGATCATAATGAGTCAATGACCATTAATATTCTACATGCGGATCCATTCGGTTTCATTTTACGCCCTGAAAGAGTTACATCTGGTTACCCAACTTTCCATCATTTAACCGTAACCCTAATCCTAAATGCCCGAGCCTCTACCTAACCTCACAGACCTGGTCGTCTGTGAGGTGGTTGAGTGTCGGGGATTTAGGCTTAGGGTTACGGTTGGAGGGGGCTAGGGCTTTTGCTACAAACATTACTACACCCTTCTCTAAACCTACCCCTAAACCTAACCGCAAGCAGATTTGACTGTCATCAGTGGATAAGATCGCAGTTGTCATCTTATCAGTGAGTAGGCTCCCAGACAACATGCCTCCTCGATAAGATGGTGCTGATAAGCAGCCTACAGCCTACTACGGAATTATCACTTGATAACGGTAGAAGCGGGTCGCCCTGATAATAAACCCTCAGAGGGTTTGATTAAGCAGCGGTCTGTTATTCAGAGATATCAGACCTCTGAATCTGGTGTTTTTTTATCTGCACGATAGCAATCTTTGGGCTAAGATGCGTACTAAATGTGTTTTCCTTGTTTTAACAGCTCCAGTCTTCAGCCACCTGCTCCTTCTCAGGCTGGAAGAAAACGGATGGACTCCTTGATATGATCGAGGTGGGGACTGACGGACAAGTGTTTGGAGTAAACCACGAGAATAAAGCTTTCACAAGGTGAGTCTGAACCAGTGGGACTTTTAGAAGTGGGGGGACGCCTCTTAAAGGGGAATTCAACCCATTTTCAATTCTTTTTTCTGAGAGTGTACAAATGTGTCCATTTGTACACTCTCAGAAAAAAAAGGAAACTCATTAACATGGTGAAACACATCTTGATGATCATCAAGATGTATTTCACCATGTTAATTTTTTGTTTTTCCAGACCTCCATTTCTAGGAAACACAGAATGAGGGTTTTTTTTTTTATTATTATGTTTTTTTTATCATGTCCACACAACTTCTCTAAGGTATATTAATGACATGGTAAAATATTGAAAATGAGCGGAAATCCCCTTTAAGACAAGTGCATTTGCATGCGCATTTGGGTGCACCTGCGCAACACACACGTTATTAAAAGTCTAGCATATTGAGATCACAGCCCTCCTTGGCGTCACCTGATCCTTTCTCCTAGACTCCCACTGATAAGCTTTTCTGAAACCATGGCTGCTGCTGCTGCTTCACTGCTATGGACAAAAACAAGGATTTTGTAACTTTTATTCCGCTAAATGAATATTCTGACTTGGGTGGCAGCTGGGTGAAAATTATTCAATGCAAACTAAGATTTTTTTTTTTTTTTCTGAGAGTGTACAAATAGAACCAAATGAACCTGCTAGGGTCCATTTGGTTCACATTTGTACACTCTCAGGAAAAAAATGAAAATTGGTGGGATTCCTGTTTAATGGGAGGTGTTGCCTGTTGCCGTGTGTGTCATCATGTTGCCTCGTTGATGATTGACATTGCTAGTTGATATTGCTCAAAACATTGCTAGGTGTATCAGGGCCCTTATGGTACTTCCATGTAATAGTATAGTATGGACTGTAATGTTTGTCCTTCAATATTGTCTCCTAACAGAAATGGCATTACCCAAGAGCTTCCAGAAGGGACTGGTTGGGAGTACATTCCCTGCCTGGGCACCAACGTGGCACACGTCTCATATGACCTTGGTACCATCTATGCAGTGGACACCGCTGGGGTCATTACCAAGGTCACTGCATGAGGTGTCCAGCCGTGCGGCAGAACTATACAGCTCACAACCGATTACTTTATGATCATTGGAAACCACTGTTCTGTTGTATCGATAGTGTATCTCTCAGGGGCGGATCTAGGCATGAGCATGGGGGTGGGGGGTGGGGGGTAGTGATTAGTTTGCCTACAACAAACTAATCAAGTTAACTAAAAAGAAACATTTTTGAGAAGATGGCTAAAAGACAAAAAAAAGGAGGAGGAGTATCGTACTTTACAGCAGGAATGGACAGAGGAATTTGCTTTTGTGGAGAGAGCAGGTTCTGCAGTGTGTCTAATATGCAATGATAAAATAGGAACAGCGTAAGAATGTTATTAACCCACCCGCTGCTGCAAGAAAGGGGGACAGTAAGTGTCACTGCCAGAAATACCTGACTTTTAGACAATTATGGAAAAATCTATGGTGGGCCGTTCGAGACACGGAATACCTTAAAAAAATCCTCCATCTCTTTGCTTTCATGGAAAAAAAAATGTGAGTTGATAACATGTTCTGTTTTGTAGATATTAGCAATTGAATACAGTGCGTTATAATGGCAGATGATGCAGCAGGCCAGAGGCCATTTTCAATAACTCAATTCAAAGTTTTATTTAGCATTTAACATTAGGTAATATTACTGCTACACATCCATGCCATATATCAAATTAAACCTCATGATGCCTGCTTGAATCTAAAAAAAAATAATAATAAAATAGCATCTACCGTTATGTAAATATCAGCCTTGGAAAGCAGCATTGTTACTCAATAGTGACTGAATTATGTGACATCAATCTGTTTTTGATCACTGATAACTCCAAAATGGTACATGCTAGAAACTCGCCTTTTCTTTTGTATTCAAGAGGACATCATAACCTTTCATTAGAGATATGGCATGTTCATGTAGTCCCCACAGATGATGTTCTGTGGCTGCATTTTCTTGCAGAAATCAGTTTATGATATAGCACAGTTAGGGAAATATACCACACTCACATCCACATCACACACTGTGATGTACTGTACTAAACTTGAACGGCACCATACCAAAATGTACTATACAATACCCATAACCATATAAATACATCAAAATAATATTATAAATAAAATCATGCCAACCTCAAACAACTTTTTTTTCATTTACTTCCACAACACATCACAACGAGCTTGAAGAACTGCCATGTTCAATGCCTGATGGATTTGAACTATTTCATGTGTAAAGTAGTATTATTTTGAGACCTGGTTACTTATTTCTCTCCGACAACCTGGCAACACTGTAGGAAGAGAGAGAGGGAGAGAGAGAGAGAGAGAGAGAGAGAGAGAGAGAGAGAGAGAGAGAGAGAGAGAGAGAGAGAGAGAGAGCATGTGTTGCATGTAGTTGAGTCTACAGGGTTCTCATCCTCACCCACGTGGCTCTCCCTGCCACGTGGCAGGAGAGCCACATGTGTCAGCTACGGGTTTCCATAGCAACCACACAACAAACAGAGAGACGAGAGAGTGTAGTAGAGGGAGCCTTATGGATCTGTACACCGAAGGAGCTTGGATTTATTGACTTTTGGATCTAATAGCGATCTTTTCCCTGATCTTTGGTGGTTGACCTGTTATTTGGAGACAAGGTAAGGTTTAAAAAAAGCCTTGGTTGCTGTTTTTTTTTTTTTTTTTTTTTTGTAATGGCGGCACTGATTGTTTGAGCTAGTTAGATCCAGCTAAATGATGGATCCTTTGTAACCAAACGGACCCTTATGGGTCTGTAACTCTGGAGATCAGAAAAATGAAACCAAATGGACCTCATGCTCTCAGGGACCACTGGTGGTCCCCGGACTACTGGTGTGTGTGTGTGTGTGTGTGTGTGTGTGTGTGTGTGTGTGTGTGTGTGTGTGTGTGTGTGTGTGTGTGTGTGTGTGTGTGTGTGTGTGCGTGTGTGCGCAGCCGTCTGCTCTCTCTCTCTCTCTCTCTCTCTCTCTGCTGCTGCTGCCATGCGGTGGGCACAGCAAGTTATATATTCAGTTGATTTTTAGATACAATTGGCTACTCTGTCTGTGCATGGTGTGCTGTGATCGTCTGCTGTGGTGTTGTCCTTTGATGTAGACGTTTGATATCCACAGGGTGGATGCACAAGGGTTTAATCTAATGTATAATGGGGGAAATGGTTATCGTCGTGATTGGGCTGATCGTCGTGATTGGCGGGGGGGACGGGCAGAGAAGATCACGAGTCCACGTGGACAGCAGGGGGTGGGTTAATAGTTTTCCTGCCGTCCACGCGCTGCTCGTGGATTTCCCGTTAGAATCCCACCGCCGAACACGCGGACGGCTCGTATCACGCGGAAATGTAGATTTCATTCTTTAATCCAACTATTAGTCCGTGCGCATCGTCTGATGATCATCCCGTTGCTGACTTTCATTTGGGACAGAATTGGGTCTCCTCCGGTTTGCCCCCTCAATGTCGCTGGCGCATGGGTTAAGCAGCCAGGGCTACACAGCTCTTCCTGACTTGTGAACCGGATGTTTTTGGGTAGATCGCCAGATGATCGATTAGGCAAGACAACAGACACAGCATAACAGAAACAGCACATCCTGTTTAGGAGATCTGAGCTTCAAAATAAGGGCTTTTTTACCGATCGAACTGGTTTGAGCCGCGGCAGTGGAGAGGAAACAAAGAAGATCCGATCGCGGTCAATGAGTTAAAAATAACTCAGACTTATTGTACTTTAAAAGTGTTGAAATTGCATAAAGTGGTGCAGGTTTACTTCCTGCTGTACTCCTCTCCTCTAAATGCTTCTTTTAAAAAAAGAGCAGTCTCTGTGTGTTGCCACAGTGTGTATATGGGTGTGGGGGGATCAATAAATACATTGATTAACAAAAAAATAAATACTTATCATTGATTACTAGCAACGACATAAGAATGTTGTTAAAGATCGCTCAGATTCATTGTCCTTTAAACGTGTTAAAATTACATGAAATGCAAAAAAATACTTTAGTTTTTTTTTTTTTTTTTATGTATGGCTCTCACAGAATTTCATTTAAAATATGTGGTGTTCATGGCTCTCTCAACCAAAAGGGTTCCAGGCCCCTGGCATATACAGCACCAACAGTGTTTCCTCATTCTATTGCTATTATTAACATATGTAAAATATGTAGCCTACATCCAAGTAGCTTAAGTCTAGAGCAGGGGTTTTCAACAGGTGGTCCGGGGACCACCAGTGGTCCCTGAGAGGGTTCCAGGCGGTCCCCAGGCGGTCCCCAGGCTAAATGATGGAGAGTTGGTTAACAAGATGTAACTCTTGAGAATGTAAAACTTTTCACATTTTCACACCCTCAAGAGTTAAAATATTCACCATCTGAAAGTCTACCCTGTTTTGTTTGCAAAATCCAGCCTGGAATTGTGGACAAAGCTAAAAATAATTCTGTAGTTCTAGGTCCTTTGGTGAGAATGTCATCAAATGGTGGTCCGTGGCTCAAATGCTGAATAAATGGTGGTCCCTGGTGTCAAAAAGGTTGAAAACCCCTGGTCTAGAGACACCATTGGACTGGGGTTTAATGTAAATTCTAATTATCCTTATGAAAGCGGTTACTCTTTTTATATGGAGTGATAACACGACAGAGGCTATTTTGGCATACAGACACGAAGCGTGTTCATTCACAGCCTGCGTACCAGGAGACTTTTACTTGCCCTGTGGTATTTGGCGTGCCATTGGGCACACACCACACACACACACACACACACACACACAAGGTTGAAAACCAGTGGAAACGCCAAAAACAAACAACAAACAAACAAACATCCATTGACTCGCACCGACGTCAGGTGAGGCTGGAGGCCCTTCGGGGCAGGAAGGTCAGAGAACACACAGTAAGACGGCAGCACTTTGTCCTGGCCAACAATGCCCTGTAATACGCACTGTCATCATTTTATTTTCTATTGTGGCGGTGTGAGTGGTGTGGCATACTGTTGCCGTGTAATTAAAGTAGGCGTACGTAGTGAAGCTGAAATGGAGCTCGGCGGTGACTGCAGTCCTCAGGGGACCTGATCCCATGCCAGCACAGGGACAGGGCCACGCTTGGCCTGGGCCCCACAGGCCATCATCCAAACCACCAGGGGCCGATCTAGGCATGGGCATGGGGGGGGCAATGCCCCCCTAAATACCCATTCTGCCCCCCCAAACACGATGCCATGCAAAACAACCCAAGATATTTAAAATTAAAGTGCTTATAAATTAAAATGATGTGAAACACTATACTACTGCTACTAACTAACTACAGCTGTGTCACCACTAAACCAACAGCATTTCATCGTTGAAAACAGAAAACTCTCTGAGTCAGACCTTTAGCTTTATGCATGCTGCGTGTCTGTTGCAACTTCAACAACAACTGATGTTATTATTGATGCTTTACTTGCCTAATAAAAGTCCTGTAACCGAAAATGGTATGGGTGGCGCGAAGCGCCACGGGCGATGAAGTCGCACCCATACCATTTTTCTCTTGCCCCTCCAACATGTTCTCTTGCCCCCCAAATGGGACATGTTACATCCACCCCTGCAAACCACTATGCTATTGAACAGGAACCGGCTATTGTGACAGTGAAGCTTTGTGTCTGCGACACTAGTGGGTATTGTGGCACGCAACGTTTGTGTCTGCGACAACCAGTAGGTACACAAGCTACTGTTACTGGGCTGAAACGCTTCACTTTCATACAGTACCTACACACACACACAGCTTTCACTGTCCTTAAACACGGACTGATATTTCAAGATGTAGCAAGTGATTTGGGTGATTTGGAACAGGGGCGTCACCACCTCTAGAAAGGTGGGGCTGCTGATGTTGCATGAGGGCATACCTGGTGCCAAAATTGTGCCCCCCCACCCCCCCCCCCCCCCCCCCCCCCCCCCCCCCCCCCCCCCCCCCCCCCCCCCCCCCCCCTTAACAATTGCTATAATGTAACTTTTTTGTAATTTGTTTTCGCTCTCAAGAAATCCATAAACCTCCCAAGTAGACATCAGCATCTAGTGAGCACTATCCAAATGTTAGGCTAGATAATGCAAAGTGAAACAATGCAACACTTGAAGATCCATGGGGAATGACAAGAAATATTTGACGGAATAGGCGATGTTTTCCAACGTGAAAAAGTGGGGGTGCTGAGGCATACCCACAATGAATGGTGATGACGCTCATGATTTGGAAAACCCTGTGCCCCCCCCCCCCCCCCCCCCCCCCCCCCCAGGCAAGGAACAAGATGTGCACATGACCACACTCTACAGTGAGAAGAAGTGTAACTATGCCAACAGCACATACAGTACATCACAGCCCTCCCCCACTCAATTCGGATTGGAGGAAGTCCCCTCTCATCCTGAATGAATGAAAGGCTTTTCTCCCAATGCCCCAAAGTGAAGCTAGGGGATAACTGGGGACAGGGAGGAACTCCTTATATGGTCACCACTCTATAGTATGGAGGGTTAAAGAAATGACTGCATTTGAATTAAGTGAAATCACTTACTATAGCTTTAATATGCTGTAGTATCATAATACTAACTAATGCTAACCTTCTAATGCTAATCATAATACTAACCTTCGTTATTCTAGCTCTAGCACATTCTACTCTTTCAACTCAAATTGATCAGCAAGCAGCGCTGGAGCAGATACGACGATGTAAAGCTACAATGGGAATACAATGGGTTCCAAAAAACAATAAAATTATGGCCATGTATGCCCTGAAACTAACCTGCATTTTACCGCTCTCATGAATTACATGATTTTCAAGGGTCCACACAATTAGGAAATGGAGAATAATTGTTATTTTGACCAAAGCTTTGCCAGTTCTCTTTCAAAAGGACAAAAATCTGAAAGTTCTTAGTTTTCAGTGGTGGAACAATCACATTTTTGATGTGTAGATCTTGTTGAGCCGCTCATTTTGAAAGTAGCTGTCAAGTCAAAAAAGAGTGGGCACGCCTACAGTAAGTGATATAAAGATAATATAAGAAACATAAAGAAAAAAAATGAGATTCATTGCTTATATACAGTATACTTAATGCAAGTCGGTCTGGAATAAAAGTGCCTGCGCTAAATGCCTGAATTCTAAATTTTAAATAGAAAATATGTCAGCAGAATCGGCAGTGACAGGTACAGGGTCGTAGATAGGACGTAGGTAGGACGTAGGTACTGTAAATACAGTAGGAGTGACAGGGACAGGGACGTAGCTAGGACGTAAACACAGTAGGTGTGACCGGACAAACTAGTGAGTACAGGAGTACCTCTGCATGTCACATTTTGTGGTGCCACTAAAAAAACAGGGTTGACATAATTATTGTCATGTGACACTAGCGGCACAGATCACCTTCCTACTAATATTCTTTAAGTGAACTCCAGCGCAACAAAGACAACGTACATCATGGCCTACTTTCTAGAAAAATGGGCCAAGATGAAGTGAAATATTTTAAGCAGAGAGAGATGGTCATATTACTCAGAGGGGAACTTGACCTTTCTTTAACATAACAACATGACAACAAGCCAACAATGAGCGCAAACAGTAGCACGAGTACAAAGGATTTGGGTTTACTGTAGAGGTGGGAATGGAGGCGACGGCCCCTGCCAGTGCTCTCTATCAATTGTGCCTCACACGAGAGTGAAACTGCCTGGCACCAAAACGGGACGTCATGTTGAATAAGCTTTTTTAGGTACTTAGTAGTTTGAAGAGGTTGATTGTGCATCTCACCATCTAGAACTAATCTATAGCAAACCGAGGGAACCAGCGTACTGCTACTACTGCTACTACTACGGCTTCACAATGAATTGAAAATTCAATCAAATCAAAATTGGGGTTTCAGAATTTGGACAATGTGAAAAAAGAAAATCAAAAATCGTGGTTTCCCCTTTACTGGCACATTTACGGTAGAACTGTGTCAAACTCGCTCACAGCCTACCCTAAAAAAGCTGTTCTGTTAAATAATGTGTGAGCATTGTGTTCTGCTGTTAATCACGAAAAAAGTAGTCCAATACTCCTATAACAGAAAAATGCACTGTGTGTTCTACTGTTTAAAAAAGAAAAAAAGTAATGACATATATTTTCCGGCATAAATTGCATGGGGACCACCTGGAACCCACTTGCATATACAGCATATTTGTGATGGAAGCCTGTTCCATCAGTTCACGGATAAAAGAACGTCTGGCTCTGTCACTGTCAACATGCTCATTCTGGTGCGCTAGTGTCACACTAAAAGGCTCTTTCAGAGTCTAGAATTCAGTGGCCACCGCGAGCACCGCTATTCCATAGTCCACTACCAGCACCGCCCCCACCCCCCCGTTCTCCTCGCGTCCGTCCCTCCTTCCCATCGCGCTGTGTTGTGTTGTGTGTTTTCTTTTTTTTAAAACCAGCCGTTGAAAACAAGCAACCGCTGCGGTGCGGTGCAGTGCAGTGCAGTGCGGTGGCTAGTAAAATACGAAAGGAGGGCTGGAAAGTGCGGTGGTTGCGGTGGTATGACGTCATATTGTAGGCAACGGTGGTCGCGGTGGTCGCGGTGGGCACCGAAAATCCATCTCTGAATAACATGTCCGTGTGGAAACACGTAGCAAACTAAAAATCATATTGTTACACCTTGCGTAAAAATCATATTGTTACACCTTGCGTGCATAAGACATTCCCCGCACATACGCACATGCTTCAAAAAATATTCTGGTAGCTATCTGCTCTACTCCTTGTGTCTACTCCTGCTGAAGCCATCATCTTGTTCATCAATGTGTGTTGCTTATGAAAGGGGGTTTAGTTCCTGCCTTTTGAAAGTTCCTCTGCTCACCGTTTTGGGGCTCTCAACACCAGCATAAATGAGTGCAACTGCACACAATCTTTTGTAATTGAATGGTGTGCACAGCCAGTACGCACAGACATATTATAGCAGTTCTACAAGCTCACAATGCATTGCATCAGCATTGGGATATTGTAGAGTGGCTATTTTTGGTGTGAGCTAGGTACCGCAGCGCAATGAATTTGAAGCACATCTAATCGGAACTAAAACGAGCATTCATTCATTCATCTGCAGTGGAGAGCTGCGTGGTTGCAGCAGCAGGATATACACACCCAAATGGGTGAATTGAACAGATTGTCATGTCAAGCAGTCTCAATGTCACCTCTCTCTCTCTCTCTCTCTGTCTCTCTCTCTCTCTGTCTCTCTCTCTCTCTGCAGGTTGGGTTATTTCTTTGTGTTTAAGCTGAGATATTCCTGCACTTCGTTATAGGCTACTTTTTGCTTTTGCGGGCTGTGGCACGCCATTGATAAAACGTATACAATTTACAATTAAGGCATTTAGCAGACGCTCTTACATTAAGTAAAACATTGTAATGCATCATACTAATTACAGTTTACAAATTTTACATTACACTTTACAATATACAATGTAAGCAGTAAAACATCCTATATAAGCCACTGCTATCTCAGTCTAATGAGTTGCTCTCTAAACAAGCTAGGAGAGTACTGCAATCACTATAGGTTGGTACGGTATGTAATACAAGCACTATGGGCTGAGATGCATGGAGCTTGAAAGGTGTGTTTTCAGACTGTGGTGGAGGATAGCTAGTGAGTCTGTGCTTCTGATTGCAGTGGGGAAGTGCATTCCATAGTTTTGGAGCCAGGAGGGAGAAGAGCTTGGGGCGAGTGGAGCGTTGGCCAGGCATTTGTAACTGCCAGGGGGGTACTGCCAGCTTCCCAGGATTATATGCAGGACGGGGTTGTTGCTGGTTTGGCTGTCACCGCGGCAGGACAGAGGCGGGAGGGTCAGGGTGTATGTGTAGCAACAGCGGTGTTGAACCCCCTCAAGGACAACTGCTGGTTTGAAAACCACTGTTGTATACAATGCTCTGCGTGTTCCAGACCGTGTAGTCTACCCTCAGGCTCCCATGAACTGCACGTTGCAGACTGACTTCCCAATCTTCCGCAGTAATCTGAAGATTCCCCAACCTCTTCAGACTCCACCTTGGCCCGTAGCACTTTGGCGTCTACTCTTGACGACGTCTCAGGCTTATGCAACAATAAAACATGTAATTTAGATGGATGCAATTTAGATGGATGTGATTCCGAGTTCCGTCCGCAGGCAAGCTAGGTCTTCCCCAATTTTAACCCTTTGTGTCCTTGGTGTTTTTTCTGTTGAAAAATAGCAGATCAACAAGCTCATGTCGCGCCACGAGTGGCGCGACATGAGCTTGTTGTTCTGCTATTTTTGAAAAATTGTGAAAATGTGCTGCAAATCTCTGAATACATTATTTTGGAAGCAAACATTTTATCTCATTTTTCGCTTCTGGGGAACCCCGAGAACAACATGTTTTCAGATGGCGGTCTGCAGCCAAATATGGATAATTCTGGTGGTCCTTGGCTTGAAATATGTTAGCATCACTGACACAGGAACACAGATAGAATCTAGTATCAGAAACTATAGAATCTAGTGTAAAAAACTCGATTCTAGCATCAGAAACTAGATTCTAGTGTCAAAAAGTAAATCCTAGTTTCAGAAACTATGATTTAGTGTCAATAACTAGAATCTAGTGTTGGACACTACTGTAGAATCTAGCATCAAAAGCTAGAATGTTGCTGCAGCTATAATTGGTGTCAGGAACTACTGTATAAGCTGGTGTCAGAAACTCCAATCGAGGATCAGGACACAAAGCGTTAATATAGGATAACATGGTTATATCATGCATACCGAGCAAGATTTCTTTCCCCTCACAGCATGTTGGTGTCAGGTGAGTAGGAGTTCCACACCTACTTTACTCCTTAAGTGCACCAAAACGTCTTGGCATTTTTTCCTGATAGAAATCTGATCATTTAATTAGCCGCGCCGGTACAGCGTAATCTCACGTCTTCATTCATTCTCGTTTCACTCCCAGTTATTCCTTTCTTGTGGCGTAACCACATCACTGCAGAATATCGCCGGAACACAATATACGGTATCCAGTTTAGATAACGATCACACTTCATTCTGCTTGTTGATTTCGTCTAGAAATCTCAGCATGAATAAAGTATAACAACAGTAATCTCACGCATCTTTTTTCCATCTCCGATCTGATCCTGACACCACAATTACTGTGTTAGCCGACACCGATACCAGAGAATTGTATAGATAACAGATAACAAAAAATTAGAAGAAAATTAGAAAAAAATTAGATCTGAAGTTCTGAAGATCCTCAATCTAATGTGCAATTGGGCAACTCCAAAGAAAATTCTACATGGCCCAACATAGTGTCAAACCCCTTACCCCTGTGTCTGATCACTGGTTAGACTGGTATATTCACCATAGTGTCAACCCCTTACCCCTGTGTCTGATCACTGGTTAGACTGGTATATTCACCATAGTGTCAACCCCTTACCCCTGTGTCTGATCACTGGTTAGACTGGTATATTCACCATAGTGTCAACCCCTTACCCCTGTGTCTGATCACTGGTTAGACTGGTATATGCACCATAGTGTCAACCCCTTACCCCTGTGTCTGATCGTTGGTTAGACTGGCAGATTCATACTGGTACTTTTCTGATACCAATACAGTATTTGCTGATGCCGCTATGACAAAAAAGGGCTAAAACAAAACCACTACAGTACATTTCAAGCACAGCTGTAACCACAGTACTGAATGCTGCACCTTACTGTCTCGTGAGGAGTGCTGTTGGCATTGACATGAGTGTACCGAAACGTCTTGGCATTTTTTCCTGATAGAAATCTGATCATTTAATTAGCCGTGCCGGTACAGCGTAATCTCACGTCTTCATTCATTCTCGTTTCACTCCCAGTTATTCCTTTCTTGTGGCGTAACCACATCACTGCAGAATATCGCCGGAACACAATATACGGTATCCAGTTTAGATAACGATCACACGTCATTCTGCTTATTCATTTCGTCTAGAAATCTCAGCATGACCAAAGTATAACGCCAGTAATCTCACACATCTTTCTTTTTCCATCTCCGATCTGATCCTGACACCACAATTACTGTGTTAGTCGATACCAATACCAGAGAATAGTATAGACGATAACACTACAAAAAAGAAAAAGAAGATCTGAAGATCCTCAATCTAATGTGCAATGGAGTCTATGCAGCCAAACACTTCGGGTGCCTCCACATTACATATTGCACAGTCCAAGTCTCGGGCCGGGACGTGTGACGTCACGTCCTCCTTTTCTGAATGGGTTTCAATGGGCACTTCCTGCTACTTCCTGTCTGAATTTCGGACAGCGGCCAGGCAGCAGGAAAGACCCGCCCGAGGCCGAAATTCAGACAGGAACTAGCCGGAAGTTCCCATTAAAACCCATTCAAAAAAGGAGGACGTGACGTCACACCCCCGGCCGAAAGTTGGAATGTGCACTTGTGCAGTCTGTAGGCCCTGTTCCTGGTTGTGCAGCCAAACACTTAAGGCCACAGCCAGACTACAGGATTGCACATTCCAACGACCAGGAAGTGTTTGGCTGCATAGACTCCATTGGGCAACTACAAAGAAAATTCTACATGGCCGAACATAGTGTCAAACCCCTTACCCCTGTGCCTGATCACCGGTTGGCCTGGCAAGGGCTAACACGAAACCTTTCCCAATACCACTACAGTATCAGGACATCCCGAGCCAAAACCATTATGGCTGTGGCAGCAATATTTAGCCGACTTGATTACTTTATTGTATTTCATTTGTTAACAGTTTGCAGAACTTACAGTACATTTCAAGCACAGCTGTAACCACAGTGCTGCACCTTACTGTGTTGTGAGGAGTGTTGTTGGCATTGACACGAGGGTGCCATTCATTGGATTTAATAGGTCAGGACTCTGCCTCCTGTTTATGTAGCTTTGATGCACAGGTGTGTGTGTGCCTAGGTATAAAAAAAGAGAGCACAGGGGGGCGTGTCACGGTCTCCCACGGGAGGCACATGCTCAGTATAAACAGGCACTGCTATGAGGGACTGTTCCTCCTAGAGTGCTAGAGGTGCACCTCAGCTGCAGCTCAAATTATTAAAAAAAAGACACTAAAAAAGAGAATAGTATAATGTTGATTTTATTTTGTGCAAAAATATGTTGTATAATAACTAGGGGTGGGACTCGATTTTTAATGTTTGCCCTAATTAATTTGAAGCTTTGTAATTAATTCATCTCAATTAATCGCATAGCAATATTTGACCCAAGAAGTATTTTTTATCAATTCAATTTGGTCAACTAGATCAAAAGTTGGTTAACCAGATGTAACTCTTTGAGACTGTAAACATGAAACCAAATGGACCCTTGCGGGTCCATTTGGTTTCATGTTTACAGTGGTTTGGTTTCATGTTTACAGTTTACTTAAAATATTCACCATCTGAATTAGACCAAGTCTACACAAACTAGAGAATGTAGAAGACTAATTGACTGTTCTGTTTCCGAATTCCAGCCTGGAATTGTGGACAAAAGCAAAATAAATCTTTAGTTTTGGGGTCTGTGTGGCGATTAAAATTAGTTAATTTTTGTTAATCGCGTTATTATTTCTGTGATTAATTAATCTCAAATAATCAGTTAAAGTCCCAGCCCTAATAATAACCCCTGAATCTAGCCTTTGATGCTGAGTGCCAAGCAGCCAGAGACACTGCATGGTAGCCACAGCTTGAATGTGTGCATGCAGGGCAATTATCTGCTCTTAGCTCCTGGTCTCCAGTAATTACCAGTGTTGTCAAGTAAATAAAGTAATATATTAGTTTCAGTAATGCACGGCATTACTTTAATTTATATGTTGTTACATACAACTTGAAATGATTTTTGCCTGTCGGAGGGGGGTGGGGGGGGGGGGGTGGGGGGGGGGGTTGCCGTGGGATCCACAAGGCAGATGAGCTGATCTGATTTGATATCACTAATGTGTTGTCATCCCTAGCCCCTCCCCTGCTCTCTGTGCTACGCCCACCCCAGGAAGGTTGACTTCAATGCACTCCTCATGCATTGAGGTTGGCAAAGGATGTGTAGAGCCCAGGATCACATTAGGAATTGGCACTGGGTAATAAAAATGGGTTGCAAAAATCATGGGGTACAAACGGATATCTACAAGGGTCCATTTGGAACCTGGAGGTTCTTTGCGCCTACATCACAACCTTCGATTTGGAAAAACAAAAAAACAAAAACAAATGATGGATAATTACAAGAGCGTCAGATTCAAAATGTATCAGATTACACAAGTGCAAATCTGTGCTGAAGAACAAAGAGAGGAGAAGGACTGGAGAGAGTTTGAGTGTGTGCATACCGTACGTGCATGCGCACGTGCGCGTGCATGTGGGTGCATATGTGCAGCTCTAACTCTGTGCTATCAATTAATGTTCAAAGAGTCCATGTAATGTGTTACCCCCATGGTGGTACACACATACCACATGAAAGTGTCCATTAAGTTCTGATTCTGAAACTTCTAATAACGGCGTTTTAGGATTCATTACTTGCGGTGTGTGTGTCACACGCTTGTAGGTCAACACCATACATGGCTCTCCACTATTAAAGACATATGTGTCCCGTGTATGTGTCATGATTAAGTAAGTCTAACTAACACCTTGGTCTCATCTGTCAGGGTCCGGGTCGGGTTTCCTCCCCCAAACACAACACAGCAGCATGGGCCTTTTATTCCCATGTTTCTTAACATGGGCTCAAAAAACAATGGCTGACCAACATACGACGCATGATGACAACATGACACTAACGTGCACCTCCCAAAAAGTGTCACTGAATACAGTTATGAGGGGACGGTAATATGTGCCACTCTCTCCCGACGATGTCCGGTGGACTTAACCTACACGTTCGGTAACGTTTTGTGTAACATGCCAATGCCCTGACAGGCATATACAGTGTTGCGTCCTGTAAACTAAGAACATGCTTGCGTTAGTTGAACAAAAAACTAATAATAATGGACCCATGTACGCATGTTCCATTTGTATACCATTACAAGAGACAGTGCGGGAGGTGGGCATGATTATTAGGTCTAAACTAAAAACTAAAACGAGATGCAAAAACAAAAATAGAACAATTTTGCTCTGATATTGTAGATTCTACAAAACATTCGCTCTGAAAGAACATACTGAAAGATTTGTTCAGCATTCTCACAATCTCCACAAAAATAGCAGGTGTTCAACCATTGAACTGTTTAGACTTGTTTGGTTCCTTGCATGGTTTCCTCCCACACCACGATGTGAAAGAGCTTATCCATGCAGCGTGTGTAATGATAGTGCATTGCATTTCGGTCGTCAGAAAGCACTATTAAAAATGTATAAAAGGTTAACTTATGAATGCTTTAAATGATCACCCAGCTGTTTGATATTCATGTGCAAAAAGCCGCCCTCCGGGCCCAACAGCACTGCAGCTGAACCTTGTAGGAGTTTGATTAATGTGGCTGAAATTTTAAATAATCTCTGATGATGATTCATAAGTATGAGTGGAGGACGTAGCCCAAATATCCTTCATCGAAACGCCCACTTGCATGCTCTTTTTAGTTTTGGTCTTATTCTGTACCGCATTGAATTTCAACAAGAGCGCAGCAAATATCCCTTCTCTTGTTCTCTTGCCATCTTTTCTCAACAGTGTCAAAAGTGTTAAAAAACTCTAAATCACTAAATCGATTAAATAATGATTGCCCTCTATATACATACATGCAAATATCTGTGGAATGCTAATAGATATAGACTTTTTAACAGTTAAATAATCTAGTCACTGGGTCAATGTCTCGTTACAGATGATCCAAAGTGGGTCACGTTCCTGTTTAAAAAAAAGGCATCGCTAGGTCTCCGTCTGTAAACCCCCTTGTGTGCAGCATTGTTCTTAAGGAATTCATTAGATACAGGGTTATGTTAACTGACTTCACGGAGCCTTATAGTATAGACCTCCTCTTACCCGGGTCATAGAAATCCATATTGTAAGGCAGAGCCAAAAGAACAAGGGAACATTGTTCCAGTTTTTTCTGAAGACAATGCGTCGGATTTCAGGTTGTCGCCTTCAGGCTACGGTCCACACTACTGCCCTTCTCCCTTTTTTTTAAAATACAATGCAATTGTTTAGCATATAGCCGTGTGCTTTGACCTTGTTTTGAGCCAATCCCAGAAAAACACACTCGGGTATAAAAGCCCCTGTCACCTGTCAAGCGGCATCAAACAGCAGTTCAGTCAGCAGAGCGAAAAGAGTTGAGCTATCCTGTCACAGGAGCCAACATGAAGTTTCCCATCCTTCTAATATTTGCCACCATTATAGGCAGAAGTAGTCAGCTGACGCTGAGTGACTGTGCTAGCATAGGAGAATCGAGGCGACCAGAAGTCACCGACATCGCCGTGACGTGTGGCACCGACCACATAGAACTGGCGATCCAAGCCTGCCCCATCGTCTACACCGGCTACAACGAATCCCTGATGATCGTGAACCACCAGACGAACGCGGCCTGCAAGGGGACCCTGGACTTGTCCGTGTCGCCGCCCGTGGTGCGTTTCAGCTTCCCCTTGAACAACACCCACGCCTGTGACAGCACCTTCAGGACCACCAGCGCCGCCGGCACCGGGGTGTTCTCGGACTTCTCCAACATCCAGACGGTCAACGTCAGCGGCATCGTGCGCTCCTCCGACCCCACCACGGGGACGATCACCTACAACGCCGAGCTGAAATACTTCTACTCCTGCGCCTACCCCTTAGAGTACCTGATCAACAACACCCAGATCGACGTGTCGGCCTCCTCCATCGCGCTGAAGGACAACAACGGCAGCTTCATCAGCACCCTGCAACTGTCGTTGTACAGCGACTCTGCCTACACGTCGCCCCTGGTGATGCCGCAGGACGGCATCGAGCTGCGGACCAAGGTGTACGTGGAGGTGAAGGCCACCAACCTGACGGGGCAGTACAACGTGCTCCTGGACCGCTGCTACGCCTCCATCTCGCCGCTGCCCACCAACTCCAGCTTCTTCAACCTGTTCGTGCCGTGCAACCGCGACCAGCTCACCACCATGATCCAGAACGGCATCAGCCAGACGGCCCGCTTCTCCTTCCCGGCCTTCCGCTTCATGGAGCAGCAGAACGAGACCGTGTCCACCTACTACCTGCACTGCATCACCCGACTGTGCGAGGTCAGCACCTGCCCGGGCTTCCTGTCGTGCAGCAGCGCCCAGGGCCGCAGGAGAAGGAGAGACGTGCCCGCTGCGGCCGACGGATCCAGCGCTGACCTCTCGCACATCCACACCCTCACCTCGCCGGAGATCGTCACTCAGACGGAAAACAGCAGCCCGCTGTCGCACGCCCTGGCCATGCAGCAGCGCGACAACCACGCCTCGTCCACCGCGGGGCTCGGCGCGGCCGTCGGCGTTTTAGCCTTCGTGTGCATCGTGGCCCTGTCCGTCGCCGCCGTCTTTTACAGCAAGCTCAGGAACTAACACCGAAAGAACCTCCTCGAGCTGATCGGATCGATGGCGGGATAATGTGGGGGGCTTCATAGGCTAAATTGTCTTTTTTTGAGGTGCGCCATATCCGCCAGCTTGTTCTAACTTTTTCTGGTGGAGGACAGGGTTCATCTCACTTGTTTGCTTTTTATCGGGGATTTGGAGATATTTGTCTTTGTCTTTATCTGTCTGCCTGTCTGTCTGTCCGTCCGTCTGTCCGTCTGTCATAGGCTAAACCTATTGTAGGACTGTTGGAATTGTTAGATGGAGGAGGAATGCGATCTAGACGTTTTTTAGACGCGTTAGACGTTATTTACATTATGCAAACCGACAAACAGGAAAAAGCTGCAAGTGTTAATGCATGTATGCGCTTTATATGCTTTTACTTGAACAAAAAAACGGGGGGGAAATGGTAATTATATGGAAAACCGGATAAAAAAAATAAAGTAAAAAAAAAAGTGTGAAAGTTTGTGGAATGTTTTGAAAGTGAAGTCAATGTACCTTTCAAAGTATTACTGTTTTACTCTAACTTATTGAACTTCTTGGAAAAAATAAAATAAAGACGCTGAATTGAAATAAGCTAAATTGACTGAATCCAGAATCTGTTTATTTTATTTTTCTCTGCCTTTACCCATGGACTTCATGCATCCCTGGTTATATGTGACTTCCACGTTCCCTTCCCAAACTGAACCACTGCTCATGTCCACCCCATATGGAAGAAAAACCCTTTATATGCAAACTCTTGAAAGTGACACCTTTCATATACAATTACTTTACAAGAAAAATACTATGGCTCTTTTATCTGCTTTGCATGTCATATATTCTTTTTTTTATAAATTACAAAATTATACATGTTTCACTTTACATTTTACATGTTTACAAAAAAAATACTATGGATCATAAATCTTTTTGGAATGTCATATTTAATCCTTATAAATCACAAAATTCGATGTTTTATACATGTTTCACTTTACAAGTAAATACTATGGATTTTATATTAACTTTATTCTTTCATATGAAAGGTGCCATTTTTAAAAGTTTGCATATAATTTTTTTAACATATGGGACAATACAAAAAGAAGCACCCAGCCGGGCCCACCCCTCGCTGAGTGCATCTCCCACCCACCCCCACCAGAACGTTCCTAAAACACAATGGGGTCCACGGGACGGGACGGAATGACGCGTAGGGCGGGGGTCCCAACAAAGGTGAGGTGGATCAGCACTACAGATTCTAATATTATTATTATAGCCCTTATTGTCTTTTATATACATATACAACTAGTTTCCTAGTTCGCTGTATATTGCCTTGTTCACGTTGTTGTTTCTTGCCTGTACTTGTATGCAATAATTAATAGAAATAAACTGGTACCGTAAAAAGCGTGGTCCACATTATTCCAATAAATGTAATGTTTGGCTATCTGTCTCTAGTTGTATGTCTATAGAAAACAAAACAAAGGGAGTCTACCATGCAAAATCCGGTGCATTACAGGCACAATGCAAAAAGAGGAGGACATTGGATCAGCACAGATAATTCCAGGGGCAGATGTACCATTTCCCATTTGGGGGGGAAGGAGAAAATGGTATGAAGGTGGCTTTTCGGTTACAGTACTTTTATTAGGCAAGTAAAGCATCAATAATAACATTGTTGAAGTTGCAACAGACACGCAGCAAGCATAAAGCTAAAGGTCTGACTCAGAGAGTTTTCTGTTTTCAATGATGAAATGCTGTTGGTTTAGTGGTGCCACAATTCTAGTTAGTTAGTAGCAGTAGTAGTGTTACAAATCATTTTAAATATAAGTACTTTAATTGGAAATATCTTGGGTTGTTTTGCGTGCCATTGTGTTTGGTGGAGCAGGCTGGGCATTTAGGGGGGCATTGCCCTTGCCCATGCCCATGCCTAGATCTGCCCCTGGATGATTCAGGCATTTTCATTAGGTGCTGATATAAAGGAAACGGTCAATGTTTTGACCTCAAGCGGTCTTCATCGGGGTCATGTATTAGGTACATTGGCACTTAATAAAAATGTCTGAATCATCCATGCTACCTCTTCCTTTTGCATTCTGCAGAAAGCAACTTTTATTTTTTGCAGTGGTAGAAAACCTTAGGCACGGGTGCCAACACTGGCACTTCAGAGGGTGATCACTGGCACACTTCCATTTGCATTCTGCAGGAAGCAACTTTTATTTTTTTTGTAGGAAACCTTAGGCATGGGTGCCAACACTGGCACTTCAGAGGGTGATCACTGGCACACTTCCATTTGCATTCTGCAGGAAGCAACTTTTATTTTTTTTGTAGGAAACCTTAGGCATGGGTGCCAACACTGGCACTTCAGAGGGTGATCACTGGCACACGTGTGTGAGAGAGATGATTTTTCTTTTAAATGTAAATGCATATTAAAGACGTGTGCAGTTAAATTAAGTCTCCTCACATTTGTATGTGAATTAAATCCTGCACATAATTCTACATCAATTCAAACTCACATTCATTTGAACTCTGACTGGGGAAACAGTGGTAATAATAATAACTACTCCAAATGCTTTTTCAAAATAGTAAAAAAATAAAAAAATAAGCGTGTGACAAAAATGGAGCCTTTTCAAGAGTGTCGAATTTCTTCAGTGTTTCGGTACCTTTAATCTTTCATGCACCAGAAGACGTTTTGTTTGTTTGTTTTCTGCACCTCCATTGAGCATCTAATAGATTTATTATTATTATTTTTTTTTTTATTCAATGACTAATTCGGTTCTCAGTCTGTATCAGGACTTCTTAAAGGCGACTTTGCATGGTGAAAACAAAGAAGTGTTAGCTAGTATATTTTCAGACCGTACAATATAGCCTTGGTGTGTGTGTGTGTGTGTGTGTGTGTATGTGTGTGTGTGTGTGTGTGTGTGTGTGTGTGTGTGTGTGTGTGTGTGTGTATCCTCTAACCATCCATCACGCCGCTCTTCAAACCCCACGGCGACGGGGCAAACCGCCGCCCCCCGCCGGGGGGCTGAGATATACTGCCCTGGCTGTGCAGGTAGGCAGCCAGCTTCCTCCTCTGACATCTACACTGGTCCCCTGAGGGTCCCTGGTGGGCCTGCTTAATAGCAGCGCCCTGGGGACCACCCGCGTGGGGGAAGCATACACTTCTAGCAGTTTGTTCAATGTGGTTTTGTGGAATTGTGTTTGTGTGACTCAGGGGCGGATGTAGGCATGGACATGGGAGGGGGGGATGCCCCCCTACATGCCCTGACTGCTCCACCAAACATGATGTCATGCAAACAACCTAAATTTCAGATTAAAGTGCTCATAATTGAAATGATTTGAAACACTATTACTACTGATTGTGGCACCACTAAACCAGCAGCATTTCATCTTTGAAAACAGAAAACTCTGAGTCAGACCTTTAGCTTTATGCATGCTGCGTGTCTGTTGCAACTTCAACAACAACTGATGTTATTATTGAGGCTTTGCCTAATAAAAATCCTTTAACAGAAAATGTTATGGGGGCGGCTTCATCGCTCGTGGCAAAGCGACACGGGTGATAAAGCCGCTCGCGTATCATTTTTTCCTGCCCCCCCAATTGGGAACCGTTATATTCACCCCTGGTGCGACTGTGTGTGGGTATTTTTTTTAAGATGATTTTGCAACCTGTGGATTGTTTCAATGACAAGCGAGTTGAGTTGGACTTATAGCGGAGATGAAGTTTACTGTAATAAAGGTTGTAGCCCTCGTTTATCAAAAATGCTGTAGACCCAGGGATGTCAAACCCAAATACAGCAGGCGGGAACAGAAAAATTGGGAAAAGCCGCTGGGACTGTGTTCCAGGCAAACTGCAAAAAAGCAATCTTCCTTTAAAAATTAAAGTAACTTAATTGCAAGATGAATGAAAAGATGAGACCTAATATAATAATATTGCATTATTAAAGGTCAGAAAGTCAGAAAATAAATACATTGAGTTGAGAAAGTACAACAATTAGTTGCATTAATTTTTTACAAAGGTGTGTATTACCTGAGAACTTAGTTCTAATAGTAATTAAATATCACCCCGCCCGACCTTGGGTTCGACATATACAGTATGTTGAGGACCAAAGTAACAAGTGTACGGCAAAATTGCCTTCCATTTTCATGATCTTTCCGCGCTGATGGTACAAAATGGATCCTATAATCCAGGGGTGTTCTTGATAAGTCGCCGTGCCATATCGACATCATGTTTAATTATGACACCACGTCAAAATTATATATCCCATTCTATTTTGATTGTCCATACGCAACAGCAACATTTCGATTTTCTCCTCTTCTTTAGAAATATTGTAAATATACAGTATATGAGTATCAGACTCAATTATTAATATTATTATTATTATTAAAATCAGGAGTGTGGCTATGAAACCAAGGTACTTGATGCAATATTAATGTTAAAATGCGTTAAATTATTAATAAAGTAGCATGATTTTACATCCTACCTCTCCTCATTTGATAAAACCTTTATAGGCAAGCCATTTGATGTGTTTTCAAAAATGTGCCAAAAATACCTCTGTACAAAACACATAATAGTGACTTCTCCCAATGCCAGGTTGAAAGTCGACACTTCCCCTTTTTGTCAGGAAGCGTCTATGGAAACGCCTGAGGGACTCGAACCTGTGTGTCCACACGGCGGCGTGGGAAGTCACAAATAAGAGCCAAACATCACTAGCTTAGCAGGGAAACCCCCTTGGCCCGGCACTTCAGGCACAGCTTTTGTGCAACACAGACACAGACCACTGGTTTTCAACCACTGGTCCCTGAAAGGACTCCAGGTGGTCCCCAGCTAAATGATGGACATTTGGCAACAAAATGGACCCTTATAGACTTGTAATCTCTCTTAACTTGGAGACAAAAACTTGAAAATCCTTGCCTTTTGGTCCGAGAGACTAAACTCAACATCAAAGCTTGTCCGTGGCTAAAATGCAGAATAAATAGTCGGCCCTGGTATGAAAAAGGCTGAAAACCTACTGTACTATAGGCCTACCGCCGAGACATAACTGAGGTAGTGTGTCAAAACCGTTGATATCACCTTGAGACACTTCTGAGAGTTTATGCTGCTCTCCTTTTTTCTGTTAGCTGAGACACTGAAAAAAGAGAATCCAGTAAGACAATGTGTGCGAGAACTCAACACAATGATCACTGAGAGACTGACCTGAGCACGTACTTCACAAGACACGCCGTGAGACAATTCAGAGGGCATTTTGAGAACGGGTCGTGGACTCCAATTATGCGCGCCCAGCGTGAGACTGAACAGTGTCTATTTCTCAGGAGTTATAATTGAGAAGAACGGGAAACAACAACTTCAGTCTCAAATCACATTCGTTTTTACACTTGTTTTTTCATACAGTACATTAAAGGGGAATTCCACCCCATTTTCAAAAACTTCCTGAGAGGGTACAAATGGAACCAAATGGACCCGCTAGGGTCCATTTGGTTCACATTTGTACCCTCTCAGGAAAAGGGGTCTGAAAGAAAAATCATTAACATGGTGAAATACATCTTGATGATGTCATCAGATGTATTTCACCATGTTAATGATTTTTTTCAAACCTCCATTTTTAGGAAATACAGAATTGGGGGAACTATTTTATCATCACCACAGAATATCTCTAAGGTATATTAATGACATATTAAAATGTTGAAAATGGGTGGAGTTCCACTTTAATGAGGTGTCAATCACGATTTTGGGGTATGTAGGCCTACAGTAGCACTTCAGTGCAAACAGAACGACACAAACAATTATATTTCTTGGCGAATATTGTTTGCCCTGAGGGTCGTCGTTGACACTATAGGTCACATTTCCCCTACCGTTTCAAAGGCTCTTAAATGGCCTACTTGTGAGGCAGCCCAGTTGATATGTGACCACTCCACTAAAAATGGGTCAAGGAAAACAAATGGCAGACAAAAGGAGGCTAGGCTAACGGTGGCGTTTCAAAGGAAGCTTTTCGGTGGGTCATTGTGGCAAGAAAAGCCGCCGCTGTAAACCTATACACACAGTCACACAACTTGGCTTAGTTTCTCACACACAAAAACACAAGCGCAGGCCATGCACAGCCACACACATGCTCATGCACACACGCACACATGCACACAGCCGTGCAGGGCCAGCGCCACATGGAGTGAGTTATGCACGGGTTTCAATTTAACGTAACCCTGATCAGATCTTGATTTGCTGTGGGGAAGCAGTTTCTGCTGCTGTCGGATCTGAACCGTTTCCCAGAGAGTCATGCCTGGGCAGAGGTTTTGATGTAGAGTAGAGTCTGGAGGAGTCTGGGTCAGGGGTGTGTGTGTGTGTGTGTGTGTGTGTGTGTGTGTGTGTGTGTGTGTGTGTGTGTGTGTGGTGGGGGGGGGGGGGTAGTTAGTAGGAAGGAAGCCCATTCTTCCCTGATGGCTCTCTAGTGTATAGGTTTTATATATCGCCTCTGTCAGAGGGGAAACCTCTTATGTCCAAAACCTTGTACTTGTTTCAAATTTAAAAGGGATATTCCACTTTCAAAAATAAATAAATAAATAAATAAATAAATAACTTTTGGTAATTTTATGGTCTACTCAGTCTCATGTGAACACACCAGACAGTTTATAAGTTACTCCTTTCACTATTTAGATATTTGATATTCATTTTTAGCGTATCGCCTCCTTCATATACAAACCCATTGCAACTTAAAACTCCATTTTAACCATGCCAGATTATTCTAAAGCAACTCATCTTTTTTTTCTGGTGACCGATATTGTCCTCCCAAATGAATAAAACATATATATATATATATATATATATATATATATATATATATATATATATATATATATATATATATATATATATATATATACATATATATACATATATATATATACATATATATACATATATATACATATATATACATATACATATATATACATATATATATATATATATATATATATATATATATATATATTATATATATATATACACATATATACATATATATATACATATATATATATATATATATATATATATATATATATATATATATATATTATATATATATATATATATATACATATATATATATATATATACATATATACAACCCCAATTCCGTTGAAGTTAGGACGTTGTGTAAAATGTAAATAAAAACAGAATGCATTGATTTGCAAATCGTTTTCAACCTCTATTCAGTTGAATACACCACAAAGACAATATATTTAATGTTCAAACTGATAAACTTTATTGTTTTTTGAAATTATACAATCTTTTGTAAATTGATCCCTGCAACACGTACCAAAAAAGTTGGGACGGGGGCAACAAAAGACTGGGAAAGGTCATGAATTTACAAATAACGCCTGTTTGGAACATTCCACAGGTAAACAGGTTAATCTTAAACAGTTTAATATCGTGATTGGGTATAACAGGACCATCCCAGTCGTTCACAATCAAAGATGGGGCGAGGTTCACCACTTTGTGAACAATTCTGTGAGAAAATCATCCAACGGTTTAAAAACAATGTTTCTCAACATTCAATTGCAAGGAATTTGGTGATTTCATCATCTACAGTCCATAATATGTGACTAAACTCCACCCACGTTGAGTCATCTCGGGGAAATGAAGTTGTCAGTAGAGGGGTCTAAACTTGATTTTCTCTGAATTTTTATTATCTGTGAAAAATGACCTGAAGCAACTTTATTAGTTGTTTCATACTAAAGCATACATGAGGTGAATGTTAGACCTTAAAACGCCGTGTAAACATGTTATAATTGAATTAATGTGAACTGTAATGACAGTTCTGACCATTATTACCTCATTCCTCCGGGCCGCGATCGGGCCGTTAGCTTAATTAGCTTAAAATGCTAACGGTTGTAATCTGATAAGTGCCTCTAGTTCTGTAAATATGCGATGCCCGCCGTCATCAACAGAACGCGGACTTCGCGTGATTTTGAGCTCAAATAACAGCCAGGTGGCATTCCACATAACCTATTAGTAGCGACGTTCTGTTAGTAAATCCATGTATAAAATATCAAAACATTGGATTCTTCTTCGTGGCGTTTTTTTAGAGCCGGAACTACGTCACTATTCTCAGAGGAAATAGACAAAGGGTTGCCATGTTGGCTTGTTTTCCGTCCATGTTAACCAACATTTTATTGGATATTATCCTCATCTGTTTCTGGTGACTACTATGTGTGATTGTATAATAATGGCAAAAAATCACCCTAGATACATAGTATTTATAATGATAATGCATCACAATTATTGTTGTTGTTCCATTCATGCATACAAACAATGGACTGTGGGGATGGTTATCTAAAAAACAAAAAACGTGGAGTACCTGCAAATTGGCCAATGTACTCAATGTCCATAACAATTGAACTGTAGTAGGCTACTGTTGGCATTCCTGCACAGCATACTATTAATTATAGACATACAGTACATGTGCCTAGCAGGGTTATTATAGTTATGGCTTTTTCATTCTACTTTAGTTTTAATTGTTTTTTTTTTTTCCTACTAGTTTTTACTTTAAGAAAAAAGTTATCGTTTTTTCGTTAGTTTTAGTTAACTATAAAAACCCGGATGCCTAGTAGTATTTTTCAACTATACAATATTATTGGACTTTTTGGCGTTATTGGCTTACTTCTCTCCAAATACTTGGCAACAACAGAGAAGAGACGGAGAGAGAAGAGAGTCAAGTTGGAGTTGGAAATACGTTCTATACAACGAGGGCGGCGCAAATAAGACAAACAACTAAAGTCTCTGGATGTTTATCTTTTATTATTACTACAAAACGATCTAAAATAAAGAGATCTAGGTGGGCCGTTGCTGAGTTCAATGCATTTCTGCATAGACCTACTTTCGGTCCAGGACTTGTCTTTATTTGTTGACCCATTCTCAATACAAGTTTATACAACATACCCGCGGTAAATAATAAAAATAAGAGTCGCGTTATTTGTAGACTTAATAAGAACCAAAGTGCAGTACATTATGAACATTAACCACGTTATGTTGTTTAATAGATTACGTTTTTAAACATTTTGGAACAAGAGAAGCAGTTGTTGTTGTGAACATCTGGGATAGGCTCTGGCCATTGTCACCTTCTTGAAAGTGGTACATTAACACATTGTGAACCACTAGATCAATACAACAAAAGCAAATACTTAATTTAATATGCATTAACCACTGTATGAATGGACACTAGTTAAAGGGGAATTCTACCCATTTTCTGTTACTGTCAATATACCTTTTTTTCCTAGAAATGGAGGTCTGGGGGAAAAAAAACATTAGCATGGTGAAACACAACTTCACGACAATAGAGTTGTGTTTCACCATGTACACTTGTATAATGGTTACTATGTATAAGTATCCTTTTAAAGTAAAAATAGCCGTATAAAGGCGAAATGTATTACTATATTCATTTTAGCTACTATTATTAGGCTACTATTCAAACACCTTGACTCAACAATGCCCCCCCAGTATTGAGGAGGTGTTCTCATGCCCAAACTGTTCAACTGTTCAGCAAAGAAGAGGAAACAGCGCCCCCCTCAATGCCCAGACCAAGAACTACATCTTTAAAAGCCAAATTCTCAAATTCCTGTTTCTCTGCAAGACATTACTCTATAAACCATATCTCAAAAACTGGTGGGTCAAATTGCACAACCAATATGTCAAATTGTAGCTATGACTCTCTGCTTTCACATGACATGATAAAACAAAAATGAGAATTTCCTCAAAGACTCAACCTGGGTGGTGCTGGGACACATATAATCAAAACATTCAAAGAATCTGAAGAACTTGCTATACTAAAGCGACAAGGCCGAAAACCAATACGAACACTTGTGACCTTTGATCCCTCAGGTGGCTCTGCATTAAAAACTGACATCATTGTGTAAAGGATATTACTGTGAGGACTCAGGAACACTCAGAAAACCATTGTCAGTTTACATAATTTGTCGCTACACCTGCGATTGCAAGTTAAAACTCTACCATGCAAAGCAAAGCCATACATCAGAAAGGTTGGTTTGAAAAAACAACCAGAAAAACAACCAGAAATGCCTTCTCTGGGTACAATATCATTTGAAATGGTTAGACACAAAGTGGAAAAGTGTGCTGTGGTCTGATGAGTCCACATTTCTAATGATAGTGGACCCAGAGAAGGCATTTCTGGTTGTTTTTTAAACCAACCTTTCTGATGTATGGCTTTGCTTTGCATGGTAGAGTTTTAACTTGCACTTGCAGGTGTCACGACAAATTATGTAAACTGACAATGGTTTTCTGAGTCTTCCTGAGTCCTCACAGTAATATCCTTTACACAATGACGTCAGTTTTTAATGCAGAGCCACCTGAGGGGTCAAAGGTCACAAGTATTCTGTGTTGGTTTTCAGCCTTGTCGCTTTAGTATAGCAAGTTCTTCAGATTCTTTGAATGTTTTGATTATATTATGGACTGTAGATGATGAAATCACCAAATTTCTTGCAATTGAATGTTGAGAAACATTGTTTTTAAACTGTTGGATGATTTTCTCACAGAATTGTTCACAAAGTGGTGAACCTCGCCCCATCTTTGATTGTGAACGACTGGGATGGTCCTGTTATACCCAATCACGATATTAAACTGTTTAAGATTAACCTGTTTACCCGTGGAATGTTCCAAACAGGCGTTATTTGTGCATTCATAACCTTTCCCAGTCTTTTGTTGCCCCCGTCCCAACTTTTTTGGTACGTGTTGCAGGGATCAATTTACAAAAGATTGTATAATTTCAAAAAACAATAAAGTTTATCAGTTTGAACATTAAATATATTGTCTTTGTGGTGTATTCAACTGAATAGAGGTTGAAAACGATTTGCAAATCAATGCATTCTGTTTTTATTTACATTTTAAACAACGTCCCAAATTCAACGGAATTGGGGTTGTATATACATATACATATATATACATATACATATACATATATATACATATACATATACATATATATATACATATATATATATATATATATATATATATATATATATATATATATATATATATATATATATATATATATATATATACTGTATCGTTAAACGCCTAATATCCGGTATTATTCGGCTTTCGGCCAACTGTTTCATTTATTCTACTTCAGCCAAGAACTTCCTTTTTTGCTGCATCCCTATCAAGAAAGTGGTTTTGTGCCAACATCAACAATATGTACAGTATTACATCTGTCCATCAGTCAGGTCTACTGTATATCTATCTGTCTGTCTGGTCGTCATCCTGTGCATTTATAACTCTGTGTTCCCTTAGACTTCCACTGACCCTGTGCGGCGTTTACTGATTCTCTGTGTGCGACTGGCGGACTTAACGGCCGCTAGCCTTGAGGACAGACGGCTGGCCCCTGGGCATGCAAAACATATTACATTAGTTTACGACTAAACAACGGGGAGGCTGAGGGGGAGAGAGAGGGAGAGAAACAGGGCGGATGTAACATTTCCCAATTGGGGGGGGCGACTTCATCGAAGAAGTCGCACCCATACCATTTTCCGTTGCAGGACTTTTATTAGTCAAGTATACGCAACATCGGTTGTTGTTGAGGTTGCAACAGACACGCAGCATGCATAAAGCTAAAGGTCTGACTCAGGGAGTTTTTCTGTTTTTCAATGATGAAATGCTGTTGGATTAGTGGTGACACAGCTGTAGTTAGTTAGTAGCAGTAGTAGTGTTCCAAATCATTTTAAATATAAGCACTTTAATTTGAAATATCCTGGGTTCGTGTTTGGTGGGGCTGTAAGGACATTTAGGGGGGGCATTGTCCCCCCCACATGCCCATACCTAGATCCGCCCCTGGGGAGAGAGAGAGAGGTGGGGGGGGGGGGGGGGGGGGGGCTGGGGGGGGATGAGAAAGACGAAGGCAGCAGAGAGTTGAAAGAGACACAGACAGCGCAGAGAGAGAGAGAGAGAGAGAGAGAGAGAGAGAGAGAGAGAGAGAGAGAGAGAGAGAGAGAGAGAGAGAGAGAGAGAGAGAGAGAGAGAGAGAGAGAGAGAGAGAGAGAGAGAGAGAGAGAGAGAGAGAGAGAGAGAGAGAGAGAGAGAGACAGAGAGAGAGAGACAGAGAGAGACAGAGAGAGACAGAGAGAGAGAGAGCGACTCATCTGGAGAATAGACTGAGAGGAGAGAGAGAGAGAGAGAGTGTGTGTGTGTGTGTGTGTGTGTGTGTGTGTGTGTGTGTGTGTGTGTGTGTGTGTGTGTGTGTGTGTGTGTGTGTGTGTGTGTGTTGTGTGTGTGTGTGTGTGTGTGTGTGTGTGTGTGTGTGTGTACTGGTGTGTGGGGGGAAAAAAAACCCTCAAACCTCAACTTAATCTCTTTCTTACAGTATATCCCTGTGATGGTGGTTGAACTGCTTGCTGCTTATTCCCATCATTGTATCATATAAATAGGGAGGGAAAAGGATAATTCATGAGCCAATTTAGCATCATTTTATTCCCTTTTTTTACCCAGGTGCTTGAAAAGCGTCTAGACTACAATTTGCAGCCAACACTACTGGTGACTTCAGTGACGACTGTGTCAGGATTGGCTGCCTCCTAAGCCAGGGGTTTTCAACAGGTGGTCCGGGGACCACCAGTGGTCCCTGAGAGGGTTCCAGGTGGTCCCCAGCTAAGTTGGTTAACCAGATGTAACTCTTGAGAACGTAAAAATGAAACCAAATGGACCCTTGCGGGTCCATTTGGTTTCATTTTTACACTCTCAAGAGTTAAAATATTCATCATCTGAATTGGCCATTTTGGAATGTATGTTTTGCATGTTTTGTTTCCCAAATCCAGCCTGGAATTGTGGACAAAAGCAAAATAAATCTTTAGATTTGGGGTCTGTGGGGCTAAAATGTCCTCAAATGGTGGTCCGTGGCTCAAATCCTGAATAAATAGTGGGCCCTGGTATGAAAAGGGTTGAAAACCCCTGCTTTATGTGGTTATTAAAAGAAGGGCTCTCCCCAAACCCTGCTTTATTTCGAGTGGTTTCCAAAAAATAGATAGATGCCAGCTAGGGATGCACAGAATTGAAATTCTTGGCAGAAAATGAATAGATGAATATGATTATTATAATATTTTTTCCTCCCTACAATTGCTGTCTTGGCTGCAGCTGACAGCTAACTGATCATGGCAAAATACATGAAACAGGAAAGACATACTGTAACTAAACACAGTGAATGTTAGAAAGGACTGAGAACATATCATGTCAGAGTGTGGACACAGGGCTTAAAGCAAGGCAGCCAATGTTCCGACCAATGGGACTCCGGATCTACAGTACAGGCAGTCCCCGCCAATCGGACGTCTTTGCTTGGCCCAGTGGATGATGGGAAATTTTAATTTGGAAAAAACTCACTCACACACAAATTTGTTTTAACTGGCCATGTCAAATTCTCATGTCAAATATTAATATGCGATTAATTGAGATTAATTAATCACAAAGCTTCAAATTAGTAATTAATATATACTTTTAATGGAGTCCCACCTCTACTTTTTATACAACCGCTGTTGTATAACAGTGGTTTTCAACCAGTCGTCCGGGGACCAACAGTGGAATTCCAGGTTAATTAGACAACTAAAGAATGTAGACTATTAATGGTCATTTTGATCTATAGGTTTGACTGTGTTGTATGTCACCTGGAATTGTGGACAAAAGCAAAAATAAATCTTTAGTTTTGGGGGTCTGTGGGGCTAAAATGTCCTCAAATGGTTGTCCCTGGCTCAAATTCTGAATAAATAGTGGGCCCTACTGGTATCAAAGAGGTTGAAAAACACTGTTGTATTAAATGATTATAGGCAAATGTTTTGCCTATATAATGACACAATAAAATAGGCACGCGTGGTCGAAAACGGTCGAACAAACACATGTTACTGCGCTGCGTACGCCGTTCCCACCCCAGTCCTCCATCGGTCCCCGGTCCCAACAGTTAGCCGTAAGCTGACAGTTCCCTCCGCTGGTTCCCAGAGCGGTGAGTGACTGCCGGGTTGACGTGGAAGAAGCGTATATGCAGGTGTATACGGTTTCATATCCATAAATCTGGCCTCCCCCGCAGAGAGAGATGACACTGCCTCCTACAGGGCTGGCATGGACGCGGATATATCACATCAACGGCAGTTTACCGTATGCCCATGGATGTAGGCATGGGCATGGGGGGAGGGGGAACGCCCCCCTAAATGCCCAGCCTGCCCCACCAAACACGATGGCATGCAAAACAACACAAGATATTTTAAAAGTATTTGAAACACTACTACTGCTACTAACTAACTACAGTTGTGGGTACAGTTTCATCATTGAAAACCTTTAGCTTTATGCATGCTGCGTGTCTGTTGCAACTTCAACAGCAACTGATGGTATTATTGATGCGTTACTTGCCTAATAAAAGTTCTGTAACTGAAAATGGTATGGGTGCAGCTTCATCGCCCGTGGCGCGAAGCGGCACGGGCGATGAAGCTGTCTCCATACCATTTTCTCCTGCCCCTCCAATTGGGAAATGTTACATCCGCCCCTGGTTTACTGTACACACTGACTGCACTTTCTGGGTCGCTCTCACACTCCTTCTCTCGGTTTATCCATCCCTCACACCTCTCCCTCTTTCCCCTTGTTCCGTCAACCTTATTTTTTCCCCCTCGTTCTTCTCTCACTCTTGCTTTCCCTCGCTTTGTAACTGTTTCGGGTCCTCTGCTTGGATGCAAATGTTCAAAACCAACAGACAGATAAAAAAAAATAGCAGTGTCAGGAGGTGTGAAACCCTTTCCGACTCCCTTCTTCCCTGACTTATTTCCTAAACATTCCTAAAATGGAGTTTTTTAAGGTTAGGTTCAGGCATAGGTTTTACTGAGATCAAGCTTAAGCATTATGTTTAGTTGTGACCAGTGTTGTTTTTGTTGACTAAGATTAACACAAAAGACTAAGTCGACTAAGGTTTGTGATATTTAGTCAACTAAATCGAGACTAACAAAAATGATTTTCAAAAGACTAAGACGAAATCATAACCTAAGACTAATGGAAATAGCAAACATTTTTATCTTTTTTTCTTTCTTTTAAAGTATGTGTGAACATATCGGCAGTATACATTGCATGTTTCATACTAGAAACTATAAATCTGTAACATGTATAAACCTAGCTAAACAACCAAGACTAAGACTAAATAATTTTTGACATTTCGTCAACTAAGACTAGACTAAAAACATGAATTTCAGAAGACTAAATGGCACTAAAAGAGTATGTCTTATTGAAAAGACTAAGACTAAATAAAAATATTAAAAAAAACTAAAAAAAACAACAACACTGGTTGTGACTGACTGAAAAATGTTGCAAAGGTTTCACAAACGTCGCGACGGTTTGGGGGAAAAGGTAGATGTGAAAAAGGTAGTAAAACGGTCGCTGGGGTTTCCCGACCTGCTGTGGGTACTAGCGGTGTGTCTCCTCCTCTGTGTCATCACCGCCCATACCCGAGGCCCCGTGTCCCCTAGGGTAGATACCCTCACATGTTCTCCCCCGTGTCCCCTAGGGTAGATACCCTCACATGTTCTCCCTGTGTCCCCTAGGGTAGATACCCTCACATGTTCTCCCCGTGTCCCCTAGGGTAGATACCCCCACATGTTCTCCCCCGTGTCCCCTAGGGTAGATACCCCCACATGTTCTCCCCCGTGTCCCTAGGGTAGATACCCTCACATGTTCTTCCAGTGTCCCCTATAGGGTAGATACCCCCACATGTTCTCCCCCGTGTCCCTAGGGTAGATACCCTCACATGTTCTCCACCGTGTCCCCTAGGGTAGATACCCTCACATGTTCTTCCAGTGTCCCCTATAGGGTAGATACCCTCACATGTTCTTCCAGTGTCCCCTATAGGGTACATACCCTCACATGTTCCCCCCGTGTCCCCTAGGGTAGATACCCTCACATGTTCTCCCCGTGTCCCCTAGGGTAGGTACTCTCACATGTTCTCCCCGTGTCCCCTAGGGTAGATACCCTCACATGTTCTTCCAGTGTCCCCTATAGGGTAGATACCCTCACATGTTCTCCCTGTGTCCCCTAGGGTAGATACCCTCACATGTTCTTCCCGTGTCCCCTAGGGTAGATACCCTCACATGTTCTCCCCGTGTCCCCTAGGGTAGATACCCTCACATGTTCTCCCCGTGTCCCCTAGGGTAGGTACTCTCACATGTTCTCCCCGTGTCCCCTAGGGTAGATACCCTCACATGTTCTCCCTGTGTCCCCTAGGGTAGATACCCTCACATGTTCTCCCCGTGTCCCCTAGGGTAGATAGCCTCACATGTTCTCCCCATGTCCCCTAGGGTAGATACCCTCACATGTTCTCCCCGTGTCCCCTAGGGTAGGTACCCTCACATGTTCTCCCCGTGTCCCCTAGGGTAGATACCCTCACATGTTCTCCCCGTGTCCCCTAGGGTAGATACCCTCACATGTTCTCCCCGTGTCCCCTAGGGTAGATACCCTCACATGTTCTTCCAGTGTCCCCTATAGGGTAGATACCCTCACATGTTCTCCCCGTGTCCCCTAGGGTAGATACCCTCACATGTTCTCCCCGTGTCCCCTAGGGTAGGTACCCTCACATGTTCTCCCCGTGTCCCCTAGGGTAGATACCCTCACATGTTCTCACCGTGTCCCCTAGGGTAGATACCCTCACAAAAACATGCAGTAATCCGGGGCACCCGATGGAGGGGAACAGGACCTGGTCAGAATAACGTGTTCCTTCCACGCGCTACGTCCAACTAGGGAAACTCCCCCTTGTCAGGTGAAAATAAGTCAGCTTGGACTCCTCATGCATTGAAGAAAGCATGAGGCCAGTCCGCTGCCTCCTCCCCAGGTTGGCGGAGGGTATGTAGAGCCCAGGATCACATTAGGAATTGGCACTGGGTGAAAAGAGCAGAACTGGTAGGTTTATATGATTAGATTTAATGCAGTAGAACTGTTAAGCGGTACTGCCACCTCATAAATGCAGTATAAACTGGGGTGAAAAAAGTACAAAAATCACAACACTCCTGTGGGGCTTCATCGCCCGTGGCGCGAAGCGACACGGGCGATGAAGCCGCACCCATACCATTTTCAGTTACAGGACTTTTATTAGGCATGTAAAGCATCAATAATAACATCAGTTGTTGTTGAAGTTGCAACAGACACGCAGCATGCATGAAGCTAAAGGTCTGACTCAGAGAGTTTTCTGTTTTCAATGATGAAATGCTGTTGGTTTAGTGGTGACACAGCTGTAGTTAGTTAGTAGCAGTAGTAGTGTTTCAAATCATTTTAAATAGAAGCACTTTAATTTGAAATATCTTGGGTTGTTTTGCATGCCATCATGTTTGGTGGGGCAGTCTGGGCATTTAGGGGGGCATTGCCCCCCCCCCCCCATGCCCATGCCTAGATCCGCCCCTGGTCATAATCAATGGACTACAGATGCCAGGCCACAGGGAACCTGCGGTTTAGTGCCAATCTCACCCTGCGCGTAATTGATGAATGTAACACGCAAACCAACCCGTGAGCATACTGTGTATGCATGCATGTGAAAATGCCACACAAGCAGACAAACCATCTTGAGCACACACTGATTACACACACACACGCGCATGTGCTTTGCACGTTTTTTGTCGAGACGCCAAGATTTCAGCAATTTTAACGGGAAGAGAAGCCCTGCGTGGATAATAATAAAACTTTATTTGGATTTCGCATATGAAAACAACCTTTTTAAAACCTCGGAGAGGTTTTTTTTACGAATCGTTTAACAGCTAATAGTGCATCTTGGCTGAAAGCAGCGGGTTATACCTGGATCTAAATGAATGGTACTGGATGCTCGCACACAACCAACTCAGTGGCCTTGTGGTTAGAGAGTCCGCCCTGAGCCTGGGAGGCCGGGGTTCAATTCCCGGCCGGGGTCATACCAAAGACACGAAAAAATGGGACCCAATGCCTCCCTGCTTGGCACTCAGCATCAAGGGTTGGAGTGGAGGCAAATCCCTGCGACATACTAGCGTCATGTGCAGGGCGTGTACTTGTACATCAAAGCTGCCTCATGCTACAGAAACAGGAGATAGGCTCCTCCTCATGACTGGACAAGGATTAATTACACATACGCGTGCACACACAAGATATCAGCTCTCAGGCAATTTAGTGTTTGAGGAGATGCTTGCATTCTTCCAGAACCCCCACCACACACACACACACACACACACACACACACACACACACACACACACACACACACACACACACACACACACACACACACACACACACACACACACACACACACACACACAGTAAAATGCTTCCAAATCTACCCATGGCAACCCGTTAAACAGCAAATCTACAAGCTCACAATGTGCTTAGACACAACGCGTTGTACAGCTTACAGATTAGCTATTTCCACCACAGCGATATGCCGTCGTACAGCTAAGTATAACACAACCAAAGGGGTTTAAGGAAAATTGGGTCTTTATGCAATGCAGTAAGTACGCATTGGCAGGCGCTTCTGGAATCCGTTGGAAGTGTGTTCTAGAGCTGTGTGTGCGGTGTGTGTGTTGCAGTAATAGCATTGTTCAGGGCTCTGCCTGGGCCACACAGCGGCAGCGTGGCTGGGAGTTGAACCTTACAGTCGACCCCCCACCACCAGCACCACCACCCACCCTCAGCGGCAGAGTATCAGGCCCGGGTGTAACATTTCCCAATTGAGGGGGGCAGGCGAAAATGGCATGAGGGCGGCTTCATTGCCCATACAATTTTCATTCAAATTCTTTAGTTGATGTGTACGTTTGTTCGATCTTGTACAGGACTTATATTAGGCAGGTAAGCATCAATAATAACTTTAGTTGCTGTTTAAGTTGCAACAGACATGCAGCATGCATAAAGCTAAAGGTCTGACTCAGAGAGTTTTCCATTTTCAATGATGAAATGCTGTTGGTTTAGTGGTGCCACCATTGTAGTTAGTTAGTAGCGCTATAAGCACTTTAATTTGAAATATCTTTGAAATGTGGGTTGTTTGTATGTCATCATGTCAGGTGGGGCAGTCAGGGCATTCAGCGGGGCATTTAGCCTCCTGAATGCCCCTTACCGCCCCATGCCCATGCCTAGATCCGGCCCTGTGCAATACGGAAGTACTCTGTTGAGTCCAGCATTCAGAATGTGACTGAGTAAAAGTATATGCAAAAGTTAGCATCGTAAATCCTGCCCGGCAGGCAGGATCACGATGTCACTGCCAGTGAAATGCACGGAATTCCACAGTAGTAGAAGAGGATCCGCAGGAAGTGGAGCCTCATCCAAACAGTGATGTTTGTGATGTATTTCAATAGCCTTGGCAAGTGGGGAGAGTGTGCTTTGATCGTATGTCCAAAAATGACTATCATAAGCTTCCAAAAGCTGTATTTTGAGAGGAGGGGAAATAAGAATAAATAACTGGATCTGAGATGTAGTGGGGTAATATTGGGAATATTGCAAATACTTAAATAATATAGCATAATACTGATAAAGTCCAAGCACAGCACTCTAAAGTGTGCTCCACTCGCCCCAAACTCTTCTCCCTCCTTGCTCCGAAACCATGGAATTGCACTTCTCACTGCAATCAGAAGCACAGACTCACTTGCTAGTCTGAAAACACACCTCTTCAGATGCCATCTCGACCCATAGCACTTGCAGTACATTTTAGCCCACAGCTACGTTTTAGATTTTAGCATATTAGATAGAAGTTATAAATAGGATGTCAAAAGCATTACCATCTTTTTAATCCTAAAATTGTGAAGGGTAAAATAAATTGTAAATTCTGCTCAATTGTAAATTGCAATTGTACATTCAACTAATCTGTATGTGTATGATGTATTGCAATGATTTTACTTGATATACTTTAAGTCGCTCTGGATTAAGTGTGTCTAATTGTCTAAATGCATAACTTGTAATTGTTATGCATTTATCAGACAGAAGGACTGTATCGAACTGCTGCTATCCTATCCTCTTGCACATGTATACCTCACCTCATATAGAAGGTTGTATGTTGTTTTGTTTAGTTGTAGCTTTATATAGTCTCGTATTTAGCTTTTAGTTTCATAGTTGTAGTTTCTAGCTGTAGTATTGTAGTCTCTAGTAGTTGTATATACTGTATGTCCTGTCTAGTACTGTGTTAGCTTCACACTACTGCCACTTTATCACACCTGGTTAGCTTAGCACCGTCACCTCAAGTTAGGTGTACAGTTTGCACTTTATTGGTCTGCTGCACTATTGTTTGTCTCGTCTATTGTCTATTGTTTGTCTCGTCTATTGTCTATTGTCTTATTGCACTGTGGAAAATGGAAACGCTATTTCATCCCTGTATATGTCCTGACATACACTGGAGTGACAAATAAAAAATCTTGAACCTTGAACTTAAAACTGAAGTGTCTCATATCTCCCGCTAGAGCATCTTACTTGTGAATGTACTTTAATTACTTTGCAGCACTAGTGGAGCCAGGAAAGGTGTGAGCAGATGTATGTGGAGACAGTCAGTAGAACATACTGACCATCCTTCACACCACCTCTGTGATACTCTGTCCTCCCTGATCCCCCTAAAAACGCCAGGCCAACTCTCCACACACCCCAAGCCCTTCTCCCTCCAGGCTCCAAAACTATGGAATGAACTTCAGAACCACTGACTTACTCCCTATCTAAACTATGGAATGAACTTCCCACTGCAGTCAGAACCGCAGACTCACTCCCCATCTAAACTATGGAATGAACTTCCCACTGCAGTCAGAACCACAGACTCACTCCCTATCTAAACTATGGAATGAACTTCCCACTGCAGTCAGAACCGCAGGCTCAATCCCTATCTAAACTATGGAATGAACTTCCCACTGCAGTCAGAACCACAGACTCACTCCCTATCTAAACTATGGAATGAACTTCCCACTGCAGTCAGAACCACAGACTCACTCCCCATCTAAACTATGGAATGAACTTCCAACTGCAGTCAGAGCCACATACTCACTCCCTATCTAAACTATGGAATGAACTTCCCACTGCAGTCAGAACCACAGACTCACTCCCTATCTAAACTATGGAATGAACTTCCCACTGCAGTCAGAACCACAGACTCACTCCCTATCTAAACTATGGAATGAACTTCCCACTGCAGTCAGAACCACAGACTCACTCCCTGCCTAAACTATGGAATGAACTTCCCACTGCAGTCAGAACCACAGACTCACTCCCTATCTAAACTATGGAATGAACTTCCCACTGCAGTCAGAACCACAGACTCACTCCCTATCTAAACTATGGAATGAACTTCCCACTGCAGTCAGAACCGCAGACTCACTCCCTATCTAAACTATGGAATGAACTTCCCACTGCAGTCAGAACCGCAGACTCACTCCCTATCTAAACTATGGAATGAACTTCCCACTGCAGTCAGAACCACAGACTCACTCCCTATCTAAACTATGGAATGAACTTCCCACTGCAGTCAGAACCACAGACTCACTTCCTATCTAAACTATGGAATGAACTTCCCACTGCAGTCAGAACCACAGACTCACTCCCTATCTAAACTATGGAATGAACTTCCCACTGCAGTCAGAGACAGAGACAGAGAGACAGAGAGAGAGGAAGAGAGGGAAATAAAGAGAGAGAGATGTATTATCTTCAAGGCGTATAGAGGTGTTGAAAGCAGAGCATGTGTCTGCAGGGAACAGCCAATCGATCCCCACCAGCAGCATGATGAGTTGGGGTGAGAGGTGGTGGAATGGACCCTGCACATTCCTGGACATTATTCTACGTCCAGAACACTGTGGTCGTCACACTCACATTTTTTTTTTAATAATATATGAACATTTATACTCGACAGGACGGCTTTGTCCAGAATGCAACCGATCTACAAGCCTTGAACAACAATAAATCTGACCGAAATGCTGTTGTTGGAATGTAAGATTACCAGTCTTTGGGAAAGCCACCCACAGTGATAAGTTATGGTCACTTATTTACAAAAGTGACTATAACTTATCACTGTGTTGTGTGGTTTGTGATGTGTGCTGTTTTTTGGATGCATGCCAATGCATCCCATTAGACGACTTTGTCTTAGGTACGTAGGTAGGTAGGGAGGACGGTGTGGACGCAGCGTTGCCATGGTATTGTCATGGGCGACAGTCCCATAGCTATGTCCTTACAGGCTATGGGATTGGTAGCTACATACTAGACTTCTATTGACAAATTTGACAGAGGAAGAAGCACGGGTGATGTGCAGTCTACTTACTACTGCCTGTCTGTTGCTAGATGTTGTTGTACGCACACACAACATTCTTCATGGTAACGACGTGATTAGCGCAGTTCAGGGTGATTTTGGATCACGCCACAGTTTTGTCACATGCCCACGTGGGCGCTATGGATCGCTATGGATCCCACCGCAGTTCTAGGAATGAACCGCTGTGTAGAAGAGTTGCGACATTGAGGGGTCAGAAATTGAGCGGTCGAGCTGCTGTTCATGCAGACTTCATAGGGACAAACAGAGTTGGAAATGCATCGTTTTCAACGAGTTACGAGTTACTTCACTAGCATATCTGTTGCTAGATGTTGTTGCTAGTGGTTTCAACATTTTAATACACGTTTTAAATACGCACATATGACATACGTATCATTTTGGATCGCGCCACAGTTTCGTGAGTGCCCGTGTTACTATGGATCCCACCGCAGTTTTAGGAATGCACTGCTGTGTAGAAGAGTTGCGACACAGGGGTCGGAAACTGAGGACAAACGGAGTTGGAAATGCATCCAACCATAGTAAGTCACTTTGTCCTGCATTTACATCAAAGTATACAGTATATGCCCTTACATGTTGGCATTTCCAATATTCACTTGAGTACACTGCTATACAAAGACTTGGACCAGTGTCTCATTCTTTGTTTTATGTTGCACAGACCTTTGCCTGCATATATTACCACTTCAAACCACTGTCCTCCTTGCCCCTCCATATTACAATTCAAACCACCCATTACTGCTGCATTACCTATACCTCCCTGTTCATGTTCATACTCAATACTCTTTTGTAATGACTTCATGTTATTCACTACTATCCCAATTTCTCTTACATCCAAAAATGTGCTTGGCTATGACGAAAGATGCCAATTGTTGCAAAATGTGTTGCATGGACTGGAAATATTTGCCCAAATTGGACTGAGCACCAGTCGCCAATCGCCTGTCGCCAATGTGCGAGTGCCACACAATGGGCCAAATGTAGAAGTGACGGCCGTCACGTCTAGTAACATACAAACATGGGAAAAAGACAGAATGATCCAAACAGCATCTCAGCAACACTAGTTAATACTCCTTTGCAGAATTCACCATGGTTCTTTTATCATCCACGTCACACGGGTGTGATTTTTAAGTATGCCTTTCTGAATTCAGTAACAAAGTTATTTACCCACATTACCTGGTGGGCACAACTACTTTTTTTGTACTTCCGCTATGCTGCTCAGAAAGTGGGGAAATTTCTGAATAAAAATTTCCCCTTTTCAGAATAAGAGTCGGACCAGCCGAAATGTTGCGACATTGAGGGGTCAAAAAACTGAGCACCCTCACATCCACCTCCAGACTCATCCATCTGTCAGCATCTCAATAAAGTACAGCATGTTAATAACATCCCCCGATGAAAACAAATAAAACTATGGTATTCGGCAGAATAACATAGTTAGGAGTAGCATAAAACTTTGGACACACACACGGACCGACCACAACGCACAACCACAGAAGAACATACAATACAATGGCCTTCTTGAGGAACAAGCGCGCCCCCGTAATACGCATTCAACCCCCGCGACCTAACCTGTCGGGTTCCTGTCAACGCACACCTCTCTGACACAACTACTACACCACTACTACTACTAGCCACGGCCGGGCCGCTGCTTTCTGAACAGCGGCGGAGGTTGTCCGTCCGGGGTGGGGTGGGAGGGTGGGTGCGAGGAGGGAGGTGTGAGGTGAGGCCGGACGTGGTGAGTGAGGACCCCATGTTTATGCCTCCGCAGGGAGCTGGGGGAAGGGGGAGTGGGTGCGAGGAGGCTGTCTGTCGTGATGGAATTCCTTTAAATGAAGGATGGCCTATAGCCACAGGGTAACAACAACGCACCTGATCTGTGTGATGGAGACGTACAGCAGAGAGACCCAGGCCTCCACACCGTCGACGGCGACAATTCACACCACTGTGGAGGGTCCCGCAGCGAGGGGCCGTGTCCTGGAGTGAGTTTTACGAAGAGCAGTGGAGAGGAGAGGAGACAAAATGAGGAGAAAAAGGAGGTCTTGAGTGTACAATTACAAATCACAGCGGTAACAAAATGATAATATGATATCACTGAAATCAGACAATACAGTCTGTTTTACACTGCCAGGCAAATCCAGCCTGAATCTGGATTTAGAGACACATTGAGCCTGGAATCTGATTCGTTAAAATGAGTCATGTGACCTGTTAGACCAATCAGATCTCTATCTTGAAGTGGCACCGATCTGATTCAGGGTAGATTTGGCTGTCAGTGTAAAACTGGCCTCGTTTGTACATAGGCGACCGTGGGCCCAGGAAGTAGAGCAAGTCGTCCAATGATCTGTCAGTCGGAGGTGTCCTTGGGCAAGACACCGAAGCCCAAAATCTACAGGTTGTACCTTGCATTGATTCTGCTGCAATCGTTGTGAATGTGTATAAATGGGTGAATGTAACGGAATGTAATGGAACCTTGGATAAAGGTGAGCAGTATAAACCATTTACCATTTATCGGCTAAATTGCAGCTTCTAACCCCTGCAAGACCCAGACCTATTTCTACTTGCAAAACAAAGATTTGTAAAGGAAATTATGTTAAAAAAATGTGTTGTACATATATAGAACATTATCTAGTGTGATTGCAATGTTTGCAGAAAAGAAGTCTTCCTAACACTGCAAATACATGGAAGAACATGCACATGTACATTTGGTAGGCTATTATTCAATTTTAATGCACCCTTGAATGCTCAATGCACCATCCCGTGCATGCTGTGTTTCTTGCGGTTCTGTGTTTTGTTTGTTTTGCATTGTTGTTGTTTGAATCTTATGGTATACACTTGTGCATTTTCGGTAGCCATCCTAAAATACGTTTTACTCAGTGCACACAATATGTAACAATGAAGTCCAACTTTGTACATTGGCCTAACTTGGCCATGAAATATATGACATGCATTAAAGGATAGCGGAGACAGCCAGGCAAAGCAAAAAAAGGGTTGTGCGGTACATAAAGGTTTGAACGATTGACGACTGGAGTGTTTTACCGACCGATTAAATCATTTCAAAGCAAACTGTGAGCATAATCGTCAGTCAGAAAGAGACCCGCGTGCACTAAAAAGTAAACTAATACAGCCGGTGCAGTAAATACATACTGTGACGTAACACACCGTGACTGCACTAGTATCATCCCCGTCAGCCGCACGGCGGTGCGGTCTGAAGGAAGTGAGCGGCCGACATGATGACAGCACGGTGGAAACGCCGTCTCTCTTATTTACGGCCTGCCGACAGCCAAGGTCGTCACAAAGTCACTCAGCGAAGAAGAAGAAGTAAACCAACCCCCCACTTGTCCGTCCGGAGCTCTCCGATCCTCGCGCCGCAGCGAAACACACCTCCTCCGATTCGGGGGGCAGTGCAGGGCAGGGGGCCCCGTTGTTGTTACACGAGGTCAGACACCTTGCTTTTTTTTATTATTATCTCAATCTGACTGGGACAGAGAGGCGGCGTGGAACTACTATGTTTCAACACTATGTTTCTTTAGAGCAGTAGTTTTCAACCTTTTTTGACACCAGGGCCCACTATTTATTTGACATTCGAGCCCACAGCCCACCATTGGAGGACATTGTATCATTTCTTTTGGTCCTGCACAAATGGATCTGCATAGGGTTTATTTGGTTTCCTTTTTAACGGTCTCAAAGAGTTACATCTGGCTAACTAACTTTCCATCATTTAGCTGGGGACCACCTGAAACCCTCTCAAGGAACACGAGTGGTCCTCCGACCACTGGTCCTCTAAGGCACTGGAAAACCACTGCCTTAGAGAGTAGTCTCTGAAACACAAGCGAGAGCCTCAGTAGCAGCAATGATAGCAGTCTGTCTTTGACACTTTCATGTCAAAGACAGACATATATTCTAATATAATCTTTATACTTCCAATCCATGTAATGATTTCTATTTATAGTGATTCAAACTATCAAGCTGGAGAGCCCCTGGAACTTCCTCAAGGACCCCTGCCTGTCTCTGGACCCACTTCTCTAGACATTGTCAAGAGAAGGACATTCTGCAGTTCACTTCTCACGTGATTCAGAAACAGTGCCATTGGCTTGGCACTGTAATGTTGCGCTCACACAAGGCATATGCATAGATGCACAAATCAGTAGATCACAGCAGATTTCTTGGTTTGTACTGTAATCTCCTGCCGGTCTAAATCACCAAGCATCAGTCATGAGTCCTCTCAATTGCAAGCCCTTTTGTCCAGGGAAATGGATAGTTGGTTAACCAGATGTAACTCTTGAGAGTGTAAAAATGAAACCAAATGGATTTGGTTTCATTTTTACACTCTCAAGAGTTAAAATATTCGTCATCTGAATTAGCAGCACTTAATTAAGACGTTTACACTGTTTTGTTTGCAAAATACAGCCTGGAATTGTGGACAAAACCAAAAGAAATCTTTAATTTCAGGTCTTTGGTGTGCAAATGTCCTCAAATGGTGGTCCGTGGCTCAAATGCTGAATAAACGGTGGTCCCTGGAGTCAAAAAGGTTGAAAACCCCTGGACTAGAAGAAGACGAGGTCAGACAGAACAGACAGACCCCAGGGCAGACCAAACACTGGCCTCTGGAAGTCTCACAATATGCCGACAGAACAACATATCATTTCGGCACATTTTGTGAGGGTGCAACCGACATGTTTAGCTACTCGTTCCAGGAATGTCCGATCTCTGCACGCCATACCTTTTTGTAACTCAGTAATGAAAACAATGTAAGATACAGAACAATATATACAATGCTATACAATACTAATATTGGTGTCATTAAAGGATAGGATTTTTAATGGCATTTTTTTCTTGTTGTTCTTTATCTTAGACCGTTTCATTACGAGATCACATCCTGAAAATGCTGTATCTAGTATCTATGACAACCATAGGAGCCACAGTGGCCCTTTAAAAATCATAGTCCTCCACCACCTCCACATTTGACTCCACCAACTCCACCAACAAATAGTTGGTATTTGTTAGCCAATAACAAAGCTTACCAGTTTACCAGTTTATAAAAGTTCGAATTTAACCAAACTCAAAAAAGAGGAACCTCAACAAGTTAAGAAAGGAGCAAAAAAAAAAATCCAAAACACATGAGATGTTTCCCTCCTCTTCCTCTGTGATGTCTAAGCCATATGTTCCTGCACACACGCGGCACAGGTCCAGAACAGTCCAGTTGAAATTATAAAACAGCATTGTCTATTGGTTATAGAGTTTCATGCATGAGGCCGTCACGTCCTGAACGCTCCCCGGGTACCCCCCTGGGGGCGTGGGCTCGCTCCCCCTCCCCGTTCGACAATAGGATGGGATCATGCATAGGCGACTTTAGGCTCTCCAAGCAGGGGAGCACTTTTTTATGCTTTTTTTCCCCGATTTGTAACTTTTGAGAGCGTAAAATGAAGCCTAATGGACCCTTATTTGGCTTCATTTTACGCTCTCAAGAGTTAAATTCTATTTAAACATCTGAATTATGTAATTACTGAGTCTACATCGTTAGAAAATGTAGACAAATTGTTATTTTGACCAAGGTTTTGCCAGTTCTCTTTCCTAAGTTTTGGGTGTAAGAGACTAAACATCAAATGGTGATCCTCCACGGCTAAAATGCAGAATAAATAGTGAGCACTGGTTGAAAACCACTGCTTTAGAATTAAAAAAAAGTAGCATGGCCCAACCCTATAATGATTTTGGTCTGGGGGGTGTGGGGTACCGTCCGAATTTGGACGGCAGATGAGCTGATCTGATTTGATCTCACTAACGTCATCCCCGGCCCCTCCCCTGACCTACTGCCCCTCCACTGCTGTGATACGTCACATCATTTGGAGCCACGCCCACCCCGGAAGGTTGACTCCCACTTCTAGGCCACAGTGGCTAACAAATTAGTCCAGGCATTCTGATTTCACACAACGTGGACAAAAAATAAAGCCTGAGTGTCGAGGCTAGAATACAAGCAACTACATATGCAAGAGTATTTGCTTTCCTAGATGTAGCAGGTGGTTACAGCCTCTGTCCTGATGGCCTCCAAAGTCTAGTATCTTCCCCCCGGACCAAGGGGATGTCCCTTTGGTCTAGTGGTTAAGATCTTGGACTTTCACGTGGGAGACCCGGGTTCGAATCCAGGGCATTACATTGGTGCCGTGACAAAAGGGAGGTGAGTGTAGCAGGTGGCTACGGCCTCTGTCGTGATGGCCTCTAAAGTCTAATATCTGCCCCCGGACCAAGGGGATGTCGCTTTGGTCTAGTGGTTAAGATGTTAAGATGTTGGACTTTCGCGTGGGAGTCCCGGGTTCGAATCCCGGGTGTTACATAGACACCATGTGATTTATATACTGTACATGTTTTGGAACAAGCCAATCAGTATGTCTGTGTGTTTCAAGTCAATGTCCATCTGGTATTTTATATTTATTTATTTATTCATCTTTTTTTGGCCACCAGGAGGGGGCAAGTGCCTCTATGAGACCCTACTAAAATCACCAATGATGGGACGGGGATGGGATGAGAGAGAGAGTTTGGTTCACAAGCAGGAAAAGAGAACATCCCCTCGGGTTCAGATATGACATATCAGATATCTCACTCAAAGTTATCTCTCCCTTGCACAGAGTTTCCTGGGGTTTCCTTGGCCGTGGCCGCCAGGCTGAATTCCTCCACGCTCCTGAAAGGCCCTCCCCCTCCCCTCCCCTCCGGAGGGCCTTTCCCTCGGTTCCTGAGCAGGGCCGGATCTAGAGGGAAGGTGGGCAGGGGTGGGCAGAGCCCACCCAAACGTGCATCCTGTATGCCCACCCAATGAAAGGTAATATCAGTGGTTTTCAACCAGTGGTTCAGGGACCAGCAGTGGTCCTTGAGAGAGTTCCAGGTGGTCCCGAGGCGAAATGGTGGAAAGTTGGTTAACCAGATGTAACTCTTTGAGAGCGTAAACATGAAACCAAATGGACCCTTGCGGGTCCATTTGGTTTCATGTTCACGCTCTCAAGAGTTAAAATATTCATCATGTGAATTAGGCCCAAGTCTACACAACTAGAGAATGTAGAAGATTAATGGTCATTTTGATCTGTATGTTTGACTGTTTTGTTTCCAAATCCAACCTAGTATTGTGGCTAAGAGCAAAAGAAATCTTTAGTTTTGGGGTCTAAAATGTCATCAAATGATGGTCCGTGGCTCAAATGTCGATTAAATAGTGGACCCTGGTGTGAAAAAGGTTGAAAACCACTTCTTCGTATGAAAGAAGTTGCCCTGCACCCTGCCATTCTTCCAGCCCACCCTAGTAGGGCTGTCTGAATCCGGCCCTGTTCCTGAGTGTCCACGGCTGCAGCCCGCCCTGGCTGACGTTCTCCCTCTCTGCTGCTCCCTGACTGATTATAAACCTGCTCAGGTTTTCACCTGCTGCGACCATGAAACTCAAACTGCCAGAAAAAAAAGAATAGTGAACAAGGCAACGAGCCAAAAGAAGAGAAAGAGAAAAAGCAGATATTTTTCCCCCTCTACACTCTGCTTTGGAAGGATTGTGTTTTTGAGCAGAGAGATGTAGAGAAAAAAAAATGTGTTGCAGTTGCAAGTGGAGACGGAATGGAAACACAATGAGAACGCTATACTGTCCAATACGTACGTTTATCTTGCATTGTTTTAACTCATTGAGCGCGATCGGATTTTCTTTGTTTTCTTTCCACTGCCGCGGCTCAAACCAGTTCGATCGGTAAAAAAGCCCTTATTTTGAAGCTCAGATCTCCTAAACAGGATGTGCTGTTTCTGTTATGCTGTGTCTGTTGTCTTGCCTAATCGATCATCTGGCGATGTACCCAAAAACATCCGGGTCACAAGTCAGGAAGAGCTGTGTAGCCCTGGCTGCTTAACCCATGCGCCAGCGACATTGAGGGGGCAAACCGGAGGAGAGCCGTTTGAATGCATTGGGCTGAATGCATGTCAATGGGAAGGGAAAAAAAAAGTTGTCCCCAATTCTGTCCCAAATGAAAGTCAGCAACGGGATGATCATCAGACGATGCGCACGGACTAATAGTTGGATTAAAGAATGAAATCTACATCTCGTCGTGATACGAGCCGTCCGCGTGACCGGCGGGGGGGTCTCCACGGGATGTCCACGAGCAGCTCGAGAACGGCGCTTTAAGAATTAAGAGTTTGACTCGAAATACTGCAGGCTAGAGGGTTTAGCCAAAATAGCTGATCCACAAATCAAATATCGGCTTGCCTATTTCTGCTGAATGTTTGCCGCTTACTCACTATAGTACAAACTGAGGTACGTATTGAGGATACAAAGTGAGTACAGAATGGTGAAGATCACACGGTCACTCCTTTGATCTGAGATAACTCAATGGCCCGTCATGGGTCTGTAACTCAGAATGTACACATGGAACCATTTGTACTCTCAGGTGTAAATTAATAGTGTTTTCATGATTTACACTGGGGTCCCACATATAGAAATGCCATTGATCGAGGGTTCTGTAGCCTATAATCCAGGTCCAAACCAGTGAAAAATCACTACCAGAGATCCACAAATCGTCTCTTAATAGAGGGTCTCTGGCATATCATTTCTAATGGGGCAGACCGACCCCCATTAGAAATGATATGCCAGAGACTAATGGCTAATGCAACGTGGGGATCCTTGACATGAAAAAGTTTGGGGAACCACTGATGTACTAGCACCTCAACCACCCCAGAGAACCATCCAGAGCTGTGGCGGAACCCGTAATCAGTGTTGCCAACTTGGTGCATTTGTCACTATATTTAGCTTTTTCCCGGACCCACCTAGCGCCAAAATTAGTGAAAAACTCCTGGCGGAAATCTGGTGCTTTTTTGCTGGTGAGTTGGGGCGAAATTGGTTGACAGGCGCCAGAGATAAAACCCTCGTTTTTCACCATTTTTCCTCCTATAATAGAGTCCTCCTTCCTTCCTAGAAAGGACCATATATTTAAACATCTGAAATACCTAATTTTCAATAATCTACACATTTAGAAAATGTGGAAGAATTGCTATTTTGACAAACATTTTGCCAGTTATTTCTCCTAAATTAGTCAGAGGGACTAGACTCAACATCAAATGGTGGTCCTCCGTGGGTAAAATGCAGAATAAATAGTGGGCCTGTTATGAAAATGGTTGAAAACCCACTGCTCTAGCATATTCTAGTGCATTTTGGATTTTGGCAGTTGGCAACACTGCCCGTAATTGACTCCGTCCAGAATAATGGACACGAGGGTGACTGATGCAGAGCTCACCTCTACAAGTTCTACAAGAACTTCTCATAATACCGCCGCCTCCCGCGCGCTGCCTGCCTGCCGCGAATCTATTGGGCATGTTGTTGTTTTTCCCCCCGTATTTCTCTGCTTCGTTTTTTTTTTACGAGGAGAGAGAAGGGATAGAGCTGTAGACCACTCTATAAAAGTTATTTTAACCCTTTAGTGTACTGAACGCGTCTTGGTGTTCTAAGCATCATGTTTTAACCAGTGTTGGGAATATTACTTTACCTTGTTAATATATTACTTATTAATTATTACCTTGATTTTAAAGCAATATATTATATTACAATATTACTGTCTGAGCAAGTGTAATATATTAATATTACTATTACATATTACTTTGAAAAAACTTTTTACAAAATATATAATTAAATATTTAGTCTCACTATTAATCAAATATTGCGTAGGCCAGTGGCATACCTACAATAAAGCAAGCCCACTTGGCTATCTGGCCAAATCCATATGAAATCAACTTCAAAAAATGTCACTCCTGAATGAATAATTTGATGACAAATGATAGAAAATAAGTATTTATTTAACTTCTGCAGTTGTCAAGATAATTTCACATGAACATTTTCAACGAGACAGAATGACAGAAAGTAATATTGAAAGTAATGCAGTAATGCAGAAAGAAAAGTATAATATATTAGATTGTTTTTGTTAAGTAATATATTTATATTACAAGTTACTGCATTTTGGTAATATATTTTGTAATATATTAAGTTACGTAGTGCACATGTCCCAACACTGGTTTTAACTATTGAAAAATAGCAGATCTACAAGCTCATAGCGCGCCACCGAGTGGCGCGCTATGAGCTTGTATCTCTGCTATTTTTGGAAAATCGTGAAACGGGGTGCAAATCTTTGAATATAAAGTTATTCAGAAACTAGAAATCTAGACAGGACACAATGGTTGTGTTGCTGTGTTTTAACTATTGAAAAATAGCAGATCTACAAGCTCATAGCGCGCCACCGAGTGGCGCGCTATGAGCTTGTATCTCTGCTATTTTTGGAAAATCGTGAAACGTGGTGCAAATCTTTGAATGTTATGTTATTCAGAATCTAGAAATCTAGACAGGACACAATGGGTTAAAAGGGGGGTCCTCCCCCCACGCCCCCCCACCCCCACCCCCCCCGCCGCGGCATGTCGGATCGTCGCGCTGGAGCGTGTAATCGTAACACCATGTCCCGCGACCGGAGAGAACTCACAGGGCCAAATTGTCCGTGTCATCGCCCCCTGCTCCTGGCCGTGAAATACTGGCCTGTGACATCATCACCCCTCGCCTGGCCTGGGCCTGGGCCTGAGCCTGTCCGAGGTCCGAGTGTGTGTGAGGGGAAGGGGAACGGGACAGGGGTTGGTTGGGGATGGAGGTTTTCATGGACGGAGGGTAATGGAAGGGTTGGGTGTAGGGTTGGGGTTGGGGGTGGGGAGGAGGTCCAGTGTTCCAGGGATACTGCTGGGAATGTTGTATCTGCTCAGATCATTATGGGTTCTATTCCCCGGAGAGGCATCTAAAATTATTACCTGGTTCCTTTCCCCCTTTAAATGTTGTTTCCGTTTTCTCTCTCACTCTCTGTCTCTCTCTATCTGACTGTCTCTCTCTCTCTCTATCTGACTGTCTCTCTCTCTCTCTATCTGACTGTCTCTCTCTCTCTATCTGACTCTCTCTCTCTCTCTAACTGACTCTCTCTCTCTATCTGACTCTCTCTCTCTCTCTCTCTATCTGACTCTCTCTCTCTCTATCTGACTCTCTCTCTCTCTCTCTCTCTCTCTCTCTCTCTCTGACTGTATCTCTCTCTCTATCTGACTGTCTCTCTCTCTCTCTCTCTCTCTCTCTCTCTCTCTCTGACTGTCTCTCTCTATCTGACTGTCTCTCTCTCTCTCTATCTGACTGTCTCTCTCTCTCTCTCTCTATCTGACCGTCTCTCTCTCCCTCTGTCTCTCTCTCTGTTTGTCGCTCTCTCCTCCCATCCTCCATACATCTTTACTTGCGTGAAGAGAGCGGAGCAGAGGTACTGCGATCGGTTTGTGGTCGTCAGTGGTCGACCGTCCCTTGTTGGACTCCGACACCGCCACCCCAAACCTATGCTTCATGCACATAGCCTTTAGGCAAGCCGCGCCCTCTTGTCCACCCTAGGACATTTTCCAGCCAGGGCTCATTCATGGACTTTACACATTAAATACTGGTTCATTTTTGGAATCAGATTCAAAATCTCTTCCACATCCAACAAGGCATGCCCTGTGCAGTGGACAAATGTGTGTGAGAGACATTTATTTTTTTTAACAATGTTTTATCATACAGGAAAGCTGTTGGTGGAGAGGTTTGTCTATCACATGTTATGCTTAGCTGTGATTGGACCATAGCAGTTTGGGGAGGGGCTTACCTAAAGGTCTATTCACAGTGTAAACACCTGTGGTAGTGCTTGTGGTATTGGCTGCTGGACGACTGTACTTATTTGTTCGCATGAAATAAATCATGGGATGAAGTCTCCAATTAATACAATTAATCCGATTAAATTGCTTTTGGTGAGCGAATAGACAAGGTTACATTGGAATATATAATAGCATGGAGTAGGATCAAATGAAATGGAAATGGAAGTGGGCCTGTCCAAAAAAAACAGAGAGAGAGAAATGGTTTGGCCTCTCCTGGGACACAACATGGAGGTCACTGAGCATAACATCCATAAAGAAATGATAGTATTTAAAAACAGCTTTCAGGAGTATATTCTGTCAGGAGTACGGCCTGTTTTAAAAAACGCATGAAGGCCTTAAGCATAGAGGTAGAATGAACGACTTCCTAGACAAATCAGTCTGCAGAGTTGTCCTTGGCACTGTGATATCTAGATGGTCACGGACCCAGTCAGACTCAGAGAAGAACTAAAGGTTTGGGGTATTTGTATGTATACTTTTACTTCTACTCCATTACACATCTCCGATATTGTACTTTTGAACATTGTAATTGGTATTTGTAGATTTGTATTGTTACTACAATGGGGCAGATATGGACTCACATCAGATCTTTAACCCTCTGAGATTTTCTGATCCAATCCAGGTGACCCTAAAAAACAATGGCGGGACTGAAAGTCAATGACTGCACTTCATGGTAAGCTAAAAAAAAAAAAATCCATTCCGTTATATTTTCCAGGTACAAGTTTGTCGTTACCTACTTATTACATGGCTTGAATGAATGCTCCAATCAGAAGCCAGCATTCTCGTCACGTGACCTCCTTCCGCATGACGAACCTACACAATTGCAGAAAAATAAAAGCAGGCCTTGTTGTGTACTATTTCAAACAGGTGATTTGTGTCCTAACAACTGACCGAGACACAGCCGATGTCAGTTGGCCGGGTGTTTGTCGGGTGTTATCCCTTACATATATCTACCAACTTACGGTCACACTTTTGCCAAATATGCCAAATATATCTAAACAGCCACTGCCTATACATACCCAGGGGTTGACACTAAGGTCTCCGAGGCACTTGCCCATCGGGCAAGTGCAAGTCAGGTTCTACTTGCCCTCAGGTCATGGGCACTTGCCTCCCAGGTTCCAGGTGGTCCTCAGTTAAGTTGCTTAACCAGATGTAACTCTTGAGAACGTAAAAATGAAACCAAATGGACCCTTGCGGGTCCATTTGGTTTCATTTTTACACTCTCAAGAGTTAAAATTCATCATCTTAATTAGCCCAGGTCTACACTGTAGAAGATTAATGGTCATTTTGACACAAGACACAGAGGCAGAGTGCAATGACTGCCTTCAAGACAAATATATCTTGTGTTGTGTTATAGTGCACTAAGTTGCACACTTGCCCGATCGGGCAACCAGGTAGCAGTCTTCACTTGCCCCACCATTTTTTTTTACTTGTCCCGGGCAAGCGGGCAAGTGTTAGTGTCAAGCCCTGCATACCTCCACTGCCGTCCTTTATGGAAGGAGTGGGAGGGGGGGTCGGTAGACGTGAGGTTGGCAGCTGTGACCCCTGGAGACCAGCTGGAAGGGAGTGGGGGGGTCCATGGTGGTGGTGGTGGTGTACACCATGCACACAGCGTCCCCCACCCCCACCACCTCTCTCCCACCTCCCTCCCTAGTTGGTGCTTTCTTTGTAAAGCGTATGACAGATGAAATACGACAAGCTAATCTCCCCTGTGCGTCCCGTGGGGGGCCGGTCGGTCGGAGCAAAACATAAGCTGTGACCTTGAAGAGTTTCAGATGCAAATACATTCTAGAGACGGAGAGACATTCAAGTCAACCCCTGCCTGACCCCCCCTGAGCTTTTACTACTATGGACTGGGTGGGACACACACGCACGCACGCACATGGACGCCGGACACATGCTGTAACATTGCAGTGTTCAGGCCTATATCGCACGGACAGGCACACACAGTACTTGCATGGATGCACGCACATGAGGCTATTCTTCACCAGCAAAAAGATTACTCACTCACTTGCGAGGAGGGCAAAAGCACGCACACAAGCCATTATTAACACACCCGATCGCTCACAATCTAGGCACACACACACACACAGTACATATGTATTCCTCTCGCCACATCAAGTATAATTTGATGTATAGTTGCAAGCTCCGTGCAGTTTTTTAAAAAGGAACATGTTTTGGAGTCACTCGACTGTATTGCCCCCATCACACCACCACGACTTTACAGGTGGAAAATTAAAAGGAGAATTCCACACCAAAGCACATTGGTCATCCATCTACTTCAATTCCTGCATGACACGATACGTAGTGCCCTTTGATTTTTGTCACAGATGCCACCTTTTCTACATTTCACCATCAGGTCCCCCTCCCTTCACTGCAGTTTGCATTGCCGAAGGTTGTCTTTATGCTAATGCGGGTAATTTACTACACTTTTTTTTGTTCACACACATCACATCAAACCATACATTACAACAGGGATTTTCAACAGGTGGTCCAGGGACCACCAGTGGTCCTTAGAAGCTTTCAGGTGGTCCCCAGGCTAAATGATGGAAAGTTGGTTAACCAAATGTAACTCTTGAGAATGTAAAAATGAAACCAAATGGACCCTTGCGGGTCCATTTGGTTTCATTTTTACACTCTCAAGAGTTAAAATATCCAACGTCTGAATTAGCCCAAGTCTACACAACTGGAGATCTATGTTCGCCCGTTATGTTTCAGAAATCCAGCCTGGAACTGTAGATAAAAACAGAAGAAATCTTTAGTTTTGGGGTCTATGTCTGCCTCAGAGTGACGTAAAACTCATGCAAGAGTATCAGTATACTATTAAAATACGATGTGTGAAAAAAAGGTTTCAACAGGTGGTCTGGGGACCACCAGTGGTCCTTGAGAGGGTTCCAGGTGGTCCCCAGCTAAGTTGGTTAACCAGATGTAACTCTTGAGAACGTAAAAATGAAACCAAATGGACCCTCACGGGTCCATTTGGTTTCATTTTTACACTCTCAAGAGTTAAAATATTCATCATGTGAATTAGTCCTAATCTACACAACTAGAAGATTAATGGTCATGGACAGAAGCAAAGGAAATCTTTAGTTTGGGGGGGTTTGCGGGGCTAAAATGTCCTCAAATGGTGGTCCGTGTCTCAAATGCTGAAAAAATGGTGGACCCTGGGATGAAAAAGGTTGAAAACCCCTGCCGTATTAGAATAATGACAACCTGCACCAATGCAAACTGTGGGTGCACGTGTGAAATGGAGAAAAGGGGGCATCTATGACAAAAATCAAGTGCAATACATATGTCACAGCGATCAAGGTATAGATGGATGCCCAATGTGTTTTGGTGTGGAATTCTCCTTTAAAGAAGTGGGTGAGAATGTATTTTTGTCATACGAGCGTCTTGCGCTCGCTGCGACGAAAAGAAAAGAGGAGCCAGGCTTTTTGCCTATATATAATAAACAGCGAAACCTGATCCAGATCACCTCGTTATACAGTAGCCAGGAACACCCATGCACATACATACACACACACACACACACACACACACACACACACACACACACACACACACACACACACACACACACACACACACACACACACACACACACACACACACATACATACACACACACCGATGCTCTATTTACAGTAACAGCCTTATATTTATGTGGGTGACTCACCAAGGAGCTTCTCATTTTGCAGGTTTAAATCCAGAGTTCAGATTGAGAGAGAGCAGAGAGAGAGCAGGGGTGGATCTAGGCATGGGCATGGGGGGGGCAATTCCCCTCTAAATGCCCAGACTGTGCCACCAAACATGATGGCATGCAAAAGTATTGGAAAAACTACTACAAATCACTACAAATCTATAACGGTCCACTTGGTTACCAACTGTAGCTGATAAATTGAAGTGGGGACCACCCGGAATCCTCTCACGGAACCACTACTGGTCCCCCGAGCAGTGGCTGAAAACCACTTTTATATGCCGTAAAATATTTGACAGTATCAGAATGTCTTGTGAAATTCTACCACTAGAAGGATTTGTGAAGAAAATGTTCAACTGTTTCCTAAAATAACAAAAAAAAAACAATATACTGTACTTTCCACGCTCACAAATAAAATATATGTACATATATGTTTTAATATATGCGCCCATATATGTACCTGATTATTGCATATATGCAACATATGTGATGCATAGATGATGCATATATTGGCATATATATGTACATATATTTTCTTTCCATATGGGAAGGGTTGTTCATTCCAAGGTAAGTGCAAGATGCTTTGTCTTTGATTTCTTTGTGTTCTTTGTGAAAAGAAAAGAAAAGAAAAGAAAAGAAAAGAAAAGAAAAGAAAAGAAAAGAAAAGAAAAGAAAAGAAAAGAAAAGAAAAGAAAAGAAAAGAAAAGAAAAGAAAAGAAAGCCCTGCAGCAGACGTCTTCAGATTCACACTGGAGCCTGGCGGCCCCGCCCTCGTCTCATCTTGTGATTGGTTGGCTTGTTCTATGGAGTGATTGATGAGCGGCGCGAGCTCTACGAAATGTGGAACGGACAGGCGGACAGCCAGAAACGAACCCCAGTCAGTCCAACTGGCTGGATTCTGTCAGAAAAAATTGCAAAGCAGCAGGGCGCCGGCCGCGGCCAGCCAGACACACAGCCCAGTAGAGTATATATGTGCATCTGGAGCATGATTATGTATTGGTCAGCGATTAGAGCACTACTACCCATGGGGTCACTATTTTTTGGGCCAAGTCATTGTGTAAAACTTCTCTTTTCTACGCAAACTGGATGAAACTTGCTAAAAATGTGTGCGTGCGTGCCATGGATTCGCCACCCATGTACAGTATTCTGCATTCTTTCAACCCAACCCATAAGTCTTTGCGTTTGTGTGCGCATAAGTTCTTGTTTTCTCTTGCTGTGTTGCCAGTTTAACTTAAAAGAAAAATCTGAGTGATCCCTTTCAGTTATATCTAAGTGCAGTGCATACACCCTGTTAGATTTCTTTCAGAATGGGGATTTTTTTTGTATCAGATATCGGCCAAAATATGGGCCTCAATGGCTCAGCCGGGCCTCCTGACATCATGGCCTGGCAAGGCTACTTAGGGCTTGACACTAACACTTGCCCGCTTGCCCGGGGCAAGTAAAAAAAAAATGGTCGGGCAAGTGAAGACTGCTACCTGGTTGCCCGAACGGGCAAGTGTGCAACTTGTGTGCGCTATAACACAACATGGGATAATTTGTCTTGAAGGTGGTTATTGCACTCTGCCTCTGTGTCTTTCCCTGCTTTCTAGCTACAGTATCTCTCCTATCTCTCTCCCAGGTCCATTTGGTTCCAAACTATCATTTTGCGTCTGTGACCACTGTGGGAAACACTGATTTACACTGATTTACAAGTATTATTTATTGTAGCTGATTGTGAGATTTGTGACTTAAACAAAACGGTCTTTGACTGCAAAAGGAAACGTTTAAAGCACCAAGTAGAAAGTAAACTTAAATGCAAAATTCACGATATATTTTGGGTGGCAAGTGACCATGACCTGAGGGCAAGTAGAAACTGACTTGCACTTGCCTGATGGGCAAGTGCCTCGGAGATCTTAGTATCAACCCTTACAGAAGTTTTGGCAGACAGCAAGCAGTCTTCTGGAAAAAGAAAACCGTACAAGTTAGCAGAAGAAACTGGATTTCAGCAGTCCTAAATGCACCTTATATCTAAACATCTCAGCAGCAAAAGAGAACTGCAAAAAAACCAAACGTGAAGAGCCTGAACTGTGGGAAAGAGCAGCGTTTATGCTGTGATAGATTGTATTCCTCCCAGCTCTTTTGATGTTTGATTGAATGTGTCTCAGTGCGGCGTGTACATACAGTAACGCGTCTGGTTTTCGTGTCTAGTTGCTTTTCCCCCATCTTTTTTGCTTTCAGAAGAAGTCGAGGGTAAGTTCAGGGTTATTTCTCACTTCACGGTGACATCACCTTACGGGCCGCAGCGAGGGAGTCATGACTTTTTTTTTTTTTTTTCGGGGGGTTTGTAAACTTGCGGGGATCCATGCATCTCGCCTGTCCTCCCCCCCTGCCTCGGGGGGTTGTGGGTTTTAAGGGGGGGTGGGGGTTGCATTAACAAGCCCCCAGAAACCCTATGTCCTGACCAAGACAAGACTCCATGCCCCAACGGTCCCTGTCAGGCAAGCCTGACTTTACAGACCCCCCAGGACCGCTCTCTGTCGGTGGGAAGGGGTTTTTAATAGGGTGGGATGCATGTCTGAGAATTTTTCACTCCTGTGAAAATGTCTCCCCGTCCCTCTGTCTGCGTAATATACATGTTATGTGCATCCATAGAGCATATCTGCAGACATGATCACAACAAGACATTACAGTGTATACGATACTGCCGTGGAATTTTAGGGGTGAGAAGTTCCAGTCAAAAGGCTGTATTGACGTTATTCACCCACCAAGGTATACTGGGTCTTCTTGTGTTGTTTGCTTTCCTTCACTACACCCAAAAAGTAGTTCCATGTGATGGGGGGCGCAAAGCCAACTCAGGGGTTAACACCAACGTCTCCGAGGCACTTGCCCATCGGGCAAGTGTAAGTCAGGTTCTACTTGCCCTTAGGTCATGGTCACTTGCCCCCCAAATTATATTGTAAATTTTGCATTTAAATTTACTTTCTACTTGGGCGCTTTAAACATTTCCTTTCGTAGTCAAAGACTGTTTTGTTTTAGTCACAATCAGCTACAGTAAATATTCAACAAAATAATAGTTTGGAACCAAATGGACCTGGGAGAGAGATGGGAGAGATAGCTAGAAAGCAGGGAAAGATGCAGAGGCAGAGCACAATGACCAACAAATATGTTGTGTTACAGCTCACTAAGTCACACACTTGCCCGATCGGGCAACCAGGTAGCAGTCTTCACTTGCCCGACCTTTTTTTTTTTACTTGCCCCGGGCAAGCAGGCAAGTGTTAGTGTCAAGCCCTGCAACTCGGGGGTCAACAAATCATGACAACACACACATACAATATCTAATTATACAATTTAAAAAAAAAAGGACACAAGACTTTTTGTTTTCATTTTTCTTCTTAGAACTTATTTGATTGTCCCAAAACATTGTTTGTGCTCAATCCTGTTGAGAGCTTTGTCCACGGCGTAATCGTCTTTAAATAGATCATTTTCGAAAAGTCTATGAGGAATAGGGAATTCAACAAGGATGGCGTCTCGAGGGGGGCGGGACTGCTCGGCCCTATAAGAACAGATCCACAAGGCTATACAATCATTTAGTCAAGTGAATCATTTGGCTTTGTGTTAAGAGCATCAGAGGGTTCCACAGACGCCACTCACTCAGATACCATCGCCTCACCGACAAACACGTACGCATACTGTACGCATACTAGGTATACTGTACAAGGGTTGCGTTTCCACCTTTCCCCTCGCCAGCACGTATCCATAACAGGATCACAACTCTATTCGCCCTCAGGGATCAACAAAAAAGAGAAACGTTTTATCTAATCTCAGCTTATCTTTCCACCAGTCACCGGTGAGAGGAAACTCTATCCGTCCATGGGACACAAGAAGAAGAGAGGCATGGGACAAAAAAAAAACAGAAACAAAACAAGATGGATCCTGTGAATCAGGGGCGGATGTAACATTTCCCAATTGGGGGGGAGGAGAAAATGGTATGGAGGCGGCTTCCCAAGCCGCCTCCCATACCTTTTTCAGTTACAGGACTTTTATTAGGCAAGTAAAGCATCAATAATAACATCAGTTGTTGTTGAAGTTGCAACAGACACGCAGCATGCATAAAGCTAAAGGTCTGACTGAGAGAGTTTTCTGTTTTCAATGATGAAATGCTGTTGGTTTAGTGGTGCCACAGCTGTAGTTAGTTAGTAGCAGTAGTAGTGTTTCAAATACTTTTTAAATATAAGCACTGGAATATCTTGGGTTGTTTTGCATGCCATCATGTTTGGTGGGGCAGTCTGGGCATTTAGGAGGGCATTGCCCCCCCATGCCCATGCCTAGATCCGCCCGTGCTGTGAATCCCAGCTGAAGAGGCAGGGTGTGTTGTGTTGCTGTAGCAGCCTGCTGGTCACAGTGGCACAACACACAAAGCCACGTGCAATGAAGCCGCCCCCATAGGCCTACCGTTTTCATTTAAAAATATTTAGTTCTGCGACCCACACGCTTTATATATTGTACAGGACTTGTATTGGGCAACTAAAGCATCAATAATAACATCAGTTGTTGTTGAAGTTGCAACAGACATGCAGCATGCATAAAGCTAAAGGTCTGACTCAAAGAGTTTGCTGTTTTCAATGATGAAATGCTGTTGGTTTAGTGGTGCCACAACTGGAGTCAGTTAGTAGCAGCAGTAGCGTTTCAAATCATTTCGATATAAGCACTTTAAGTTGAAATACCTTTGAAAATTGGGTTGTTTGCAATTTGCATACCATCATGTTTGGTGGGCAGCCAGGGCATTTAGGCCGGACACACACGCGCACGCACGCACACACACGCGCGCACACACACACACACACACGCACACGCGCGCACGCACACACACACACACACACACACACACACACACACACACACACACACACACACACACACACACACACACACACACACACACACACACACACACACACACACACACACACACACACACACACACACACACACACACAGGCCTATTGTATAGCGGTGTGCGTCTTTCTGCCTTTCGAGCAGAGCGGGGGGAATTTTGCTGTGATTTCAGGTGGGGCGGGCAGGCGGGCGGGCCCCCTCCTCTTCCGTCTGTGGGGGAACAGGTGGCGGACACGTGCTCCGGAGACCTCTCCGATGCTCTCACATTCCTCATAACGCGTACATCTCTGTCATCGGAGGACCTTTTTATAAAGCCAGGCGTTTTTTGTGTGTGTGTGGGGGGGGGGGCACACACACACCGAAGCCGGCGTGCTCCGGCCAGAAAGCGTTCCGCTCAAGAGCTTCTCAACTCCCGCCCTTTTCATAAAAGAGACAATCTGTCAAGACCGATATAAATTTGCCTATTACAGCAAGGCGCTGTCTATAGCCTTACATTCAGACAGAGAGAGAGAGAGAGAGAGAGAGAGGGAGAGAGACAGACAGAGAGAGAGAGAGAGAGAGAGTCTTGCGATTGAGAGAGGCCGCCACAGGCAGACCTGAATGAGGTAGATACTGAGCTACACTTCTTAGGGCTTGACACTAACACTTGCCCGCTTGCCCGGGGCAAGTAAAAAAATGGTGGGGCAAGTGAAGACTGCTACCTGGTTGCCCGATCGGGCAAGTGTGCAACTTAGTGCGCAATAACACAGCACAAGATACATTTGTCTTGAAGGCGGTCATTGCGACCTGGGCTAATTAAGATGATGAATTTTAACTCTTCAGAGTGTAAAAATGAAACCAAATGGACCCGCAAGGGTCCATTTGGTTTCATTTTTACGTTCTCAAGAGTTACATCTGGTTAACCAACAGCTGGGGACCACCTGGAACCCTCTCAGGGACCACTGGTGCTCCCCAGACCACCTGTTGAAAACCCCTGGTTTAAAGCACCCAAGTAAGAAGTAAACTTAAATGCAAAATTTACAATATATTTTTGGGGGGCAAGTGACCATGACCTGAGGGCAAGTAGAACCTGACTTGCACTTTCCTGATGGGCAAGTGCCTCGGAGACCTTAGTGTCAACCCCTGTAATCCTAACCGTCTGTCCACTGTACCAAGACATCAGATGTTGACTATCACACTGTCACACATCATCAATTAATGAATGACCACCATTTATTCAGCATTTGAGCCACGGACCACCATTTGAGGACATTTTAGCCCCACAGACCCCAAAACTAAAGATTTATTTTGCAGACCAAAATGACCATTAATTTTATACATTCTCTAGTTGTGTAGACTTGGGCTAATTCAGAGGATGAATATTTTAACTCCTGAGTGTAAAAATGAAACGGTAATGAAATGAAATGGTTTCGTTTTTCTTTTTCTTTTTTAAATATATTTTATCCCACGATTTTGCAAACCATTTTTTCACCCAGTGCCAATTCCTAATGTGATCCTGGGCTCTACACACCCTCCACCAACCTGGGGAGGCAGCGGACTGGCCTCATGCTTCCTTCAACGCATGAGGAGTCCAAGCTGCCTTCTTTTCACCTGACAGGGGGGAGTTTCCCTGGTTGGACGTAGCGCGTGGAAGGAACACGTTATTCCAACCAGTTCCTGTCCCCTCCATCAGGCGCCCCGGCTGGCCAGGGGGAGGCAGTTTAGAGTCCAGGATTACTGCATGTTTTTGTGAGGGTATCTACCAAGGGGACACGGGGAGAACATACAAACTTTTTCATTCTCAAGAGTTACATCTGGTTAACCAACTTAGCTGGGGCCACCTGGAACCCTCTCAAGGACCACTGGTGGTACCACTAGGCTACAGTGTACTTCTCCTTGGCTGTGGTAGACTGAGGTCACCATCCAGCCATGTGCACTGTACTCAGGGTGGACTCCTCTAGTTTTTTAGGAGCCTCCTATAAAGCCATATATAGGCCCGTACGGTGGACACACTCTGGACGGTCGCACCCCCGAGGCTCTCTCTCTCACACACACACCAGGGGCGGATCTAGGCATGGGCATGGGGGGCAATGCCCCCCCTAAATGCCCAGTCTGCCCCACCAAACATGATGGCATGCAAAACAACCCAAGATATTTCAAATTAAAGTGCTTATATTTAATGATCTGAAACACTACTACTGCTACTAACTAACTACAGCTTTGTCACCACTAAACCAACAGCATTTCATCATTGAAAACATAAAACTCTCTGAGTCAGACCTTTAGCTTTATGCATGCTGCGTGTCTGTTGCAACTTCAACAACAACTGATGTTATTATTGATGCTTTACTTGACTAATAAAAGTCCTGTAACTGAAAATGGTATGGGTGCGGCTTCATCGCCCGTGGCGCGAAGCGACACGGGCGATGAAGCCACCCCTATACCATTTTCTCTTGCCCCTCCACATGTTCTCTTGCCCCCCCCCCCAAATGGGACATGTTACATCCGCCCCTGTCTCGCTCTCTGACACACACACACACACACACACACACACACACACACAACACACACACACACACACACACACACACACACACACACACACACACACACACACACACACACACCACACACACACACACACACACACACACACACACACACACACCCTACCTTCATGGGAAGTGGAGCAGAAAGATGTGATGTAAAGAATGTCATGCATGTGTACAGTAAAGCATATACTGTACATGTCTCAACTGAATCGTTGTTTTCAACCCATGTAAGCCAGGGGTTTTCAAAAGGTGGTCTGGGGACCACCAGTGGTCCCTGAGAGGATTCCAGGTGGTCCCCAGGCTAAATGATGGAAAGTTGGTTAACCAGATGTAACTCTTGAGAATGTAAAAATGAAACCAAATGGACCCTTGCGGGTCCATTTGGTTGTGTGGTGGTCCGTGGCTCAAATCCTCAATAAATGGTGGTCCCTGAGATGAAAAAGGTTGAAAACCCCTGATGTAAGCGACAATCGTGCCATTTGAATGCATGGGATAGAATGGGTGCGGGTGCTGCATTGTTATGTCCGCGCCCATTCTGTCCCAAATAAAAGGCAACAAACACAACGGTGAACAGACGATACGCTTGGATCAAAAGATGGATTAAAGAATGGAATCAATGAATTGTCGTGGTCTGCCTACCTGACAGGCAGACCAAAATAATTAATTGGGTTAAAAACTCATCATCGTCTACTCAGGCTTATGTGAACACCCCAGACAGTTTTTAATACTTTAACCGCTGCTACTTGATTCAGGAATTTGATATCATTTGGACCCAAAATGGACCCTTGCGGGTTCATTTGGTTTCATGTTTACAGTCTCAAGAGTCTAAAATATTCATCAAGGTTCAAGGTTCAAGGTTACTTTATTTAGTCTTGTTTGAGAAATTTGTCTTGGACATACAGACTTGCAGCAACAAGTAAGACAATACAGGACAATACAGTACAGTACATACAGTACAATAGTAGTGACTTGTACACCTCATCAGGCTTACATACCACCTCCCAAAGTAGTGCTTAGTTAAGTAGTCATAGAAAGAATATAAATATAAATAGAATAAATACAACAGTACCAAAACTAGTGCAGTTCTAGCAGCATCATACGACAATCACAGTCTTCTCCTCCCTCCCCTTGCCCCCTCAGCAAGAGAATTATTGAGGAGTGAAAATGGACATTGGTACAAAGGAGTATTTAAATCTATTATATCTCCATTTTGGAGCCTCGTACCTCCTACCTGACGGCAGTAACCTAAACTCAGGGTACAGTATATGAGAGGGATCAGACACAGTTTTCTTTGCCTGCCCTAGTGTGGCTTGCTCAAAGATGGTCTGTGGGGTGTTGGGAGGTGTTGCCATCCCCATAATCTTCCCGGCCGTCTTTACCAGTCTCAGGATTTCTGATTTAAACTTAACCGTCAGGTTTCCAAACCAATTGGCGATACCATATCTCACAATTGACTCAATACTAGCTCTGTAGAATATCAGCATTATGTTCGTACTTACTCCAAATAGTCTTAGTCTTCTAAGAAAGTGCAAGCGTTGATGTATTCTAGCACAAAGATTTTCAACATGAGTGTGCCAGCTCATTTCACCATCGATTTGTACACCCAGGTACTTATATGAGGTGACCTGTTTGATATCATGACCATGTATCCTGATCATGGGAATTAGCCCCAAGTCTACACAACTAGAGAATGTCACAGAGTTTTGATCTGTATGTTTGCTTTGTTTCCCAAATCCAGCCTGGTACTGTGGACAAAGGCAAAAGAAATCACTAGTTTTTGCGTCTGTGTGGGGCCAAAATGTCATCAAATGGTGATCCGTGGCTCAAATGCTGAATATGCTGCATTGTATGTATGTATTGCATATGTAAAACCTGTTCTTTCGTGACAATACACATAACTATATGCAACGATACACACCCCAACATAGAGATGATCATGACCTCACACACGTGTACACACACACACACACACACACACACACACACACACACACACACACACACACACACACACACACACACACACACACACACACACACACACACACACACACACAGTACAACCGTGCAGTAAAGTTCAGCAACATTCCATTCCATGTCAGAGACCATCAGCCTGCCTCATATAAAGTATATATAAAACAGGGGTTTTCAACCTTTTTGACTCCAGGGACCACCATTTATTCAGCATTTCGGACCACCATTTGATTACATTTTCACACCAAAGACCTAACATTAAAGAATTATTTTGGTTTTGGTCCACAATTCCAGGCATGTATTTTGCCAACAAAACAGTGTAAACTTCTTAATTAAGTGGTGCTAATTAAGATGGTGAATATTTTAACTCTTGAGTGTAAAAATCATTTTTACATTCTCAAGAGTTACATCTGGTTAACCAACTTTCCATCATTTAGCCTGGGGACCACCTGGAACCTTCTCAAGGACCACTAGTGGTCCCCGGACCACCTGTTGAAAACCCCTGATATAGAATATCCCTCACCGCGGCCAGAAGTCACGTTTAATTCGGTATAAGGCTCCGGGGCAGTGGGTATATTTATTCTTGGAAGGAGAACATGGCGAATACATACTTGAAGTGAAACAGAAGGAGAGGAACCCTTAATCTCATTTTCAGGGGTGCGGGGCGGATTAGCGCTAAAGTTCGCCATGTCGCATTACCACGCAGGCCACAGAGAGCACTGGCTGATGGGTAATGACTTAATGGGGGAAGAGATGCTTCTGTGGATGCCGGGACAGAAATACACAGAATACACCCTAAGCAACATGGGAGAGAGTGACTCTTTCAATAGACCTGCGCAGTGACGTCACTGCCCCTGTTCCACTAGTGTATTCCTCATTCATTTTCCTCATAGACTTTTCAGTGACGTCACCAGCCTGTTCCACTAGTGGATTCCTCATTAATTTTCCTCATAGACTTTTCAGTGACGTCACCAGCCCTGTTCCACTAGTGGATTCCTCATTCATTTTCCTCATAGACTTTTCAGTGACGTCACCAGCCCTGTTCCACTAGTGGATTCCTCATTCATTTTCCTCATAGACTTTTCAGTGACGTCACCAGCCCTGTTCCACTAGTGGATTCCTCATTCATTTTCCTCATAGACTTTTCAGTGACGTCACCAGCCCTGTTCCACTAGTGGATTCCTCATTCATTTTCCTCATAGACTTTTCAGTGACGTCACCAGCCCTGTTCCACTAGTGGATTCCTCATTCATTTTCCTCATAGACTTTTCAGTGACGTCACCAGCCCTGTTCCACTAGTGGATTCCTCATTCATTTTCCTCATAGACTTTTCAGTGACGTCACCAGCCCTGTTCCACTAGTGGATTCCTCATTCATTTTCCTCATAGACTTTTCGAAAATGGTTAATAAAAACATGATTGCGCCGCGGCCAAAGCCAACTCGGGTCGTGACAAATCATGACAACAAACACAATATCGTCATATAATATATAATTAGGAAGAAGTAGAAAACGGCATGATACAAGACTTTTTGTTTCGTTTTTCATCTTAGAAATGATTTGATTGTCCCAAAAGTTTGTGTGTGTCATCATGATTTGTCACGACCCGAGTTGGCTTTGTCCGCGGCGTAATCGTCTTTATATAAATTATTTTCGAAAAGTCTATGAGAAAAATGAATGGGGAATCCATTTCTGGAACAGGGGCGGTGACGTCACTGCGCAGGTCTATAGGCAACTGGACAATAGACCAGGGGTTTTCCCTGAGAGGATTCCAGGTGGTCCCCTGTAGTCTAAATGATGCAAAGTTGGTTAACCAAATGTAAGTATTCATCTGAATTATAGCCCAAGTCTACTCAACTAGAGAATGTGGAAGATTAATGGTCATTTTTGATCCGTATGTTGGACTGTTTTGTTTTCACGAAATCCAGCCTGGAATTGTGGACAAAAACAAAACAAAAAAAAGTTTAGACTTTAAAGTTTAAACTATAGTTTTGGGGGTCTGTGTGGCTAAAATGTCATCACATGGTGGTCCGTGGCTCAAATTCTGAATAAATAGTGGGCCCTGCAATGAAAATGTTGAAAACCACTGCAACAGACCAACCCTGTGTGGTTCTTTTTTGTTGTTTTGCCTGTTGTCTCTCTATAGCAGGGGTTTTCAACCTTTTTGACTCCAGGGACCACCATTTATTCAGCATTTGAGCCACGGACCACCATTTGATTACATTTTCACACCAAAGACCTAAAATTAAAGAATTATTTTGGTTTTGTCCACAATTCCAGGCTGTATTCTGCCAACAAAACAGTGTAAACTTCTTAATTAAGTGGTGCTGATTCAGATGATGAATATTTTAACTCTTGAGAGTGTAAAAATGAAACCAAATGGACCCGCAAGGGTCCATTTGGTTTCATTTTTACACTCTCAAGAGTTACATCTGGTTAACCAACTTTCCATCATTTAGCCTGGGGACCACCTGGAACCTTCTCAGGGACCACTGGTGGTCCCCGGACCACCTGTTGAAAACCACTGCTCTATAGTGTTTTTATGTTTCATGTCCCGGACAACAGATATAAATTAGGGCTGCAACAATTAATCAAATAATGGTAGTCGAATCGATCTTTTCATTAGTTGTCAACTAATTTAATAATAATCAATGTAATCAATGTATCGGATTGTTAAGTATTCACTTACTGGAGATATCATGGGTGTTAAGTTTCACTAAACTGAATAGCGGTGAGCCATTGTTCTACCCTGACAATCTGATAGGTTGCATCTGCACATTAGCAACTGCAAAGCCGTGAATGTGACAAATAATGATCAAGAACAATTATCAATTACCGATATCAAGACCCTTTTAGACCAGGGGTTTTCAACCTTTTTCATCTCGGGGACCACCATTTATTCAGGATTTGAGCTCAAATCTAAAGATTTATTTTGCTTTTGTCCACAATTCCAGGCCGGATTTGGGAAACAAAACAAGCAAAACATACATTCCAAAATGGCTAATTCAGAGGATGAATATTTTAACTCTTGAGAGCGTAAAAAATGAAACCAAATGGACCCGCAAGGGTCCATTTGGACACCATGGCTTGCACCATGGCTTGCTATTTTTAATTTTAAAAAATATGTTTGTTTGAATAGCAGTCTAATCAGTAGTATAATCAAATTGATTTTTTGTTACTTAGAACATGCCTAAAATATATATTTAAGGTGCTAATTAACCCATAGTAGACGGGAACCCCTAGTGGTAGTTTTACCCTAGTTGACGGGAACACCAATATGCGTTCTGTACAGAATGTACAGTATCAAAAAATGTCAAGAATTTGATGGTGTTACACAATAATTTGAAGTTTTCCAGTACACTTAGGTTAGTATTTCAAAGACATTTTTAGAATCGGGATAGTCTACAATGGGTTAAAGAATCATAATCAATTAATTGTTTATTGGCCAATGAATGAATTAATCTATTATGAAAATGATTGTTAGTTGCAGCCTTAATGGAAATTAACCTTATAGCTAGGTCCGGCTAGTTTACATTGGATGTGCTACACACATGCACAAGCTGGTGAACGCAGGCACAATCTTACAGTACAACCGGAAATACTGTGCATTGTTATGAACATAAAAAGGCAGCTTATTAATCCCCAAACATTAAATAAATTAACGCTGCATGGGTTTGCACATACAGGTACAACATATCTCCAAGGCCATAGGATAATGATTATGTGTCCTGACCTCAACAGTTGACTCATTAAAGGGGAATTCCACCCATTTTTTCATTTTTTTCCTGAGAGGATACAAATGTGAACCAAATGGACCCTAGCGGGTCCATTTGGTTCCATTTGTACCCTCTCAGGAAAAAGGAGTCTGAAAGAAAAAATCATTAACATGGTGAAATACATCTTGATGATGTCATCAGATGTATTTCACCATGTTAATGTTTTTTTTTTTCAGACCTCCATTTTTAGGAAATACAGAATTGGGGGAACTTTTTTTTTTTTTTTTCATCATGTCCACACAACATCTCTAAGGTATATTAATGACATATTAAAATGTTGAAAATGGGTGGAGTTCCCCTTTAAACTCATGTGAAATGTTCTACAGTGCCATACTTTATATTGTCATTAACAATATAAAGTATGGCACTGTAGAACATTTCAAACACATAGATCTGCAAAATATGTTTTGCAAACAAGTGCTTGTACTGATATTAAATCCTGACTAAATATATAATATGATAGGCCTACACGGTATGTTTTTATAAAACTCTAAATAATTAGTATGTTAAATAAAAGTATTTTGTTACTCCTTTTTTGTGGTTATAATGATGTTTTATCCTTGACTATACTAAATATAGTTGTACGTCTTACGTGGCATTACTGTAGGCCTGTGTCAATCCAGGTATTTATTTTTGTTTGCCTTGGGTTGCCATAAAACAGTCAAATTAAACTTTATTTATTTATTTAATTATCTATTGTTTCACATCTCAAAACTCTGCTACCTGTGGGTTCCTGGAACTAAATATTATTTGCAGCTAAATCCATATATTTTTGGGGGGGTGGTTGACATTTCATGAAAACACTGACATTACAATTTAGAACAGGTTTTTTAACGATGGACCCAAATGGACCCTTGATCTGTAACTCTTGAGTGTAACATGATACCAAATGGACCTTAACCCTGAATTTAATTTGAAGTTAAATTATATTTAAGCATCTGAATTACTTAATTACTTCTTAATCTACATGGTTAGAAAATGTAAAATAATTGCTATTAGAACCAACCTTTTGCCAGTTTATCTCTCCTAAAATGTAGACAAAAACCTCTTGCTTTTGGGCCCGAGAGACTAAACTCAACATCAAATGGTTGTCCGTGGCTAAAATGCTGCATAAATGGTGGGCTCTGGAAAAAGTTGCAAACCACTGATTTAGAAGGCGTTTTTTTTTTTTTTAACCAAAATATAAAATAAAATACACAAAGCACTTTTGTTCAAGTTCTTTATTGTTGTCAAGCACACACACATTGACAGACAGTAGCAACATTGCCGGCAGTGAAACTACACCGTGCGGAAGAGAAATGAGGAGGAAAACAAGTCAAGGTGACTCAAGAATAAATGTTATACACTTTAAAGTACCTTTCTGGGGCAGTAACCTTACTGTACATCAGATGTACGGCAATTGCACACATTTTATTACTGATTAATAGTAATAATACTGATTAATAGTAATAATAATAGTAATTAATTACAAAGGTATTACATACACTTCCAGTAATACAAAGTGCAAACTAAACGCCTTTTATTTGCTAGGGCTCAACTATTTCAAGCAAGAAGATGAATTCAATAAATTCAATAAATTAAAAAGTAATACTTTGGAAGGTACATTGACTTTCCCTTTCAAAACATTTCACAAAATTTCACATATTTAAAACTGTGCCTATGAACCTTTTTTTTATATTATTTTTCTCTTTCCAACTACCCTTTCCCAGTTTTTTCTTGTAGTATGTAGTAAAAGCTTATAAAGCGCTTACATGCATTAACACTTTGAGCTTTTGTGCCAAATTTAGCTAGTAAACACATCTATTTATACAACACATTTCAATCACATTACTTCTTCATCTAAAATTAAAATAGACCTAGACGATTTTATCCTACGATGAAGGGCAAGCAAGCAATCCCAAAAAAATAAAATAAAAAATAAAATAAATAAAAAACAATGAGATGAACCCAGCCCTGTTCTCTCCACCAGAAACGTTAGACTAGCTGGCAGATGTGGTTACACCTCAAGAGACACGTATTTAGCCTATATATTATCCCTGCACCTTCCAAACAAAGAGGTTTTGCTTTCAGATCCTGAGCCTCTTGTAAAAGACGGCGGCCATGCACAGGGCAACGATGCACACAAAGGCTAAAACACCTACGGCAGCACCAAGACCGGCGGACGTACTCGCATCTGATTTTCTGCTCTGAACCTGGGGCTTCATGATATTGTCTTGGGTGACGATCTCCTGAGAGGTGATGGTGTGGAGGTCGGAGAGGTTGTCGTCGCCGTCGGCGCTTCTCCTTCTCCTACCGCTGGGGCTGTTGCACGCGAGGAAGATGGGGCAGGTGCTGACCTCGCACAGCCGGGTGATGCAGTGCAGGTAGTAGCTGGAGACCATCTCGTTCTGCTGCTCCATGAAGCGGAAGGCCGGGAAGGAGAACTTGGCGGTCTGGCTGAGGCCGTTCTCGATCATGGTGGTGGGCGGCTGAACGTCGCAGGGCATGACCAGGTTGTAGAAGCTGGAGTTGGTTGGAAGCGCCGAGATGGAGGCGTAGCAGCGGTCCAGGATCACGTGGTACTGTTCCGTCAGGTTGGTGGCCTTCACCTCCACGTAGATCATGGTCCTCAGCTCGACTCCGTTCGACGGCATCACCAGGGGCGTCGTGTAGGCAGAGTCGCTGTACAGCGACAGTCGCAGGGTGCTGATGAAGCTGCCGTTGTTGTCCTTCAGCGCGATGGAGGAGGCCGACACGTCGATCTGGGTGTTGTTGATCAGGTACTCTAAGGGGTAGGCGCAGGAGTAGTAGTACTTCATCTCAGCGTTGTAGGTGATCGTCCCCGTGGTGGGGTCGGAGGAGCGCACGATGCCGCTGATGTTGACCGTCTGAATGTTGGAGAAGTCTGAGAACACCCCGGTGCCGGGAGCGCTGGTTGTCCTGAAGACACTTCCACAGGCATTGGTACTGTTTAGGTCGAACCTGAAACGCACCACGGGTGGAGATGCCAACGTATCCAGGGTTCCCATGCATGCTGGGTCCGTATTATGGTTCATGACCAACAGCGATGAGTTGTAGCCAGTGTAGACGACAGGGCAGGCTTGGATTGCCAGGCTGATGGAGTCTGTGCCGCATTCCACCGCGATGTCAGTGTATTCTGGCCGCCTCGCTTCTCCTATAGTATTACAGTCATTCAATGTCAGCGGACCCTGAGCACTACTTCTACCTATGACGGCGGCTACGAGTAAAATAGTGAGGAAATTCATCTTGGCTCTGCAGCAGTCGTTCTGTCCCTGCGTCTGGAATCTCTGGACACCTTGTTTAGACAGCTCTGAAAGGCAGACAACAGCTCGATGCCGGAGAAGGGTGTTCAGGGGTCTTTTATAGTATGTCCCTTCCACTGTGATTGGCTAAAAAACAAGGTCGAAGCACCCATGCTATATGCCAAACAATTGCATTGTATTTTAAGGAGAAGGGCGGCAGCGTGGAACCGTGCCCTGGGGGCAACAACCTGAAATCTGAAGCATATTGTCTTCAGAAAACTGTAACAAAATAGAGATATCTGACCTGGCTGCTGGGTCACAGCCAGCGAGACATAACATAAAGTACAGTAACCCATATCTGCGGAATTCTTCAAGATCCCATACAAATCCTCCCGGATGAAGACAATTCAGAAATGACCCGGTAAGTATCATCTGTAGCGGACACCGACCCACTGACATCGATTATCTAATGACTATGCTATAGTTTACACTTTATAGTGTTTTTCCATTTTCGGCCCGTTCAACACCGCAGCACAACAACCAACTAAAACTAACTGAGAATGTAATTGTTTTTTTGCATTAAGATATGGAATGTTAATGAAAAGTTGAGTTGAGCACTGCAGGAATTCCAAACTCACATTGAGGTATTCTGAATGACTTGGATGAAATTCTTGAATCTCTGACCTCAATCTCTGAACAGAGCCTCAAAACCCACACTTAGCTGAGCAGGGTCCTCCATGGCTCCTCAACAGGTGGTCCAGGACCACTAGGGGGGTCCTCAGTGTTAGGGCCACCTAATATTTGTGTGATTTTAACCACATGACCGCATCACCGCATTTTTATGTATTTATAATAAATAAATAGTCAATCTAAATGCACACAATGCCATGCAAGGCACTTTGAGTGATTTCCAGTACAATTCAAGCACAACTCAACACAAAACCGAACTGAATGGACAAACCAGTGAAGCTTTCACTTGGCAGCCACCCTGTTCATTTCATAAAGACATAAGTGCTCCATTTTCATTACATGCTAAACCTCTTATCCCTATTTTACTATTTTTTAAAAACTTTTGGGACTAGTTCAATGTGCCAATGTATTGACGCGTTGTGAGCATGTAGACTGGCCATTTGAACCATTGAAAAATGTTTAAAAAGGCAAAGGAATTAATGGATAAGGGGTTTAGGGGTGATGAAAATCTAGGCCTTCGAGACAAATAATCACTTCCATAACGTCAGAAGCAGCACATCATAGTAAAGGCTGTGTTCTCAAGCTGATTGACGATTTAAAGGAAAATTCCACCTATTTTTACTAACATTTTACTATCATTAATTTACATAAATATATCTTAAGAGTTGTTGCATGAGAATAATAAAAATGTCTCCCCATTTTATGTTTCCTAGAACTGTAGCCTAGATATGGAGGGGAAAAAAATCATTAACAAGGTGGAACTCCCTTTTAAGTATAGTTAAATATCTCAAAGTCAACATTGATAATGATTCATAGTGTTTTGAAGTATCATCAACAGTCTATGAAGATTAATGTGCAACACAATCATACAGTATATATACTAATTATATTGTGGGATCCTATGCTTAATTTCTCATTGTCTGAACAGTATTGGAACCCACTGAACTATATTTTCGCTGTTATTTCCATTTACACAGACTTTCCTTGCTGACCTACAAGCTCTCGGCCCGTCGCGATGAGCTCCGTAGATCAAGACATTTTGGCAGCATATAATGTTCGCCCCGGGGACACTAGAGGGTTATACTGTATGTGGTTAAGGCAATTGTCCAATTATACTTTTCCACTTCTCTTTGTGTCCGTACAGAATGCAAAACACTTAGCGCTGTTGTCATGGTGTAGGGGCAATTTTCATTCCTCTCTCCGACATTCCCACTCAAGACAGATTTGTGTCTTCCTTTCCATTGGCTGGCGCATGGCTGACATTTCCCCTTTTGCACTGAGCAAGTTGATAGTCGGGTAAATTGTTGGATGTAAAGTAAAATGTCATGTACTGTATAAGGAGCAGTTGTAAAAAAAAGTAATAATAATAATAATAACAACAAGGCCAGCATGCTGGGTCAGGGCTTGACACAGCTTGCCCGGGGCAAGTAAAAAAAAGGCAAAAAAAATAGCAAGTGAAGACTGCTACCTGGTTGCCGGATCGGGCAAGTGTGCAACTTAGTGCACTTTAACACAACACAAGATAAATTTGTCTTGAAGGCAGTCATTGCACTCTGCCTCTGTGTCTTTCCCTGCTTTCTAGCTATCTCTACCTATCTCTCTCCCAGGTCTATCATTTTGCTGGGGTCAGGGACCACTGGGTCTGTGACCACTATGGGCTAATTAAGATGATGTGGAACCCTCTCAGGGACCACCAGTTGAAAACCCCTGGTTTAAAGCACCCAAGTAGGAAGTAAACCTAAATGCAAAATTTACAATATATATATTTTGGGAGGGCAAGTGACCATGACCTGAGGGCAAGTTGAACCTTACTTGCACTTGACTGATTGTCAAGTGCCTCGGAGACCTTAGTGTCAACCCCTGTAGGGTGATTGTGTTGAGCAAACCTGCCTTCACGGTTCGCACAATGAGATTAATTCACATTCACACGTTAAGCCCACACGTGGACGGTTCCAGCTGCGCTGATTGTATGTCAAAACTGGGGCAAGAAACTTGAGAGAGTTTGTATGTCAGACGGGTAACCGGAGTCGGGTCAGGTGGGCAGGGAAGAGAGAGAGAGAGAGAGAGTGGATGTCCAATCAAAGTTCAATAAATGAATAATACATGACACAAAAAATAACATGACACAAATAACCATACTGAGGTGCAAGAAATACAGCACATGCATTATATAATCTATAACAGGGGTTTTCAACAGGTGGTCCGGGGACCACCAGTGGTCCCTCCCTGAGAGGGTTCCAGGTGGTCCCCCAGCTAAGTTGATTAACCAGATGTTAACTCTTTGAGAACGTAAAAATGAAACCAAATGGACCCTGGCGGGTCCATTTGGTTTCATTTTTACACTCTCAAGAGTTTAAATATTCATCACCTGAATTAGCCCCAAGTCTACACAACTAGAGAATGTAGAAGATTAATGGTCATTTTGATCTGTATGTTTTGACTGTTTTATTCCCGAAATCCAGCCTGGAATTGTGGACAAAAGCAAAAGAAATCTTTCGTTTGGGGGGGGGGGTCTGTGGGGCTAAAATCTCATCAAATGATGAATAAATATGTGGTCCTATGTGGTTTTACTGTGGCGTTTTCAGAGATTGCAACTGAGAAGAGAACTTTAATTATGGCAAACGTAAAGCTGCGGGTGGTGAAATGCACAGGATACACGTATATCATAGAGCATTTTACAAAGCTGTGTATGTAGCCTTATGTACAGAACAATCCCAAATCGGTTTGTCATCCACTATTGCATTGTTGCATTATCTATGAATCGGCAACACACAGATATAAGTTAATTCATTATAACTGAGAGTGGAATTAGGTGTCACAATGACAGGTGTCTACAGTAAATTTGAACCCTAGTATGTATGTATGTATGTATATATATATATATATATATATATATATATATATATATATATATATATATATATATATATATATATATATATATATATATATATATATATATATATATATATATATATATATATTTTTTTTTTTCTTCTTTTTTTTTCTTCTTCTTTTTTTTCAGTACATCCCGAACCGAAACAGCTGTCTGGTACTGTACTGTAGCTACTGCGGTGAAATCTGTCCTTACGCAGCCAGATAAGCACACAGACAGTATTAACCATGGTCTATCTACTGTTTCTGTTTCAGTAAGGCAGCTTGATGTACAACTAACGCCCCCTGGACATGACACTAGTATGTCGCAGGGACTTACCCCCAATCCAACCCTTAGTGCTGAGTGCCAAGCAGGGAGGCATTGGGTCCCATTTTTACAGTCTTTGGTATGACCCTGGCCGGGAATCGAACCCCGGCCTCCCAATCTCAGGGCGAACAGTCTAACCACAGGGCCACTGAGTTTTGTTCCTCATTCCCTGCATGGAATTAGAGTAACTAGTTCACCATCAACACTTAAATCCTATAAAACAAGAAACAAACTTTTCAGCCACTACTACCACCACCACCACGAAAGACAGGATTGAGTTGACTCGGGTCCAAGTGTTTTAGCACCTGAACCCTTGCGAGTACAATAAACGTCAGCGGGATATTTATAGCGCAGTATATGGAGAATGTTCAATTCCCTGCCGCGCAATAATGCGCGTTGCATCTGCTAACCGCATCAGTGGGGGAGGTCGAAGGGAACCTTTTCACTCCGGCGAGGAGAGAGGAGAGGGGGGGGACAAAAAAGGCACGTACATGAGGAGTGAAAATAGAAAAAAAGGTTCAGTGCGTCGTCGGAACTCGCCACGCAGTGCTGCCACTGTACACTTTCTATTAACTTACACTTTAAGCCCCTTCCGTAACCCAAAACCCCCTCTCGAGCCAACTGCCCGTTGGGGTGGCGGGTTAGCGGGCGGGCGGTGGCAGCAGTGGCGGGCCGCAAGGGGAGCCGAGGAACTAGGGGCTATGTTTAACTCCGAACGCTCACCTTTACAGCCCCGTCATGAGAACATGCCACACAGAGAGAGAGAGAGAGAGAGAGAGAGAGAGAGAGAGAGAGAGAGAGAGAGAGAGAGAGAGACAGAGACAGAGACAGAGACAGAGACAGAGACAGAGAGAGAGAGAGAGAGAGAGACAGAGAGAGAGAGAGAGAGAGAGAGAGAGAGAGAGAGAGAGAGAGAGAGAGAGACAGAGAGAGACAGAGAGAGAGAGACAGAGAGAGACAGAGAGAGAGAGACAGAGAGAGACAGAGAGAGAGAGAGAGAGAGAGAGAGAGAGAGAGAGAGAGAGACAGAGAGAGAGAGAGAGAGAGAGAGAGAGAGAGACAGAGACAGAGAGAGAGAGAGGCCTGGTCATGTCCAACATGACCCGTCTGGCAGTGTGCCAACGTCGTCTCTTATACCTTCAGGAAGACAAACTGTCATAAAAGGATCTAGTCCTCTTCCCTCCCGCGTAACACAAACCCCACAGACCTAATTGATCTGGGATTCAGATTACACACATCAGGCATTATGCCACGAGAAGACACTCACCATATGCTAATTTAATGTTTTACAATGTCCCGATACTTTATCGGTATCAGAAAAAAGTATGGCATCTGTCCTTTTTTTTGTCATATCGGTATCAGCAAATACTGTATGGGTATCGGGAAAGTATCAAAATCAACGCTTATTTGTCATTATCAAGTCATAATTGGCAAATATGCCAGTCCAACTGCAGGTGTGACACAGGGACACTAGGTCTGACACTATGGTAGTTAAATGAAATGTTGGCCCATGTGGAGTTTGCTTTAGAGTTACCCAAGTGCACATTTCAGTAAGGAGTCTGCTATTCCCAGCTGATGGAGTTCATATAAGATATTTTTTCTTTCATATCACTGTATATATTCTTCTCTGGTATCGCTATTTGGCATCATATCGGCTAACAAATAGGTTGTGGTATCTGGATCTGATCGGGACTGAAAAAAAAAGTGGCATTTGGACTGAACATCCCTATTTTTTCATTCATGTTGTAATGTAGGGATCTACAGGCTGGCAATGCATTACTTGTAAAGCGGATATTTTTTTCGGTCGATGAAAGAGTGAAAGGAGTAGTATGTCTGGTACTGAGATGACTGTGGGAAAATGGGTTAAATGTATAGGATTAAAAGTTAAACATTAAAAAAAGAAATGGTGTGTTTTTTTGTGAAACAAATTCTGCATACCGCTAATAGTGTCAAATCGTTGGCAGGCCAATTGCAAGGTAATTCCGACGAGATGACACCTATCTTATGGCAAGCTCTTTATAGTGCATAGTGAGAAGTGTCCCTGCAATTTATTAAGTTACTGTAGCAATGTAACTATACTGTATGAGCAAGGGGGCGGCAAATTTAGGCTGCAAACTTCATTTGCAGGCCTAAGAGACAGAGGCACAACAAAACACTTTCTGCTTTCATCTGACGCTTACCAGACAGACCCATTGCAACCCAGACTGTCAAAGTGGGCAGGGGTGAGGAGGGTTCGGGCCTCAAGTAACAGCCTGACCAGTTTGTAAAAGCAAAATAAAAAGTGTTTAAACATCATTAAAATCAGCTGTGGTTGAAAAAGGGGTGAAGTGGCCCTTTAAAGGCAGATGACGACAGCTTTTATCATACTGTAATCTGGTATGCGCCACTATGTAGCCCAATAAAAATGACCTCACTCATCCAACCCAGGCATTAGAACGGCCCTGGCTGTGCCCCTGTGTCTGTGGGCGACAAACGGCATGTCCATTTGGCCAAAAAACCTCCCTCCCTCCTCCCGCTATTTGCTCTGTGGCGCGGCGAGAAGCAGCGAAGGTGTCTGTCTGGCTGAGAGGGCTGCCTGCGGTTGTCGGGGGAATAGCTAAATACTGTCAACGCACAAGGATCTGTCACTGCGGTCCAACGCAACACCTTCGCACCGAGTCCATGTTCTTCCACACTCTACTCTGGGATGCCACAGTGCGATTCTGCACGTGGAAAAGGGCCTTTCAGCAGCTCACTGGCTGTGAAAAAAAGCCCCTACGTACGTAGAGAGGCGCACCACGTCATTCAGTTCCATTCAAAGGCATGAGACATTGGCATGAGACAACAGACATTTACAAAGCAAGTTGAAAATAACTACCGTAATATCTGGACTATACAGTAAGCCACACCTGACTATAATCTGCACCAGGCAATAAACTTCATGTTAGAGCAGTGGTGTTCAACCTTTTTGATCCCAGGGCCCACTATTCAGCATTTGAGTCAGAGACCACCATTTAACAACATCTTCACCCCACAGACTTATTATTAATTAAGTGGTGCTAATTTAGATGGTGAATATCATAACCCTTGAAAGTTATGATATTCACCATGCATTGCATTTTGCATTTTTACGCTCTCAAAGAGTTACATCTGGTTAACCAACTTTCCATCATTTAGTCTGGGGGGCCCACCTGGAACCCTCTCAGGGACCACTGGTGGTTCCCAGACCACCTGTTGAAACCCGAGTTACCTGTAAAATCCATAGACTGGCCGTACCGTTGTATAAGCCGCATGGTCAAAAGCATGTGAAAAATTAGCGGCTTATAGTCCGGAAAGTACGGTAAGCAGAGTTATGTCGCTGTGGTGTATTTAATATTCAGTATCTAGTGGATGTAAAAGTTATTTTTTTGGGGGGGGTGTAATTGAACTCTAAAAATAAAAACTTGAAACCTCGAGCGTCTCAGCTTCTGGGCGATTCTGGGTGAACATTCGGCTCACGTGCTGAAAGCTTACTGCTGTATCATGTGCCAAAGAGAGGTGGAATAATGAGGGGGGGGGGTATAGAATAGAACCCTGGGGGACTCCATCCAATATAGGGATTAAGTGGTTAATACGACCACTTGTTGAGCGTTGTCAGCTCTGAAGTGTGTGCGCTTAGCTTAGCGCGCTGCCATTGACCTCTTTTTTCCCCCTCCGTCGTCTCACAACTCATCTCATTGTCCCGCAGTAGAATATAATGTGTCCTTTAATGTTACGCCTGTGTTTTTCCACGTGTCACTATGCAGGCCGCGGACCCTGTGACCGTAAAGGGGAACTCCACCCATTTTCAACATTTTAATATGTCATTAATATACCTTAGAGATGTTGTGTGGACATGATAACCATGTTAATGATTTTTCTTTCAGACGCCTTTTTTCCTGAGAGGGTATAAATGGAACCAAATGGTCCATTTGGTTCTTTCAGACCCCTTTTTTCCCGGGAAAAAAATGAAAATGGGTGGAAATCCCCATTTAAATCCCTCCTTCAGGGCCTAAATCAGGGGTGGTAGAAATATGCTTACGTTTGCAAAAGCAAAAATATCAATACTCGTCTTACAAACAAAATATATACTGTAAATACATCTTGAGTGGCAATTTTAAAAGCTCACAATTTGACTCTCTTTGAGCTGTACATTCGTAAATTGGCTATTTTCAAAGAAAAGACATGAAGTTTAAAATCGGGCTGAAGTGATGAATGTAGATGTTCTTTAAATAATAAGCCAAACCTTAGGCTGACTAATGTTAGTTGTAATAGTTGTAGTGGAGTGAGTTTTGACTCTGAGATGCAGTCAGTGCTAGTCGGTTCTAGAAGTTAGGTGGCCCTATGCAGGATTATTTTATGACCTACATGGTCATATGAGCTTGTAGGTCATAAAATGTTTTTTTTTTTCTTTTTAATCTTTTAATATTCTGTCATGGCGAACGTTTTTAACTAAAAGGGTTTGCTTGTGACGTTGTCCCTAGAAATATGTAGTTCCAGGGACAACATCACAAGCAAAGCATTTTAGTTTAGATAGAGTCGGCGGGTGGGCCATATACAGATGATTTTGGGGGACCTAGGCATGAAATATTGAGGAACGCTGATGTAGAAGGCTGAGGTTTTATTCAGAAAACTGTCCGGGTTTAGAAGACATTTTGTAGAATCAGTTGATCAGAAGTGAAAGTGGGGCCACATGCTCCCAGGCCACCAGTATAGCCTGTGTATGGTATATGGGGGTATACAAGAAATAAAATAAATCTTTCCCTTTACTGGTTGTGGCCCTCAGTGAGCCCTGGATGTAGTAGAATAAATGTACATGAATAAAAAAATGCAAGTTAATGTACCTGAAAATTGTATTAAATATATATCGAACTACTGACTTCGATCCTGAGTATGAATGAGTGGACCTAGAAGTGTCGAGAGATTCAACGATGTTGATGATTAATTAGTTTTACATTCACTTAAACCACCCAGTTTTAAAGCTGATTGGGGTTTAAAAATGATTAATTAGCTGAAAACATCAGATCGAGTTTTGAAACTTGACACGACCAATGCCAAAAAAAAAAAATCCTGTGATGAGAGAAGAACAGTTATTCGAAGATCTACAAGCTCATAGCACGCCACCGATTTGTGCACTATGAGCTTGTAGATCTGATCTATCTAAAGTAATGTCAATAATGCCAATAATGCCTAACAAATCCTAAGTAATGCTAATGCTAAGTATTGTTAATGATGCTAAGTTATGATGATAATGCTAATTGATGCTAACAATGTTAAGTATCTAATAAGTATCTAATGTATTGTAAAGTATTGTTAATGATGCGAATGAGGCTACATAATGCTAATGCTAAGTATTGCTAAAATGCTAATAATGCTAAGTAATGCTGAAGCTATATATTGTTAATAATGCTAATAATACTTAGAACAGCCGTCTAACATTAATTAAATTGGGTGCCGCTCCTATACAGAGACACTGAACCGCAGACAGACATAAAACTATTACTGTATTACAGAGTGCTATCTTAAGATGTTCACACAACAAAAAAGGGGCCACGGAGAACTGCACCGTTGGTATTCTCAGCTGTTTTTTTAGCCTATTTATTTTTTATTGAGGGGGATATACTGTACTAGAGCAAATGCCTCTCATGGCCGCACTGTGACTAACACAAAAGCAATAATGCGCTCGCACCACTCAGATTCCGTCACAGACAAATGTGTAAATCGATTTTACAGCATTCGTATTTGTGTCCCATGTAATTCCAACGTGTGTGTGTGTGTGTGTGTGTGTGTGTGTGTGTGTGTGTGTGTGTGTGTGTGTGTGCGCGCGCGTGCGTGCGTGCGTGCGTGCGTGCGTGCGCGTGCGTGCGTGTGTGTGTACACTATGTATCTTGTGTGGTGCAAAGCAAGCTCCAGCTCACTATGTGAGTGCACTTGCGTGGGGTGACCACATGTCCCTCTGTGCGTGGGACAGTCACTCATTTCCAAGACTTTTCAGGTGTCCCACGGGGCGTTTTTGCCATTAGGCAGACTAGGCAGTTGCCTAGAGCGCCATGAGGGGAGGGGGACGACCATGAGGGCAGGGGGGCCTCATTAGACAGGGATCCTTTTAAAAAGATCCCAGGCTAATAAGGCTCATATGGATAAATACATAAATACATACTTGTCCTCTACAACTAGAATTGAACACTTAAAACACATATAATATGTTAGTTTAAAATAGTTCATAATTTTATCCCTTGGGGGCGCCATTTTACAGGAGATCTTGCCTAAGGCTCCAAATTGTTTGAAACGCCACTGGCCACCTTTCTGTCTGTCCCGCATTGTGACTGACTGACTTCAGTGAATCAAAAGCCCTAAAAGCCCTAATAGTTTCTGTTGTCTTTCTGTTGTTTTCTGCTATAGAAGTTGTATTTTCACGTGTTAATGGAATTCTTTAGACGCTTCTTTTTTTCTGAGAGCGTACAAATGGAACCAAATGAACCTGTTAGGGTTCATTTGGTTCCATTTGTACGCTCTCTGAAAAAAATGTTGAAAATGGGTGGAATTCCCCTTTCATGCCATGATATCAATATCATATTGCCAGGTTCAAAAACAATTCTTTATATATTTACTGTATGTATTTATTTATTTGTTCATGTCAGAAAGACTCTCTGACGTCATCTGGCCGCATTGAAGTGTACGATCGAACCTTTCATCGTTTAACACCGCTTTAAAATGTTCCATATGACTGGACTTGTCATGGTCCATATTGTTTAGAATTGTATTAAAACTTTGTAGCATAATAAAAGCAAAGTCATTTGTGGGGAAAAAATGCAATATATCCACATATTGTATCGTGGGTAAGTGAAACGTCCCACTTTTATATGTTTCCACACTCACTCAATGAGGAGACACATTGCTTGTACTGTACTATCGGAAATTGCTGATGTTAGGTATATTTGAGAGTTGTGAGATTATTGAGGAATGATTTAACATGCATCACCATGGATTTTAATTATGTTGCACGACCACCTTGTAGATCTGCTGTTCTGAGGGTGCCATCATGTCTCTGTACTATGCACCTGTTCACCACAAAGTTCTTCATTGTCATTGCATTGTCTTTTTTTTCAGAACATCCTAGCTGTTTGTGATGGTAACTTTGTTATCATTACTACTATGCGGTCACTGAGTTCTCTGTCACCAAAGGAGTGATAACTGTTTTCAGGAAACAAGTAGTCATTCTGATCACGCATTCTCGATGTAACCAGTTTCATCCGGCTCGAAGGACCAATTTTCAGCTGTTCTACAATTTTTCTATCCGTGAGCTGATCTACAAGCTCAAAACGTGTCGCAGCGTGACACCACACAGGCAACATTTCTGTCCCACACATCGACTGTTCTGCTCCGGTCACCCCCCATCACTTGCGTGTCTGTGTATGCGGGGCATGAAGAAAAAAAAAGTGTGAGTGAGAGAGCATGTGTGTGTGTGTGTGTGTGTGGGGTGGGGGGGCTCCTGGACCGTATAAATCATTTCAGCACAGCTGTGGCCCGCTCCTCTGTCTATCCTTAGATAAGCCTTCTCAAATCTCACCCTCCGACATCATGTGGCCCCGGCGCTGTTCACAGGCTGCCCGCCTAGCAGACTTCTCAAGTTTGTGTGTGTGTGTGTGTGTGTGTGTGTGTGTGTGTGTGTGTGTGTGTGTGTGTGTGTGTGTGTGTGTGTGTGTGTGTGTGTGTGTGTGTGTGTGTGTGTGTGTGTGTGTTCCTGAGAACGTATAGATGTGCAAAATGCATGTGTTCTTTCACATGCATGCCATGTATACGCGCGCACAGCATGTGCTTACTTTGGAACATGTGCCTGCATGTGTGTGCTGTGACGCTTGTGAGAATATGTTTTTTTTTTTTTCTTTTTACATCGACTTTTTCGTGCCAAGCGTAAAGCCCTTTTTTCACACCAAGGCTCACCGTGCAACTTCTTGGGTCCAAAGGGTTGCGATATTTCATGTTTAAAAGTAGGGAAGTCCAGATACTGTATTGGTATTGGAAAAAAAAAAGATCAGATCGGCCCTTTGCTGTCATATCGGTTCATATCGGTATCAACAAATCCTGTAATAAGAAAAGTATCAGTATCGGCCCTTATTTGTCATGATCGGGTCATATTGGTAGACGGGTTAGACTGGCAAATATGCCTCTAACCAGCAATCCAACACAGGGGTAAGTGGTTGATGGTATGGCAGTTAAATAAATGTGACCAATTCTAACTGAGGTTGAAACAAAATAGTCAAACATACAGATCAAAATGACCATTAATCTTCTACATTTTATTATTAGACTTGGGCCAATTTTGACGAATATTTTAACTCTTGAGAGCGTAAACATGAAACCAAATGGACCCGCAAGGGTCCATTTGGTTTCATGTTCACGCTCTCAAAGAGTTACATCTTTGTTAACCAACCATACCAGGTAGAATACTGTAGGTCACACGCTGGTTGTGGTGGGCCGGACTAGGCCAAATAACACAAAAAATGTCCGGGCCGATTTTTTCGCACAGTCCACCACTGGTATCGGGATCAGATCAGAAAGGAACAAATTGGGTGTGATAAGGTCCATTGACTCACATGCGTTGAATTGCTTGAGGCGACAATGTGCAACGAGACATCACACCGCGGAGTTGGTGGCCACGGGGACACCAACCTGAAAATGTTTTGTGCCATAGAGCAGGGGTTTTCAACAGGTGGTCCGGGGACAGTTGGTTAACCAGATGAAACTCTTTGAGAGCGTAAAAATTAAACCAAATGGACCCTTGGGGGCCATTACGTAATTTGCCTCACAAATGACATCCCTGGTGGAGATCTAAAGTGAGATGGATGTGCAATAAAATAAAACAAAACATCCAGAAGTGGAGGGAGGAAAAAATGCATAGAATTCTAATCTGACCCCAGAATCACTGACTGTGATCTAATTGAGATGGGTCTGAAATAAATTAAAACAAAACATTTAGACAAAAGTAGACAAAAAATGTGTGCAATTTTAATTAGACCCCAAGTCATGTCCCTGTTAGAAATGCCTTGTGAAATATACCATGTAAAGCCTTCAGAATTGTATATATGTACTTTGCTGTATATTTGGAAAAGAAAATGTGAAATGTTCGGTGATGCCAAGGTGATTATAGTATGGCAGTCAAGGGGTAAGGGTGAGAAATATGGTATATATTGGCATCCCTTTTTTGTGCAGATGACATTTGTCATACACTCTATAGTAGGGAGGATCATCTAAAAAAAGATATCTATATCTCTATCTATCTATATCTCTATCTATCTATCCATCTCTATATCTATCCATCTCTTTATCTATATCTATCTATCTCTAGAGAAAAAAGCCTGTCTGCAGCCTAACTACAGTATTGAAAGTGACTGCAGTGTGAACTGGCCACACACACACACACACACACACGCACACACACTTAAAGATGCACATAAAGCACACGTATGCACTTGTAATGAAGCCTTCGACCCCGGACCGACTCTGGCCTGGTTATTGCTGACGTGGAACGTGGGGCCTGTACAGTGGACCGTATAGGACACAGTACAGTATAATATATGCAGAGGAAGCCAGAGAGTGCGGCGATACCGTGGTGTCAGCATGACAACCTGCATCCCACCAGTCAAAACAAAGGCCAAACAATGGGAGCTCACACACACACACACACACACACACACACACACACACACACACACACACACACACACACACACACACACACACACACACACACACACACACACACACACACACAGGAGGGCTTCAGGGAACACATGACCCCGTTCACCTTCATGATCATCATCAACGGAGCAGACCTGAGCTTCACCCATGGCCTCCTCAAGGCTCTCCAGCATGTGCTTCTCAGACTTCTTTTATTCATTCATTCATTGGACAGCTTTCAGATTGACTGTCTTCAGCCATTGTTCTAATAAAGATCTATAAACCAAGCAAGAACTATTATCTAAAATCTATAGAAAATATACCTTGTCAGGTCAACAATGATCAGACACACTTCTGCAATACATAACATGCCAATATCTAAATTACATCCTCGCCTTTACATAATCCTGAAATCTTAGTCAAGGCTATTAGGGTAAGTGCTATTGACACAACGCTGAGGAAATCATGTGAAAAAAGACTTTTTATGAGTGCTGACATTTCCTTCTGCCTCTATTCTACTGCTGTGCCCTGCCAGTGTTGCCAACTCGGTAAAGAAAGTAGCTAGTGGCTCTTTGAAAAGCCTCTAGAAGTCGGTAGGGGGGTATATGCACGCGTGGCACCCCAGCTTTACTGATCTTAAAAGGGGAATTCCAAGCATTTTCAACATTTCAGCGTACAAATGGACCCGTTCGGTTCCTTTTGGTTCCATTTATATGCTCTCAAATCTCAGATATTGACATCTTGATGTGATCAAGCTGTATTTCACCATGTTTGTGTTTTTTTAGACATCCATTTCTAAGACACGCAGAATGGGAGGAAAGTTTTTTGGTTTGTTTGTTTTATCATGTCCACACAATATCTCCAAGGTATGTTAATGACAAAGAAACATTACTTAAAAAAATATTACTGCACAATCTTTTAGAACAGTTGCCATGCTTCACGCATGCCCTAAAATAGCTCTTATTTGTGTCACTCATTGAAAACGGGTCCATTTAGTTTTATTTTACTCTCTCAAGAATTCAATTATATTTAAACTAGGGGTGGGACTCGATTAAAATTTTTGAGCTAATTAATTTGAAGCTTTGGAATTAATCTCAATTAATCACATACCAACACATTTGACCCGAAAAGCATTTTTGTGTGTCAATTAAGGTTGGTAGCGTGTGAGTGAGTTTTTCTAAATCAAAACTGTGTCCACACTGTGACGTGTTGAGTTGAGAGTGAGGGTTAGAGATAGCGTTTGTTATTTCGGACCAATGGGAGAACGAAAACAGAGGTAGTTGGGATCAATGGCAGCCCTTATTGGTAACCCTGATGGGCTTTTTCTCCCATTGCGTGCACCGGTACGATCGGTACACCCGAAATACAGTTCTGTGAAAAAGGTTCTGTGGTGCAAAATCTATGTGCGATTATAATGAGTTATTTTTTTTAATCGCGTTATTGTTTCTGTAATTAATTGATCTCAATTAATCAGTTAAAGTCCCAGCCCTAATTTACACATCTGAATTGCTTTATTTTCAAGAATCTACACATTTAGAAAATGTAGAAGAATTGTTATCTTGAACAATGTTTTCCAATTATCTATAAAGTGTGGACATAAACTTGAAAATCCATAGTTTTGGCATCTGAGAGACTAAACTGAACAAGAAATGGTCGTCTGTAGCTAAAATCCTGAATAAATAGTGGGCCCTGGTCTGAAAAAAAAGGTTGAAAACCCAACTGCTCTTGGGGGTGTCTGGAAAGAAGCTAAATATAGTGACAAATCCTCAGAGTTGGCAACACTCCAGCACCTGTGGAAGGAAAGTTTTTACTATGGAGTGTCGCGGGCCGTCTGCCTCGGCTGCTCTTTTGTTGTCTAAGTGCTATACTGTAAAAAGTGCTAGGGGCTAAGGAGGAGTCTGAGTCTACAGAATGTATAGGTGAGTTCTCAGGACAGGCCGTCAGAGTGGGTTAAAATGGTCCTCTTACTGTATTTAGTGACGCTTTGGGAGGTACGCCGTAGTGTCATGTTGTCTTGCAACGTATGTCGGTGCATAGTTGCTCATTGTTTTGGGTTCAGAAACATGCAATACGCTGCGATTCTGTACATGGAGAGGGAACCCAACCTGTAACCCTGACAGCCGAGACCCGGTGATAGATAGACTTCCTTAATGACATATATATGCCAGATAATGTCAAGAAAAATGGAGAACCAACATGGTAAACTGATACAGAGCCTTTATCCAAGGAGCTTTACATAGATTGTGCATCACATTCTCACACCGATGGCGGAGGGAAACCATGCAAGGCACAACCAGCACACCAGGAGCAATTAGGGGTTCAGTGTCTTGCTCAAGGAACGCTTTGACAGTGACTCCAGCCGAACCCGGGTTTGAACCGGCAATCTTGCAGTTACCGACGAGTGAGTCTACCCTGAGCCACCGCTGCCCCATGGTGTGGCCTACTTTACTGTATAGCATTGGTTTCCTAACCTTTTTCATGTGAAGGACCCCCAAATTGACACTAATGAGCCCGAAGTCTAACTAGAAAGGATATGCCAGGGAGTCCCATAAAATAAGTCGTTTTTACGGTTCTAACAGCGATTGTCAACCATTTTTAATTCCAAGCGCTCTCAGTTTGATACAGATTTAATGGCATTTCTACCTCCCAAGTTTATATTGTAAAACCACTGTTAATTTACTGCAACTCTGAGTGTGCAAATGGAACCAAATTGATCCATTAGGGTCCATTAGTGCAAATGGACCCTAATAGGTACACTCTGTAACGCAGAGCCATAGGGGTCTGTAACGCAGCTATTTAACTAAATGTCTCTTTTTGGCGATGTCTATGAGAAAAATGCAAGTGGCAGGATGTACGATGCTACACTGCACTGCACAAGGAGACAGCACAGTCCTTTGTGAAACAAACACTCACTACTTAAGACTACTTAATTGCAAAGACATTATTCTGGCTATCCCTTCTGTAGCCTACGGATTAAACCTGTCGGACCCATAAGGGTCCATTTGGTTCCTAATTTAGCTGGCGCACCCCTTGAACTCATGCAAGCACCCCTGGGGGTCCCCATGCAGTCGCCACTTTGGGAACCACTGCTACTACATCATAGCAGAAGGATGTACTTATATTTGTACATCAAGTCGCCTCACACTAAAAAAAGGAGACAGGCTTCTGCCTCATGACTGCCACATGGCTTCACGAGGCGATACATACTTTACAATACATTCTTTTAAACATGTTTTTTTTTCATAGGCCACCTGTAGACTGTAATTATGCCAAGGAGCATTAGCGTTTGCGTGGACCGCTAGTTGAGAAACAGCTAGTGCTGTGGACAAGGCTCATAAAAGCTAACACCGTAACGTGTGGACTTTTGGGACTTTGAAATGATCTCATCTCACATCATGTTGCAGTACAACAAGGCTCTACATGACATGAGGCATGACCTCTTTCGTTTTGATAAATGGAATTCTGTACCTCTGACATTAGGGGACAACGTGCATAAATAAACACATAACACACAGCATCCAGCCAGCACTAACAACTTCTAACGCAGTGTAACATATACAATAGTGTTGAGGCCGGGACCAAGAGAGGTCAAGGCCAAGACAGAGACAAAGACTGCGAGGCAAGCCCAAGTCATTACTGTGGACTGCTAGTGATATGCACATCATCCATCCAGGGCTGCACACCACTCTGCTGTCTTAGTGAAAGGGCTCCTCGGTCCTCATAATGGATATAGAACATTTACTTAGTTAGTTTATACAATTTGAGAGCGATGCCTTGTCTCAAGACGAGACGAGACAATGTCTCGAGAACTACAACACTAATGTACAATGTATAGGTCATTGTGCCCCCCGCCCAAACAAACCACCCCCTGGAGGAGACATTTTTGGATACCCGTCTCAGCACAAAATGGATGTTGGAAACATACTACGTTTCTACCAAGTATTCCCCCACACTCCCCCACTACCCCACTGTCTCACAACCACTTGTGGGGTGGATGCGTGATCTACCCTATGCTGACCGCGCTGCACTTGTCTTCTGCTCCGAGGAGGTACAGAGCTTTGACCTGCATGTGCTCTGTGGGGGCATTAATGTGCCGACTGCCTGTCACTCGTATTTTAAGACTTTTGCCTACCATTGCGTTCCTCGGGCCCACGGGTGCAGCCATAAACACGCCGACGGGCAGCTACTGCCTTATATCGACCAGTACGGTTCACACATAACTCCTATGACAGGCCAGGGCGGCGGGTTGTACTGTACTGCAGACACCAGAACACACTGCATGTATTGTTATGTACTGTACACCAAGCAGGGGCGGATCTAGGCAAGGGGGGGCAATGCCCCCTGAATGCATATTTTGCCCCACCAAACACAATGGCATGCAAAACGACATTGAAAACAGAAAACTCTCTGAGTCAGACCTTTAGCTTTATGCATGCTGCGTGTCTGTTGCGACTTCAACAACAACTGATTTTATTGATGCTTTACTTGCCTAATAAAAGTCCTGTAATGGAAAATGGTATGCACCCATGCCGCACCCATACCATTTTCTCCTGCCCCCCTAATTGGGAAATACATCCGCCCCTGACACCAGCGTGCATCCATAAGTTGTGATAAAATTCTCGGCAGCATTTTTGTCCCCCCCTGTTTAGGTCTTATTTTGAAAAGCCACATTTCCAGGCAGGAAATGGAATATTTGGATATACTGCAGTCTTTCGTAGTCTTTTGTAGTAGTTTTCAACCAGCGGTCCGGAGACCACCAGTATTTCACCTTAAACGGTGAAAACATTTCAGTTCACCCTGGAGAATGTAAGAGCCTTAAAAACAAATCAATTCCTCTTAATTGCTGCAGATCTCCAACCCTGGCTCTAAGAGTGTTAAATGACTTAGTTTACTTATGCCTGCAGGTTCCTAGATGTAGCATAACGGCTGCAATCACCACCCAGCCCATGGGGGGGATCAGTGCCTCACTCTCCACTGATCTTCTCCGGGTCTGGTTTGGCCTCGCCACTCTCCTTTTGCCCTGTGAATGTGAAATACAGAACATAAAATAGCATTTTATATTACACACTATGTTCTACGTATGGCTGTTGCGGGAGTGAAAGCCCAAGACAAATTTCCCCTGGGGACAATAAAGTTTACTTTGACCTTGATACACTTTTGCGCGCACACACACACACACACACACGTACCACAGACCAATACATAGACAATTGTGAACACAGTGAGCGAGGTTACTTTGTAAGCCAGGCAGAAATGTCTGTGTCTGTGCATCGTCACACACTCCACATGATGATGACCTACAGTATATCCTATGACACGCACGCGCGCACGCACGCACGCACACGCACACGCACACGCACACGCACACGCACACACACACACACACACACACACACACACACACACCCCCAGCGTGGGGAATGCCTCTCATCAGCACAAAGTCACCAGACTTATCGCCCTGCATATTTACCAGGCTGTGAGATGGAGGGCTATATTTTGTTCCTTGTCCCGCACAGGTGTTTGGAGTTCTAATGCAGCTGATCATATGAGGGCCCTCTGCACCGGCTCTGGACCCCTACACCACCCCCCCTACCCCAATCCTCCCAGAATGCCACAGAGGGCTCGGGGGGTGCGAACACAACAGCCACCTCCCCCATATGTACGGCCTTCGACTAAGTTTGGACGAACGAACGCCCGCTAAAAGAGGTCTTACTGAGAAAACTTGCTCCGACAGGCACAGATAATGTAAGGAATCCAAGGAGAAACACACAGAAACGTAGCCTACGAACTGACATGGGGACAACTTGTTTCTTGCAGGGGTTTTCAAACTTTTCGATACCATTTGAGGACACCATTTGAGGACATTTTAGCCCCACAGAACCCAAAACTAAAGATTTCATACCAGGCTGGATTTGGGAAACAAAACCGTCAAACATACAGATCATAATGAGCATTAATCTTCTAAATGCTCTAGTTGTGTAAACTTGCGCTAAATCAGAGGGCGAGTATTTTAACTCTTGAGAGCGTAAACATGAAACCCAATGGACCCGCAAGGGTCCATTTGGTTTCATGTTTACGCTCTCTAAGAGTTACATCTTGTTAACCAACGTCATCATTTAACTGGGGACCACCTGGAATACTCTCAGGGACCATTGGTGGTCCCCGGACCACTGGTTGAAAACCACTGATGTAAGGAATCCAGGGAGAAACACACAGAAATGTAGCCTACGAACTGACATGGGAACAACTCGTTTCTTGTGTGCATTATAGGAATCAAGCATTGGGTCCATATACTCTATAGTCAATAGACCGTTCAGTAAGCCCCTCCCCAAACTGCTATGGTCCAATCACAGCTAAGCCTAACATGTGATAGACACACCTCTCCACCAATAGCTTTCCTGTATGATAAAACATTGTTTTAAAAAAATAAATGTGTCAGACACACAAACATTTTCCCACTGCATAGGTGCATGTCTTGTTGGTGGATTTGGAAGAGATTTTTAAGGTCTAGTTGCAAAAATGTACCAGTTTTTAATGTGTAAAGTCCATGATATTTACACTCCAGAGGACCGCTATAGTTCCACACTCACTCCAGAGGACCGCTATAGTTCCACACTCACTCCAGAGGACCACTATAGTTCCACACTCACTCCAGAGGGCTGCTAAAGTTCCACACTCACTCCAGAGGACTGCTAAAGTTCCACACTCACTCCAGAGGACCGCTATAGTTCCACATAGTCTTGGGCAATATACCGGTATTACCGTTTATCGCGATATTGGAAATCAATACCGAGTAATATCGTTGGGTCTGTGAAAAATATCGAATACCGAATATCGTCAAATACCGACATTATACTGTATTCTATTAAAATGTGAGCAATGAGACTTAATTGTAACTATACAAACAATTGTCATGTTACACACATGCCTAAACTAGCCCTTATTTGGGCTAGGCTTTTTGGAAACAATGTATTTCCAACTCCAGTTTTTCCCTATTTAGGCTGCTTTAACAGCAGAGCGCTCAGTTTCTGACCCTCAAAGTCGCAAATTCTGAGAACTAGGTGACTGGTGGAGCGTTCCAACTCTGATTGCCGTCAATACCGGTAATATCGAATATCGAGCTAATTAAGACATTATCAATACCGATATTAAAAAATCAATACCGCCCAAGACTAGTTCCACACTCACTCCAGAGGACCACTATAGTTCCACACTCACTCCAGAGGACCGCTATAGTTCCACACTCAATCCAGAGGGCCGCTATAGTTCCACACTCAATCCAGAGGGCCGCTATAGTTCCACACTCACTCCAGAGGACCGCTAAAGTTCCACACTCACTCCAGAGGACCACTATAGTTCCACACTCACTACAGAGGGCCACACTGAATGCTTTATATTGTTCAAAAATAGCAGATCTACTAGCCCATTTATTTTTGAGGATAGCTCTGATCTTGTCACTAAACTCAGGCTGCATGAACAGAGTTCTCTCAGGTTCTGACGCCTCAATGTCGTAACTCTACCTCAAACTCAAACGTAAACCTAACCGCAAGCACGGAAGCAGCGCATGCCGGACCGTTGTTTCCGCATGACGTTTTGTCAGCGTGTCTAATTGGTGCATGCATCCCATCTGCTCTGCAGCACACCACGGAAATTATAAAATAATAAATGAAAGTGCCAAAAAATGACGGTTTCGTTTGAGAAGTACAATCAAATGATAGGGCACTATAGCAGGGGCGGCAGTCGCTCAGGGGTAGTCATGTGAATGGTAACCGCAAGGTTGCCGGTGCAATCCTGGGCTCCCGCAGCGTTTGTGTCGAAGTGTCCTTGAGCAAGACACTGAACCCCTAATTGCTCCTGATGTGATAGTAGGTACCTTGCATGGTTTACACTGCCATCAGTCAGTGTATGAATGTGTGTGTGAATGGGTGAATGTCATGTACAAGCTATGTAAAGCGCCTTGGATGAAGCAGAAATAGCAGATCTATGCGACTACTTTTTGGAGCAAAAGTAATAATATTACAGTAATATGTAATCTAAAATTCATTACTGCCCAACACTGTAAGTAAGGCTAATAATGCTAAGTAATGGTAATAAGGCTAAATAATGCCAAGGATGCTAATAAAACGCCAAAAAGATGAGTTAAGCAGGTTTTTTTTTTACCCTGACAGCGTCGATAGAGAGAGAGAGAGAGATGGTGTACAGAGAGGCAGGAGAAGCTCATGTCGACTTTGTACACCTGGCGTGTTTGACATGCTATTAGAGCCGGCAGTTACGCTTGTGTTCCGCCATCAGCCCAGGAACCGATGTGCGCCGCCAAACGCGTTCCGCGGTGTCGCCTTACGGGTGAAAAAAAACCTCTCTCTCCACCAGCCAGCGCTCGGCGGGGAGCCCCCCACCTCGTCGTCTGACAGTTCTGCCTTATCCTCACGCACCGCGCAGATGTTTCTGCGCCGAACCGACGCTTTTATACACCGCAAGGACCACTGGAAGCACAAAGCAAAGACGAGGATGTGGAGGGAGGGGTGTACGGTCATCTCACCCGCGAATACAACCGGTCGCGATTTAGTGCATTTTTTTTTTACTTCTAAAACACCTTAAACATTTTTTTATTTGCATTGAATTGAGTTCTAGTTATTGTTTACAACATACACTAGATGGAGTAGCAATGCTATATCAAGACAGTAAATATGTAAATTATTGCATTTTACTCCTTTAAAAGATAACATTGGCTGGTATTCTCGAATGCTATGGTGTAGCCAGGTGTGGTGTAAGTCTTCTCATTGGCTGGATTGAAATATTGATTTTAACTTAGAAAATCGAGTGTATCTCATTACGTAAACAGAAAATATTGTTTTACTTACACATTGATTTGCAAAGTATAGAATTGGCATATTGAATCTTTACCAACGCTAAGCATTTGTCCAATGTATTTATCAATTTAAAGAAGGAAAACACATCATGTGTTAAGTAAAAACAGTGATCTGGCACATAGTTTGTGTTTAATCATTTGTACCCATTATAATATGTTTTCCCCTAACAAAATAGTCACTGTATCAATTTCAAATCACTGAATTGTGCACGGTGATACGCATCGCTGTTAAAATATATTGTTACACCCATAATTACTATACAATTGAATTGCACTAAATAATTTGCTCCATTTTGAAATTAAGTACCCTATTGTCCTGAATATAAGACCATGTTTTTTTCCCCAATGGTAACCCTAAAAATGGAGTCGTCTTATATTCGGGGGCTATATTATTTGACATTCAATGTTCTTTTTCCGTAAATGAGTCTTAAATAATGGGGGTTGTCTTATAACAGAGTCGTCTTATATTCGGGACAATACGGTATATACCATGAATGGGTTTAAGAACCTACACTGATTATCTTACATTATTACATGGCTTGAATGAATGCTCCAATCAGAAGCCAGCGTTCTGGTCATGTGAGCGGTCACATAATACACTATAACCACCGCTCCGCGCTATTATTGACCGCTGCATAAACAAGTTCCCCAAAGTGCAAACAGCTGTGTTCATATCAATCTGCGCTGCGCTTCTGCATTTAGTTCCAGCACGCCGTTAGTGGGTCCATTTGGTTAGCTATGTATTTGGTTGTTTACATGCCGTTGCGTCACCCTCTCAAGGCCCACTGGTGGTCCTCGGACCACTGGTTGAAAACCACTGACGTAAGCCATGTAATAAGCGGGATAACACCCTTCGAGGCGGTGATTTGTTTCCTCACTAACTGACCTTGGCTGCGCCTCGGTCAGTTAATAGGAAACAAATCACCGCCTCGTCGGGTGTTATCCCTTACTTATCAATACATTACGTTGATTAAATTGTTTCCCTCGACTTTTTGCTGCGGCGAGTTGAAAAGTCCGGTATCCTGATAAGGTGATGGAGGAGAGCGGAAGAGAAGTCTTGTTTTGTTTTTCTTGACAATGCTGTTGCGATGGGAGTTTTTGTTTTATGGCGTACTATTTTTTCGTCACTACGTCATAGCAGAGTAAGTCGGACTTATAAAACGTGACACGTTTTATACAAAGCGATGCACACACACACCCATGCACGCACAATAACATAGTACACAATCATGCACAGATGCTCAGGCACTCGCAGAGAGAGAGAGAGAGAGATGTTTAAACTTGCGCAGTGGTATCCAGTTCATCTCAATGGTAATTCCCGTCTCTGTTGGGGGCCATAATGGTGTTCGCAGGCTAAATTGAATAACATGTCTTCAGCTCCGAGGTGCTGAGAGCAGGAGAGAGAGAGAGAGGGAGGGGGAGAGAGACAACCGGTGGAAAAGTGAGAGTATATTATACTAGAGAAAGGAGGGGAGGAGGGAGTAGCAGAGAGAAAAGAGACGTAGAGAAATGAGGTCCTGTTCTACTAAGGGGTCCGCAGGGAATGGGCAGGGGGGGCTGGAGTTAGTAGATAATCACCGGAAGAGACCTCCGACTCTCCCTGGGATGATGACTCTCAGGGCTGTAAAGCAACCTCCGCTCCAGGGGCGGATGTAACATTTCCCATGTGGGGTGGGCAGGAGAAAACGGTATGGGGGCAGCTTCATCGGCCCGGGGCGCGAAGAGACACGGGCAATGAAGCCGCACCCATACCATTTTTGGTTACTGGACTTATATATTAAGCAATTAAGCATCAACAACATCACCAGTTGTTGTTGAAGTTGCAACAGACACGCAGCATGCTTAAAGCTAAAGGTCTGACTCAGAGAGTTTTCTGTTTTCAATGGTGAAATGCTGTTGGTTTAGTGGTGACACAGCTGTAGTTAGTTAGTAGCAGTATTAGTGTTTCAAATCATTTTAAATATAGGCACTTTAATTTGAAATATCTTGGGTTGTTTTGCATGCCATCGTGTTTGGTGGGGCTAACTGGGCATTTAGGAGGGCAATGCCCCCCCATGGCGATACCTAGATCCGCCCCTGCTCCGCTCCTACGCGGGTATACGAGCCACACCGCCCAAACCCTGGCGGCTGGCGTAAGTTCTGAACCGCGTTGGAACCACGTTCGTTTTTTAAGCGCAACTTGGTCAGTTCAGTCACACAGGAGCAACTCGGAGTAGAGTCATCGGCTGGTATTCTTGAACAGCTTTGGCATAGCCAGGTATGGTGTAAGTGTTCTCACTGGCTGCATGGCAGCAAATCTGGTCTTGTTCCTTGTGGTAGGCCAAAAGGCTACACCAGGGGTCGGCAAGCCAAGATGTTGAAAGAGCCATTTTCGCCGAAAAAATAAATCCAAAATATGTCTGGAGCAGCAAAAAAATGTAAGCCTTATACAGTAAGTAGAGATGTCTCGATGCCACAATTTCAGTGTTAGTCGATATCGATACCAAATACCGATACCAGAGAAAAATATATAGAATAGAAAGGAAAAAAATATCTTCTGTGAACTCCACCAACTGGGAATAGCAGACTCCTTACTGAAATGTGCACTTGGACAACTCTAAAGCAAACTCCACATGGTCCAACATTTCATCTAACTACCATAGTGTCAACTAGGGTTGGACGATAAAGCCTTTTTTCTCCATCGCCAATCGCCGGAGGAAAAAAAAAAATCGCCAAATGACGATATATTCAGAATATATGGAATATAGCCTAAAGTTTTGGAACCGCAGTTGCCTAAAAAGACGTTTTAGGCTATGTGAGTGAATCACGGGGCCGTGTTTAATTTAATATTCCATAATAACAGGCGAGGGAAGCCGTCTCGTCTCAATCCATGAATGTAAAGGACCAGAGGTTGTTTTAATGGTCAAAAGAAAGAACACTAACAAGCTGCTACTCGCTCGTGCTGTCTGAGCCAAGCCTCTCCCTCTCTCCCTCTCTGCGCGCTAACGTTGGGTTGCACCCCCTACCCTTTTATCGTCCTGAAAATTCGCCTAATAAAAGTAATCGGCGATTTGACTTGTAAATTTGCGAATAACGATATATTCGTATTGTCACCCAACCATAGTGTCAACCCCTTACCCCCGTTTCAGACCTGCTTGCCAGTTGGACTGGAAATACCAATATGACCCAATAATTACAAATAAGAATCTCTGTTGTTAGGATTTTTTTTTTTAAAGCATTCATTTATATATTTTTTCCTCATGCCCCTTTTTTATGTTAGACTGACTGTCCTTTCACAGCACTGGCCACACACAGACCTCAGTGGCCTCTGTCTGGTCCAGAGACCTCCTGACCTGCATGCCACAGGGCAGGCCTCACTTTGGTCCTGCCGCCTTCAGGCATGTGTTAATGTTCACCCCCAGCAGTAGCTGGTAGCTGCATGCATTCAGAACATTACCAGTGGGCATTACCCACATGTACACTGTTCTTTTAACTGGGAGTACAAACACAATCCTCATGGTAACAGGTGCATTTGTGTGCAGTGTCTTTCTACAAATGTCCTACTGTATATAACATTCAGTACATACATGACTCACACACACACACACACACACACACACACACACACACACACACACACACACACACACACACACACACACACACACACACACACACACACACACACACACACACACACACACACACACACTTTCAGCTAAAATCAGCCATAGTCCACTTGCCCAAATGTACGCAAATGTGATCTCAATTTGTGATAATGCTCGAAGCCACGTCACATAGCGTGTTGTGGGTTTGAGTCCCGTTCTTGACGACCTCTCTCTTTCTTTCTCACTGTTTCCCCGTCTCCCGAGCCAAATACGCCCTTTTTGCTTGACAGTGTAAAATAGACAAATGGACCATTTGGTGTCATCTTATAAGAGTTAAATTGTCTGCATCAAATTTAGAAGGAATCAACTCGTTAGTAGTGCTGCAGAAAATATTCGTTAGAAAGTGGTTAAAAACGCATTTCGGCATATTTGGTTTTGCCCCAAAACTGGCAGAACATATATTACCGAATAGTGTATGCAATGAATGACAAGTACAGGATAAAGGTTTTATGGACACGTAACCGTGATTATTAGTGAAGTTATGCTTTGCCAAAATCAAGTATTTTGCCATAACCATAAGCTTTTCAGCCATTTCAACCTGACACTGTACATTCTACAAAATATTCGCTCTGATAGAACGGAACATATTCAAAGATTTGTGCTGCGTTTTCACAATTTCCTCCAAAAATAGCAGGTGTTCACGCCTCATAGCACACCTGCTATTTTGTCAATAAAACTTAAAACAGCCCGTACAGCATGGGTTAAGATATGTCCATGACAGCAATGGTAGGAAAAAAACGAAGCAATATAATGTGAATTTCCGGCCGAATGTTTCTCATATTCGGTTCCCTTTACTCCTTATGGTAGGAACATCAATACAGTACGGAATGGAGTACAAAATCATATCCAACGATAACAAAAAATGTTCTTCATTTACTGGTCCTAGAGGCTAAATGTCATCATGGTGGTCCGCGGCTCAAATGCCCGAATAAATAATGGGCCTTGATAATGAAACGTTTTTGAAAACCACTGTCATATTAAAACAGACATGCTGGCAGTATAGACGTCTCATAAAAAAAGCCCCAGCTGGGCATTTATTCAATATCATTATTTGTTTCGCAGATTTGACTTTCAAAGAGAACTGATGCTTTATTCAGGGCTTCATTTTTCAGTCATTTTCCTAAATAAAAATGGATACAGAAAAGTTAGAAAACAGAGAGTTCTGTGATGCTTGGAGTTCTAAAGATGCCTGGGATTATTATTATTATTATTATTATTAAACTAGAATCTGAAATGAATACCTTTTCCTTGTTAAACTATAAGAAATATAAGCAATTATAATATAATTTGACTACTGCAAGGACATGTTTATGGTATTCGTTTCTTATTTTAGAGAAGCAGTCCACGAATCATTATACTAAGCCAGGGGTTTTCAACAGGTGGTCCGGGACCGGGGACCACCAGTGGTCCTTGAGAAGCTTCCAGGTGGTCCCCTGGCTAAATGATGGAAAGTTGGATAACCAGATGTAACTCTTGAAAATGTAAACATGAAACCAATTGGACCATTGCGGGTCCATTTGGTTTCATTTTCACACTCTCAAAAGTTAAAATATTAATCTGAATTAGCCCTAGAAGTCTACACTGTGTTGTTTGCAAAATCCAGCCTGGAATCGTGAACAAAACCAAAAGAATTCTTTAGTTTTAGGTCATTGAAGAAGAGAGAAAATTCTGTAGGCTTATTTCCGCATAGTTAAATGGTATAGCACATATTTATGTCATTCATACCATTTTATGAATTATGTAAATCACTTTGAAATGAAATGTATGAAATGTGCCATAAACTAAAGAGAGCGAAAGGCTAAAAAACGGTCCAAAACGAGCCAAACAGCAAACAGTGGACTCTGTCAGTGAATGATGGAGAGAAGAGCAGCTGCACTCATCCTGACAGCAGCAGTGCTCTGTGTCGGCCACCAGGGGGGAGCTGTGAGTCTTGTTTTAGCCCAGTTGATAGACGGATCTGTGTAAAAGGCAGGTCCTCACTGAGCCTAGACGGATTTCTCTCACACAGGCACACACACCAGGGGCGGATCTAGGCATGGGCGGGCAATGCCCCCCTAAATGCCCAGTCTGCCCCACCAAACACGATGGCATGCAAAACAACCCAAGATATTTCAAATTAAAGTGCTTAGATATTTTAAATGATTTGAAACTGCTGTACTGACTACAGTTGTGTCACCACTAAACCAACAGCATTTCATCAATGAAAACAGAAAACTCTCTGAGTCGGACCTTTAGCTTTATGCATGCTGGGTGTCTGTTGCAACTTCAACAAAATGATGTTATTATTGATACTTTATTGATGCTTTACTTGACAAATAAAAGTCCTGTAACTGAAAATGGTAAACACACACACTGTCGCTTCGCGCCACAGTCGATGAAGTCGCCCCCATACCATTTTCTCCTGCCCCCCAATTGGGAAATGTTACATCCGCCCCTGACACACACACACACACACACACACACACACACACACACACACACACACACACACACACACACACACACACACACACACACACACACACACACACACAACACACACACACACACACACACACAACACACACACCATGTGTGGGCTTCTTTTTGTGTTATGCCATTTTCCCCTTTCTTCTCATTGTGAGTGCAACAAGTAAGTGCAATGCCTGAACCTAACCTCACAAAAACAATGCATAAACTTAAAATCGAATTCCCTCACAAAAACTACAAGGGCTCACTGTGTTCGCAATGACCACTTTGAGCGGAAATATATCGCTAACAGAGTCCTATGCACACTTACAGGTACAAATGTATTCAGAATAAATAAAGTCCCAAGGGGGACTCTAACCTACTGTACTGTATTGTCAAGGTATTGTTAAGTCCACCTAGTGTACAGGGCTTGACACTAACACTTGCCCGCCTGCCCGGGGCAAGTAAAAAAAAAATGGTGGGGCAAGTGAAGACTGCTACCTGGTTGTGTGCAACTTGAAAAACTGGATTTGGGAAACAAAACAGCCAAATTAACATACACATCAAAATGACCTAATCTACATTCTCGAGTTGTGTAGACCTGGGCTAATTAAGATGATGAATTTTAACTCTTGAGAGTGTAAAAATGAAACCAAATGGATCCGCAAGGGTCTATTTGGTTTCATTTTTACGTTCTCAAGAGTTACACCTGGTTAACAAACTTAACTGGGGACCACCTGGAACCCTCTCAGGGACCACTGTTGGTCCCTGGACCACCTGTTGAAAACCCCTGGTTTAAAGTACCCAAGGAAGTAAACTTAAATGCAAAATTTACAATATATTTTTGGGGGGGCAAGTGACCATGACCTGGGGGCAAGTAGAATCTCAAATACACTTGCCCGATGGGCAAGTGCCTCAGAGACCTTAGTGTCAACCCCCTGAGTGTACATATACAGGTTAATATGTGTGTGTCTGTTCAGCTGCACAACGGTGACACCGGGGATGAAACTACACTATTTCCGTGCTCGGACACAGGAACCCAGGTTCACACATTAACTAGGTCCTAACAACCAACTCCACCATCTCCAGTGACATTAGTGTGAGAGCTCCAACTGTGTGGAAATGGATCAGCGAGGATCAGCTTCTCCATTTCTGTCACTAATATCAACCACAGACATTTGACTAGAAGGAACCCACAGCCACCCAACCAGGGCAGGCCACATCCTTAACCACATGGCATGGACCCCCAGGGGAGCCCCCATTCTGGGAATAATGTCATAACGAGAACGACAACATTCAGCTGAAATTCTATTTCCCCAAAAAATAGATCATCTACAAGCTTGTTAGGAGGTTGCCATTAATTATAATTCGATGTATTGTACAATCAGTGTGTGTGTGTGTGTGTGTGTGTGTGTGCTTTAAACATTTTCATACTTTAGCTGTGGAATGCAAACGTGTCATTGTATTCTGTTGTTATGCACATTTTACAAACGCTCCAACTTCATCGGAATATTTAAAGCTGTTTTTCAAAATGAATAAATAAGTTTAGATATAAGGGATATAGAGCTCAATTTTCATCACACACTAAACCTGTTTCTAACTTCCTTTTTTTTTGCTTCCTTCCTTTTTCTAACTTCCTTTTTTTCGAAAAACTTTTTGGAACAGTTTGGAACAGTTTAACATGCCAATCTACTATTTACTATTACTATTGGCCATTTTAACTACTGATTATTCAGACTGGCCATTTTAACTACTGATTTTTTAGACTGGCCATTTTAACTACTGATATTTTAATATTTTTAAAAAACAAATAAGTTAAGGGTCGAGGGGAGACAAGACGAACATCTAGGCCTAAGTGATGATGAAATCGGAGCCCTATAGGGTTATAGGGTTTAAAAGTGCTTACGGAAAACTGGAATAAGTAGAGAGAGAGAGACCAATAAAATGGTCTGGATTTAGGTTTGGAGGGGTAGGGGTGGGGGTGGTGGTGGGTGGTGGGCAGGGGGAGCTTAGGAGGAGGCCAGAGGTTTGGGCCCCTCCAGTTGCACCTGTCGCTGGGGGCACAGGGTAGCAATGAATGCTATTGATGAGCCCCCTAGGCAAGGTCAATTCCAATTGCATGCAGGGTTTGGTGGTGGTGGTGGTGGTGGGAGGGGAGGGGAGGGGGAGCAGACCCCCAAACCCCCCCCCCCCCACCCGTTCGCTCAGCCTACTTGGATCTCCGGCGCAAAGCCAGGGGGATTGTCGGACACCTGTCAATCAGAGCGGGTGGGGCGGGGGTGAGGTGGGTGGAAACGATCCGAGTCGGGAGTTTTCTTGGCTACCGAAGCGTAGGCTAAGGAGGAGAGGAGATGGTTGGTTAAGCCAGCGCAGGGCTAGCTCATGACATTCTTGTCCCGCATGGTGAAACCTCTCACACCAGCTGTAACAGGATAAGGATGGTACAATATTACAGCCACCACCGCGACACGGAGGGACATTTTGCGACACTGGCACATTATGACGGGTCTGGGATGACTGATGGCTGCATGGGGGGACCGGCCGCGTGCAGCCTGACATTGATAATATAATCACCAGCCGTTAATTACTTTGTGTTGGGCAGCACCTAAACTTACTGAACGAACTACCCCTCTCCCCTCAGAAGGGCAGAGTCTGTCGATACCTACAAAAAGCTGATTTGTTTAGTAATAATAATAGTAATAATCGTAATAATTACGGCCGGATCTAGGCATGGGCATGGGGGGAATGCCCCCCTAAACACCCTGCTGCCCTACCACATGATGGCATGCAGAACAACACTACACTAGCAACAAACTACAGTTGCGGCACCACTAAGCCAACAGCATTTCATCATTGAAAACTGTGAGTCAGACCTTTAGCTTCATGCATGCTGCGTGTCTGTTGCAACTTCAACAACTGATGTTATTATTGATGCTTCCTTTATAAATCCTGTAAGCGGAAATGGTATGGATGCTTAACACCACGGGCGATGAAGTCGCCCCAATACCATTTTCACCTGCCCTCCCGATTGGGAAATGTTACATCCGGGCCTGATAATAATAATAGTAATAATAATAATAGATTGATCAGACAATACAATGCAAACAGCATTGATCTAAAAAAAGAAAACAGAAGAAAAACCTTGTGCTCTTATCTCCATTTGGATTCCACACATTAACAGTAGTGACTGGACCAAATGGACCCTTGCAGGTCCATTTGGTTTCATGTTTACACTCTCAAGAGTTAAAATATTCATCATCTGAATTAGCCCAAGTCTACACAACTGGAGAAAGCAGAAGATTAATGGTCATTTTGATGTGTATGTTTGCCTGTTTTGTTTCCCAAATCCAGCCTCGTATTGTGGACAAAAGCAAAAGCAATCTTTTGTTTTGGGGTCTGTGGGGCTAACATGTCCTCAAATGGTGGTCTGTGGCTAAAATGCTGAATAAATAGTGGACCCTGGTATGAAAAAGGTTGAAAACCACTCATTTAGAACCATTAGTACAGTCAGAGATTCCATAAAACAACAGGGCCGGGAACACCCTGCTGATCTCGTATGGCTTTCACCCTGATTAAACAATACATCACAACAAGTTTGAAGCCTCCTGCAATTTTGTGGCAGTCACTGTTGTAATTCCAATTATCTTTTGATGGATTATTACAGCACCCTAATGTCTAACATACTTCTCCAACTATGAAGCACTAAACACATTGGGTGAATGTTTATGTCCCCTCTGTCTCTGACTGGAACAGCTAAACCCTCCCAGCAACTGTGCCGTGTGTGTGTGTGTGTGTGTGTGTGTGTGTGTGTGTGTGTGTGTGTGTGTGTGTGTGTGTGTGTGTGTGTGTGTGTGTGTGTGTGTGTGTGTGTGTGTGTGTGTGTGTGTGTGTAGTCAAGACCAAACCACCTACATCGGGACCAGGACAAGACAAGACCCAAGACCTAGGCGGGTCGAGACCAAAACAAGACAGAGGCAACCACGATACTTTGGGGGTCGGGATTGAGATGAGACTATGGGGTCGAGACGAAGAGCTAGAGCACATATGTCAAACTCAAGGCCCCGGGGGCCAAATCAGGCCTGTGAATGAATTATCTTTGGCCCGCGGGATGATATTGAATTAGTATTAGAACTGGCCCTCTGGTATATTGCACACACCGTGATAAGAAATGAATGCAACGAATTGTTTTACTTCCTCAACTCAGTCTCATTTACTTTCTCAATTAACTCAGCACTTGATGAGGATCATAGAAGAAAAAGATTTTCGTGAAAAATAGCAGGCGTTCACATCTCATAGCGCGCCACTCTGTGGCGCGCTATGAGATGTGAACACCTGCTATTTTTCATTTAAACTTAAATGCAGGCAGTTTCATCTTTACAATTATCTTGCCATTAAGAGACATTGATTCTTGATTGTAAACCGGTTTTGAAACACAGACCGGTATCTCCCGCCCTCGACTTGTACCATTTTTTCTATTTTGGCCCACTCTGTATTTGGGTTTGACACCCCTGGCCTAGAGAGCTCAAGGCCAAGACAGAGACCAAGACCAATACCAAGTCAAGACCAAGACATTATTTTTTGTGCATGCATAATTTCTCTCTGTAGTTCGCTAGTGGACTAGCTAGCGATATGCATGTCATCCATCCCGTGCTGCTGTTTTAATGAATGGGCTCCTCGGTCCTCGTAATGGATATATGACATTTAAAAATGTCCAAAGAATTACCAGTCTCTAGAGACTGAGGCTGACATGACATCAACATAAGATCTTTCGTATTTTCGCATCCTGAATATAATATTTTTTACTATGCTTCCTTGTTTTCATTATAATATCGAAAGAGGAAATTCTGCCTTTTTGATGTTTTTGCCTGCACTTTACCCTTTGCCATTTTGCACCATAAAGACCACTCATCTCGAGTGGTCTTGATGGCAGAAGAGACGTGAGAAATGTGCTCCAAGACGACAGCGAGAACAAGACAAATTGAGTGTGAGACCAAGACGAGACCACGAGACAAACAAAGTGCGACAATGGGGAGAACGAAGGCAAGACCAAGACAAATTGAGGTGAGACGAAAAATTGTCTCGAGCGTGTCCTCGAGACAAGACTGCCTCGAGAACTACAACACCAGTGTTTGTCTGTGTGTGCGTGTGCGTTTCTGTGTGTAAAGCGTGTGAAAGTGGGGCGAGCGAGTGAGCGTGCGGCGGTATCGGAGAACAAAGCTTACATGGAGGAAATAAGCAGCGTGCTGGAACATTGCTTATTGCCCCTCGGTGACAAGTCATTTGTTGTGGGCTTCTTGAGAAAGCAAGCCATCATCGGTCTCGCCGGAGTACACACACACACGCAGACACACGGCTCATTGCCTCACACTCACACGACGCCGCGCTGAGTTTGAACGTCTAAACATTGATCAATAAGAGCGAGACCTGCTGACACGGTCCTCCAGTCCCCTTGCACTTCATCCGTCTTGATACTGTGTACACTATAGGGTGTGGAAAACACGCCGCCGCTTTCCCTGCGAACAGCTTAACCGTGACGCCGTGTCAGACATGTTGCTCAATATAGATCAGTGGTTTCCAGCCATTTTGACACCAGTGGCCTACTATTTGTTCAGCTTTTTATCCGTGGACCGCCTTTTGTGAGGTTTAGGAGAGACAACAGGGAAAAGTTCAAAATAACAATTGTTGCACATCTTTTAGTTGCATAGATTCTGGAAAATTAAAGGCAACTTTACTGTTTGTAAACAGATTTTTTTTTAGACAGAATCTAACTCCACCTCACCTCCACTCGATTGGCTCATTATGAAATTGCTGGAGACTGCTGTGCGGTGATTGGTTAAAACACTGCCTCACCCCACTCAACCTCCCTCCCACTCACACATTAGCTCCGCCTGTCTTCAGCCTGACAAATGTTTTGTTTCCATGATTTGTTGACAACAACAAAGTTCTGGAACATCTGAAGGACAACCAAGTGTCTGTCTGCAGGGAAACAGCTGCAGCATCAAAGTACAACATTGTAGAAGCAATGTAGAGGGGGGAAAGGCAAATATATATATATATATATATATATATTATATATATATATATATATATATATATATATATATATATATATATATAATATATATATATATATATATATATATATAGCTATACATCTATTTGGATTTTTTGGCAAAAAGGTTGTCTCTATTACCTTTAAGTAAACTCAAGAGTTTCCATCATTTAGCTGGGACCACCTGGAACCCTCTCAAGGACATTTACTTTTGGACAACAGGAAAAGAAAAGTCACGTGGAGTGGGACACTAGTGTTTTCATTGGTTCAGCTGTCATTTTCATCAGCTTTTTTGAGCCGACACAAAAAACGGAATGCAATGGAATGTATACAAAAGGACAAGCACTAATAAGCTTTTAATAGCTTCAGCATATATGCCTTTTTCGATCAACTGGAAAGATAGCAGATACAATAATGATCTTATCGGTCATGCTCTTGATGATCGAAAGCTAAAAAAAGATGAACCACCACAACCACCACAAAAAAACACCAGGGACCGCTTTTAAACAGCAGAGAAGGGACGGGCCTCTCTAGGATTTTCAAGTTTTGGGTAGCACAATTTAGGAGCTATAAACTGGCAAAACGACGTTCCAAAAATCACAACTGCTCTACATTTTCTAAATGTGTACATTCTTGAAAATCAAGCCATTCAGATGTTTAAAGGGGAATTCCACCCATTTTCCAAATGTTCCTGAAATGTTCCTACGAGGCTCCATTTTTTGTTATACCAACTGTCCATCATTTAGCCGGGGGACCACCACCTGGAAGCCTCTCAGGGGACCACTGGTGGTCCCCGGAACGGTACAGGACAGGACAGGAGAGAGGAGTAGGGGGAGTGGAGATGATTGAATTTTGTTTTTTTGGGCCGGGGAGAGCAGAGGGGGAGGGGTCTGGTGGAGGGGTTAAGGATTTAGCAAAGAAATCAAACCCCCAACCTCCCTCCCTCTCTCTCCCTCTCTCCCTCTCTCTCTCTCGTGTGTGCACGTACAGGTCCGGCGCAGGCCGTTGCAGCTGTCCCTTTTCCCTCTAATTTTTCTCTGTCAGATTTCAGCCTATAATTAGCAGAAAGGACCTTGGTGACTCTTTGCGCACACACACACACACACACACACACACACACACACACACACACACACACACACACACACACACACACACACACACACACACACACACACGGGGCTGTGTGTGTGTGTGTGTGTGTGTGTGTGTGTGTGTGTGTGTGTGTGTGTGTGTGTGTGTGTGTGTGTGTGTGTGTGTGTGTGTGTGTGTGTGTGTGCGTGTGCTGCATGGACAGCCCAGAACGAATGACCCAAATCCCCCCCAGCCACCCAGCCTTCCTCTCCTCGCTCCTCCATCCAGACCCCACTATATACACTATAGCAGTGGTTTTCCACCGGTGGTCCACAGATCACTAGTTGTCCTTGAGAGGGTTCCAGGTGGTCCCCAGCTAAATGATGGACAACGGGCCCTTATAGATCTGTAACTCTTGAGAGCGTAAAATGATACATTATAAACATCTGAATTACATTTTCAAGTATGCACACATTTAGAAAATCTAGACGAATTCTTATTTTGATCAACGTGTGCCAGCAGGGGTTGACACTAAGGTCTCGGAGGCACTTGCCCATCGGGCAAGTGCAAGTCAGGTTCTACTTGCCCTCAGCTCATGGTCACTTGCCCCCCAAAAATATATTGTAAATTTTGCAGATGTAACTCTTGAGAACGTAAAAATGAAACCAAATGGACCCTTGCGGGTCCATTTGGTTTCATTTTTACACTCTCAAGAGTTAAAATTCATCATCTTAATTAGCCCAGGTCTACACAACTAGAGAATGTAGAAGATTAGGTCATTTTGATGTGTATGTTAATTTGCCTGTTTTGTTTCCCAAATCCAGCCTGGAATTGTGGATATCTAGAAAGCAGGGAAAGACACAGAGGCAGAGTGCAATGACTGCCTTCAAGACAAATTTATCTTGTGTTGTGTTATAGTGCACTAAGTTGCACACTTGCCCGATCGGGCAACCAGGTAGCAGTCTTCACTTGCCCCACCATTTTTTTTTTACTTGCCCGGGCAAGCGGGCAAGTGTTAGTGTCAAGCCCTGGCCAGCTATCTCTATCTCCTAAATTGTGGATACACACTTGAAAATCCTTAGTTTTGGGACTAAACTCATTATCAAACGGCGTGGCTAAAATGCAGAATAAATAGTGGGCCCTGGCTATGAAAAAAAGGTTGAAAACCACTGCATGCACTACAGAGTGACAGGTTCACATGTAAAAAGAGAACTTCACAACTTCCAACAAAGGGATCGGGTGACTTTTTCGTCTCGCAGCGGGGCGTAAAAAACCCTCCAGAACAGCCTTGAAGGGGGCGACCAAACCCCCGCAGCGCGACTTCTAGCTCTGTGCCAAGTGGCTGAGGGGGAATCTCTAAGCTCCCTTAATACTACCCATGGAGCTGTGCTCTGTTATCTTGGCCACAAAGTATGCACACACACACACACACACACACACACACACACACACACACACACACACACACACACACACACACACACACACACACACACACACACACCACACACACACACACACACACACACACACACACACACACACACCATCTGCCAACTGTATGACAACCATCTTCATTTTTCAAAAAGGTTTTATAACAAAAATCCCCAAAAATCTGGCATGATCAGCCAGGCGTCTACTTTTTATAGACGAGTCTTCTGTGATTCCTCTAAAGCAGGGGTTTTCAACAGGCGGTCCGGGGACCACCAGTGGTCCCTGAGAGGGTTCCAGGTGGTCCCCAGCTAAGTGGGTTCACCAGATGTAACTCTTGAGAGCGTAAAAATGAAGTTAAAATATTCGAGAGTTAAAATATTTATCATCTGAATTAGCCCAAGGCTACACAACTCGAAGATGGACAAAAGCTAAAGAAATCTTTAGTTTTGGGGTTTCTGTGGGGCTAAAATGTCCTCAAGTGGTGGTCCGTGGCTCAAATTCTGAATAAATGGTGGTCCCTGGGATGAAAAAGGTTGAAAACCCCTGCTCTAAAGGCTCTTACAGTACATACTCCAGGGTGAAGTGAGTTTGCGTGAAAGGTTTTCACCAGTGTATTTTTTTTTTTTTTTTTCTTTTTTTACCCTAGAGTATGTAGGAGCCTCATGCAACACTTAAAAAGGATCCCTGGTCTAATAAGATAAACATCCCTTAAAACATCATACTTTCCCTACTGTATGTAACTAAAGTAGACAAATAAAAACACCATTTGGCATCTTATTTCTTTCATAAATAAATAATCTTTCACTCAACAGGAACTGCTCCTGGGCGCAGGATGATGATGATGAGCATGTGTGGTCTAGCTCTGGAATACGTATGCTCGTGTGACATCATCATCCTGCGACAGGAGCACTTCCTGTTGAGTGAAGATTATCTATTTGTGTCACAATCTGAGACTTTGAGGCTCGACATGAGGACCAAAGCACCAGATTCTATCACATTTATGGAAGAAATAAAGTACTGAAGGTGTTTTTATCTGCATGTTTACTTATAGAAGGCAAGTATAGTGTTTTAAGGCATATTTGTCTTAGCCAGGGATCCTTTAAAAATAATAATAAAATACAGTGCCGTGGTATGTAAGATCTTTAAGGGTCTGAGTCAACTGAGGAGCTTGTGAAGGCCAGTGTAGTAAACCAGTGGTTCCCATATTACATCTTCCATCTTCATAGAGAATATACCTTTATGCCAGTAAAGGCGCGCTCTCTCTCTCTCTCTCTCTCTCTCTCTCTCTCTCTCTCTCTCTCTATCTCTCTCTCTCTCTCTCTGTCTCTCTCTCTCCGCAATATTGGTATAGAGGGCACAAATTCCAGGTGAAAGTGAATTTTACTTGCCAAGAGTGCAAATAAAAGTATATAAGCGTAAACTGACGACTTGCATTTACTCAAGTACTGTCCTTGTGGAAAAACTTGATAAAAAGGATACTCTGTGTACATTGTACCTTTGGTACAGGCTTTCCGATTTCGCGCAACACAGACGAAAATAAAAGCCTAGGAGTCGAGAATAGTAGACTGGCCATTTTAACTATTTTTTTAATAGTTTAAAAAGGCGAAGAATTTAAGGGATAAGGGGTTTAGCGGTGATGAAAACCTAGGTCTTACTGAGAGGTTTACTCCAGTAGATCATTGAGAGTTAACCGTCTTTCGTGAAGTCCAGGTCTTCTTAAGTCAAACTGAGGAAAGCGCACGTCACGCCGGTCATCAGTCTCACACATCAGACGTATCACTGGGGGGGGGCTCGCCAAAAAGGCTTTTCCATGACATGCTCCGTCTCACATGCGGTGCGTTGGGTCGGTGGTGGGTTGTGTAATATTCTCAGAGCAAGGTCGTGGTGGTGGTGGTGGTGTTGCCTTGAGGCCTGTGGTCAGTGTGGCAGTGTTAACGCCCCCCCCCCCCCAATCAACACGATCCCCTCTCGAGCCCAGACAGGGGCGGGTATAACATTTTCAAATTGGGGGGGGGCAGGAGAAAATGGTATGGGTGCGGCTTCATCGCCGCACCCATACCACCCATACCAAGTAAAGCATCAATAATAACATCAGTTGTTGCTGAAGTTGCAACAGACACGCAGCATGCATAAAGCTAAAGGTCTGACTCAGAGAGTTTTCTGTTTTCAATGATGAAATGCTGTTGGTTTAGTGGTGACACAACTGTAGTTAGTTATAGCAGTAGTAGTGCTTCAAATCATTTTAAATATGAGCACTTCAATTCGAAATGTCTTGGGTTGTTTTGCATGCCATCATGTCTGGTGGTGGGGCAGACTGGGCATTTAGGGGAGCATTGCCCCCCCCCCATTCCCATGCCTAGATCCGCCCCTGACCCCAGAGCCTCCAGAGGGGTTGATCCAGGCCTGGCCTAACGTCACCTCGATTTAGCCAGCTGTCATTAACTCCACCCCTGGCATAAGCCTGCTGAGGGGGTGGGGGGGGGGGGGGGGGGGGGGATGGGTGGGGGGGGGGGTACCGGACACATCAAGGCAACCAAACAATAAATAACTACCTGATGTCACTCTAGCTTGATCTTCAAGGTTTTTGCGACCTGTCAAAGCTTTAAAACCGCATTAAAATCGCATCGCTTAAACGATGCGATTAGACGCTAAGGCCGGCCACGGAAAATCCGGGAGCTGCGTGCGCGTATGCGTTGCGTCGACGCGCCAGTCAGCCAACGTTGGGAGGGGGAGGGACGTTCCCTGCTGGTTTCATTAAACTATGTGTAAAGCAGGCGAAGGACACGACAGCTGTCACTCACTGGTGTTAAATATCTCAAAGGAAATTAGCTTATCTTCCAGCTGTAATGGTTTCCCAGCACCCCTCTGCCCACCACCTACACTCAGCACGCTATGCACCATGACGAAATATATACACCTAATCATCCATCCATCCATCCAACTTGGGTTGAGTCTCACCTCTAACCATAGATATATTAAACTTTACATAATGCACTCAGAGGCAAAATGGACAATAGTGGCGAAAGGTTGTATTGTCGTTTAAAAGGGGAAGTCCACCCATTTTTAACATTCTAATATGTCATTAGTATACCCTAGAGGTGCTGGGTTGACATGATAAAAAACATCATTAAGATGACATCATCAATATGCATTTTCACCATGTTAATGAATTTCTTTAGACGGCCGTCGCTGCGGTTTTATAACTGTCGCAACCCTTTGGCAACCGTTTTACATAACAGTCGTTTCTGGTCCACAACTCCAACGCTTCCCATTCCTGTCTACCATTCATTCTCTAAACATCTCTCTAACATTTCCCAATATACCAAAAGTAAAGTATAGATGCTGAAAAATGTACGAACGTTGTAAGTACAATTATTGTCAACTGAATATAGTCCGTTGCTATACTGTCAACTAGTACTGGCACATCGACACTATACGAGTGGTTTTCAACCGTTTTCATACCAGGGCCCTCCTACCATTTATTCAGAAGTTGAGCCACTGAGCCACCTTTTGCTTTTGTCCACAACTCCAATTTCGGAGAAAACAAAGCTGTCAAACATACAGGTCAAAATGACCATTAATCTTCTACATTCACTAGTTCTCCAGTAGCGTAAACACGTTTTACGCTTTCAAAGAGTCACACCTTGTTAACCAACTTTCCATCGTTTAGCCTGGGGACCACCTGGAACCCTTTCAGGGACCACTGGTGGTCCCCGTACCACCTGTTGAAAACCCCTGCTCTAACACAGTTCCCATATATGTTATGCCCATGAAACCCATCCATTTCTCCTGACGTGCGATAACAGATGAGCACTGTGCTGTTGCCTCGCTGATTCCCTTGAGCATTACATATGGCACTCTAAGCAGTGTTGCCAACTGCCAAAATCCAAAATGCTCTAGAATGCGCTAGATCAGTGGTTTTCAACCGTTTTCATACCAGGGCCCACTATTTATTCTGCATTTTAGCCAAAGAGGACCATCATTTGATGTTGACTTTAGTCTCTAACTGATTTAGGAGAAATAACTGACAAAATGTTGGTCAAAATTCCAATTATTCTACTTTTTTTTTTAAATGTGTAGATTGTTGAAAATGAGGTAATTCAGATGTTTAAATCTAATTTATCTCTTGAGAGTTACAGATATATAAGGGTCCATTTGGTTACCAATGGTCCTTTCTAGGAAGGAAGGAGGACTCTACCATAGGAGGAAAAACGGTGAAAAAAACGAGGGTTTTATCTATGGCGCCTGTCAACCAATTTCACCCCAACTCACCAGCAAAAAAAAGCACTAGATTTTCCGCCAGGAGTTTTTCATTAATTGTGGCGTGAGAGAGGGGGGGGGGGGGGGGGGGGGGGGGGGGATGGCGACAAAGCGACAAATTCGCCAAGTCGGCAACACTGGCTCTATGTGGCGTGATAAAAATCAGCAATGAACAGATCAAGAACCGAACTAACCCCTGGCATGTCAGAAGGTGTTACGCTACGTATGGCTTGTCGAAGGGTGGGGGGGTGGGGGGGTGGCGGTGGTGTTGGGATGCTGGGTGCAGGGTGGGGGTGGTAGGACACATGTTGGGTGGGGTGGTGGGGTGGGGGGGGGTGCTGGGGGGGGGTCGCCAGGAAAAAACTCGATAAACCACACCAAATCCACCATAACCGCAGAAAGCCTCCGTAAAGCGGAGTAATGCCCAAATGAAGTGTGAGAAACGAAGGGAGAAAAGAATGACTTTGTAATACCTTTTAAACGACACGGTTTACTCTGGGATGAGTGTCGGGTTTCCTCGGAAACATTGCCGCGCGTTTTTTTTTTTGCGAAACGCCGAGCGGCGCATTTGTACCCGTTTCGCCACGCCGGCTTACGACGGGCCTGTGTATCCAACACACTGGAAATAGTTATGCTTGGATTTCAGGGGCTTGGGTTTTTAGTGTGAGAAGAAGTCTAACGATCCGTTCCTTTTTTTACTTCCACACACGCAGTTACTGTGCTCGTGTGTGTGTGTGTGTGTGTGTGTGTGTGTGTGTGTGTGTGTGTGTGAGTGTGTGTGCGCGCGCGCATGTGCAGGGGTGTTTTTGCGGCACCGGGGCGACCACCAGACATGCTTTAATAGGATACCAGGCAAATAAGCTTCATATGGATAAATACATTATACTTGCCCTCTATAACTAGAATTGAACATTTTAAAAAGACACATAATATGTTCTTTAGTTCATATTTTTAACCCTCGGGCCATTTTACTGTGCCTGCCATAGGTATGATGTCACACGTGATTTTCTTGCCTGGGGCTCCAAATTGCTGAGAAGCGCCACTGTGCACGTGCATGTGCATGTGCGCGTGCGTGTGAAACTAGCACGGTCCCAGCAGATTAGGTTGGGTGGCAGCAACCAGCAACCTGATTCCCAAATATCTGGGTGTAATCTGGTTCATTGTCAGCAGGCATGGCAAACAATGTTAACATCAACAGTGGAAGAGTCAACACACATGGACAACATAAACAAACAAAAACAAACAAAGACAAAAAAAAAACACCTTAAAGAGATATTCCACTTTAAAAAAAAAAAAAACTTTGGTAATTTTATGGTCTACTCAGTCTCACGTGAACACACCAGACAGTTTATAAGTTACTCCATTCAGTATTTAGATGTTTGATGTTCATTTTAGTGCCTCCAGCTCCTTCCTATACAAACCCATTAAAACTTAAAACTCCATTTTAACCATGACAGATTATTTGAAAACAACCCATCAGGGAAAATCTCCTGTAAAATAGCGCCCCCAAGGGTTAAAATGAACTATTTTTTAAACTAAAGAACATATTACTGTATGTGTGTTTTAAATGTTCAATTCTAGTTATAGAGGACAAGTATAATGTATTCATCCATATTAGTCTTATTAGCCTGGGATCCTTTTAAAGCATGTCTGGTGGTCGCCCCCTCCCCTCATGGCGCCCTAGGCAACTGCATAGTCTGCCTAATGGCAAAAACGCCCCTGCCTTTACGCTCCAAGAGGTACAGCAGTCTACGGGCGGCTCCACGAGGTGGAGTATTTCAGAGCACGGGGTTTTCAACAGGTGGTCCGGGCACCACCAGTGGTCCCTGAGAGGGTTCCAGGTGGTCCCCAGGCTAAATGATGGAAAGTTGGTTAACCAGATGTAACTCTTGAGAATGTAAAAATGAAACCAAATGGACCCTTGCGGGGCCATTTGGTTACATTTTTACACACTCAAGAGAAAAATATTCATCATCCGAATTAGCACCACTTAATTAGGAAGTTTACACTGTTTTGTTGGCAAAATACAGCCTGGAGTTGTGGAACAGAACCACCATAATTCTTTAATTCTAGGTCTTTGGTGTGAAAATGTAATCAAATGGTGGTCCGTGGCTCAAATCCTGAATAAATGGTTGTCCCTGGGATGAAAAAGGTTGAAAACCCCTGTTTCAGAGGAAAACCTATGTTTCCACGGAGGAGGAACTGAAAGTGGAGTTAGTGGACATAAGCAGGTGCTGACCCCCCTCCGTGGGTCGCATGCTCCTGTGGCCTGGGTAGATGGACGGACGGACGGACGGGGTGGCTGGCTGGCTGGCTGTCGACCCCCTCCTCACTTTGTCTCTCACGCCGTTTCTAAATTGCAACAATGTTTTCGTTCGGGTCGAATGGGGTTGGGGGGGCGGGGGGGGTCGGGTTGGGGGGGGGGGGGGGGGGGGGATCACGGCCGGCGGCTTATGCGCGCGGCGTCTATTTTTAGCGAGGAGGAGGAGAAGGGATAGTTGTAAACAGATAAATACTGTTGACTTGACAAGGCAGTGAAACCGCAGCGGCGCGGGGGATAAAGAAATTCAAATGAGTTTTATAGCGAAGAGAGATAGAGTGAGGAGGGGGGGAGAGAGAGGGGGGGGGGCGGGGTGAAAAAAAAAACGTTAGGTTGGCTTTGATTGACAAGTTCATGTGGGGAGACCTTTACCATAGCAACATAACTTTGGTTGCTTGGATAACACGAGCAGATGGATGGACGGTGGGGCTTATTTTCCGTGCTGACCATCAAGTTAAGAGCCGGGCATCTGTTGGGGTGTGCATGTGTGTGTGTGTGCGCGCGTGTACGTGCGTGCCTGTGAGAAAGAGAGCACCCGTGTGTGTGCGTGTGTATATGCTATGCGCGCTTGTTAGTTTGAATGCATGAGATCATGTACTCATGTCTGCAAGTGTGTGTAGTATATTTACTGTATACCACAAATGTGTGTGTCTTGCAAAGAGAGAGAGAGGGAGAGAGAGAGAGTTATGAAGAACACAAACAAGTAGTGTGTGTACGCGCGTGCGTGCGTTCATGCAATGTACGTGAAACCATGCTTGTGACTTGGCACCAGGAAAATGTATTAGATTTAGTGAGGACAAATAATTAACTGGCATCAGCTGCAGCTGGGCCGTCCGGGGTCCGGGCCGAGGGGGGAGGGAGGGAGGGAAAAGGTTGCGGCTACAAATATAGAATCTTTTTTTTTGACCAATAAATCGTCCCCGTGGCGGGGGCCGAGGGCCTTCAAGGATTGACACAAAAGTTTGCCCGGCATTTCGGCATGTCCACTGATTAATGGGACAGAAGGGTCTTTTAAAGTCTGTCGCCGAAATAGAACATCAAACGATTCCGTGCACGGCGCACAACGGCAAAATGCCTATAGTGTCCCTCTCTCTGAGGCGATCACGCACGCACGCACGCCACTAGGGTGACCACCAGAAGTATTACAAAAGTGAGGAAATGGGTGGAACATGGTTAGTTAGGTTAGGTTAATTATTATTATCTTGATGTCATCATAATCGTATCATTTTAATTCAGATATAGATTCACAAGCTCAAAACAGTAGATTGCTACTTTTGATATGACAGAGTTCCACACTCAATCCAGAGGACCACGTTGCATGCTTCTAACGGTCCTCTGGAGTGAGTGTGGAACTATAACGGTCCTCTGGAGTGAGTGTGGAACTATAGTGGTCCTCTGGAGTGAGTGTGGAACTATAACGGTCCTCTGGAGTGAGTGTGGAACTATAGCGGTCCTCTGGAGTGAGTGTGGAACTATAGCGGTCCTCTGGAGTGAGTGTGGAACTATAGCGGTCCTCTGGAGTGAGTGTGGAACTATAGCGGTCCCTCTGGAGTGAGTGTGGAACTATAGCGGTCCTCTGGAGTGAGTGTGGAACTATAGTGGTCCTCTGGAGTGAGTGTGGAACTATAGCGGTCCTCTGGAGTGAGTGTGGAACTATTAGTGGTCCTCTGGAGTGAGTGTGGAACTATAGCGGTCCTCTGGAGTGAGTGTGGAACTATAGCGGTCCTCTGGAGTGAGTGTGGAACTATAGTGGTCCTCTGGAGTGAGTGTGGAACTATAGCGGTCCTCTGGAGTGAGTGTGGAACTACTGTATAGCGGTCCTCTGGAGTGAGTGTGGAACTATAGCGGTTCCTCTGGAGTGAGTGTGGAACTATACTTTGTGGAGTGAGTGTGAAACTATAGCAGTCCTCTGGATAGTGTGTGGAACTATAGCGGTCCTCTGGAGTGAATGTGTAACTATTAGTGGTCTTCTGGAGTGAGTGTGGAACTATAGCGGTCCTCTGGAGTGAGTGTGGAACTATAGCGGTTCTCTGGAGTGAGTGTGGAACTATAGTGGTCCTCTGGAGTGAGTGTGGAACTATAGCGGTCCTCTGGAGTGAGTGTGGAACTATAGTGGTCCTCTGGAGTGAGTGTGGAACTATAGTGGTCCTCTGGAGTGAGTGTGGAGCTATAGTGGCCTTGTGGAGTGAGTGTGAAACTATAGCAGTCCTCTGAATAGTGTGTGGAAATATAGCAGCCCTCTGGAGTGAATGTGTAACTATTAGTGGTCCTCTGGAGTGAGTGTGGAACTATAGCGGTCCTCTGGAGTGAGTGTGGAACTATAGCGGTCCCTCTGGAGTGAGTGTGGAACTATAGCGGTCCTCTGGAGTGAGTGTGGAACTATAGCGGTCCCTCTGGAGTGAGTGTGGAACTATAGCGGTCCTCTGGAGTGAGTGTGGAACTATAGCGGTCCTCTGGAGTGAGTGTGGAACTATAGCGGTCCTCTGGAGTGAGTGTGGAACTATAGCGGTCCTCTGGAGTGATTGTGGAACTATAGCGGTCCTCTGGAGTGAGTGTGGAACTATAGCGGTCCCTCTAGAGTGAGTGTGGAACTATAGCGGTCCTCTGGAGTGAGTGTGGAACTATAGCGGTCCTCTAGAGTGAGTGTGGAACTATAGCGGTCCTCTGGAGTGAGTGTGGAACTATAGCGGTCCTCTGGAGTGAGTGTGGAACTATAGTGGCCTTCTGGAGTGAGTGTGAAAGGATAGCAGTCCTCTGGATAGTGTGTGGAAATATAGCAGCCCTCTGGAGTGAATGTGTAACTATTAGTGGTCTTCTGGAGCGAGTGTGGAACTATAGCGGTCCTCTGGAGTGAGTGTGGAACTATAGCGGTCCTCTGGAGTGAGTGTGGAACTATAGCGGTCCTCTGGAGTGAGTGTGGAACTATAGTGGCTTTCTTTAGTGATTGTGAAAACAACAGTGGTCCTCTCCAATTTCCCAACACTGCTAGCCCATAGTATAGAGGAATATTCCTCATCATGTTTACAGACATCTAGCAGGACAAGAGATAAGAGAGCTTTACAACAACAAACTATTAGGGGGCCATAATTCTAAGTGGATTTGAACACTGACGCCTCCCAGCGAGTCACAATGTGGGACACTGGGGGTCTCAATATGTGGGAACTTTTGAACAGTTATCTGAAAGGGGGGACTGTCCCACGCAAAAGGAGGACATCTGGTCACCTTACACCGTATGCAACGCATGCAGCCCGCCTGAATTAATCATCAATAGGTTTGTGCTGTCACACACACACACACACTGACGGCAGGGTCGCACGGGGTCTCCTGCACCACAAGGTCGTACCAGTAATCGGTGGGTGGGGGGGAAAAACTACTCAAGTGTTTTACTTACAGTATGTAAGTAAAAAAAAAAGTATTAATGTTGCAATTCAGAAATACAAGGGAATGGACATGATTCTAGATTTAATGGGGTAAAAAGTAGTGTTGGTATCAAAATGTATTTAATGTATTTGCTCTTCCTGATTGGATAACAAATAGTTCCACCGGAGTATTTGTTAGCCAATGCAAATCAAAAAGAGGCTTTGTTGGTGTTGATCTAATTAAAGGAAGACTTCATGAAAAACACAAAATTATTATTTGACCATAACATTACATATAGGAGCTTTAGGTAGTTTTGCTAATGTACAGTATATAAAACATCCTTTCAAAATGAGTGAGCTACAGTACAAGCTCATCGTGATCATGTATGGCCCAAATGCATGTTGGTATATGGCTATATTTTTGTAATAATAATCCAAACTAGAGTAAATAAAGTTGTAAAATAAACTTGGTTCTGAGATATAGTGGAGTAGAAGTATAAGTAGTGGAAATTAGAATAACTCAGGTAAAGTATTAATACCTCAGAATTGTAATTTTAAAAAGTAAAACGTACGTAGTTGTTTTCCCAACCACTGCACTGCAGTACAAGGTCATGACTAATCTCTCGGCAACAAATGCACGATGATTTGTGTCTTTCCAACATTTGGGGGTCTGTTACCCCCTATCTGTCCTCTACCTATAATAACTCCTAAACACAACCAGACCCTCTCAAAGCCAAAACAACTGAGCTCTAAATCAAGTTGTTGTGTCATTGGGGAATCTGTACCCCCTCTCCCCACCACCACCACCCCCTCCCCAAAAAACAACAAAGTGAGCAATCTGTCTCTGTCCGTTTTCAAATCCATGTGACAATGATGTCACTACACCACAGAAGCCCTGTGCAGTAGTGCACTAGTAGACAAAGTACTATTACGAGGGTAAGGCAGGGGCGGATCTAGGCATGGGGGGAGGGGGTCTTCTTGATAGTTTTTTTGTTTTTTGTTTTTTTTTTTTGCGATACGGTATTGATTGTACCCTTCATTGTACTTTGATCTATGCTGTATCCTATTTTTTTCTGTGAAGCGCTTTGTGACTTGTTCTTAAAAAAGGTGCTATATAAATAAAGTTTTATTATGTATCATTATTATACATGCTGATAATAGACCTGTGCAGTGACGTCGCCGCCCCTGTTCCAGAAGTGGATTCCCCATTCATTTTTCCTGAGGTCGTGACAAATCATGATGACACATCTTTTGTGTGCGTCATCTAAGATGAAACACAAAACAAAAAGTGTTGTATCCTGCCATTTTCTACTTCTTTCTAATTAGATATTATATGATGTTTGTTGTCATGATTTGTCACGACCCGAGTTGGTTTTGTCTGCAGCGCAATCGTGTTTTTTACTAACCATTTTCGAATGGTCTATGAAAAAAAAAACAAATGGGGAATGCACTTCTGGAACAGGGGCGGTGACGTCACTGCACATATATATACACCGCGTTCCAAATTATTATGCAAATCATGTTTTTGTTTGATTTTCCAACATATTTGATGCAAATGATGATCAGCATAATTTTCAAGTCATTAGCTGTCAATTTGTATTTCAAATGTTATTGAACAAACCTCCTAATGAAAACAGAATTTAAATAATAAATTAAAAACTTGGAAAAGTGCGTTTCGCACTGTTCCAGATTATTATGCACATTATAGTTTCAAGACATTTTCTAGTTTGTAAAGAACTGAAAATAGTAATTTATTGAATTCATAGCAATAATGAGGTCATATGTACTGGGAAAAAAGCTATTTCAATCCATAACATCTTAACAGGTCCAGTTACATGTTAACATGGGACCCCTTGTTTGATAGCAGCTTGCGTCCATCAAACTTGTGAGTTTATGGAGAGTTTCTGCTTGAATGTCTTTGCAGGATGTCAGAACAGCCTCCCAGAGTTGCTGTTTGGATGTGAACTGCCTCCCACTCTCATACTGTACATTTTTCAGTACAGTCTTGTTCAGTGATGAGTGCCGTGCAACCCTGGATGGTCCAGATGGATGGAGTAGTGGATGGTTGGTGCATGGCCAGTTTGGCCACCAAGTCCCAACAAGGCTGCAACGTCAGCAAGGAGGTGGCGGAGTCATATTTTGGGCCGGAGTCCTAGGGAAAGACCTGGTCGGCCCCTTTAGATCTTTCGCTCGAGGATGCTCCAGACATTCTCAATAGGATTGAGGTTAGGGGGAGGGGGGGATGGGGGCCACACCATGATTTTTTTTCCCCTTTTATGCCCATAGCATGCCAATGAAGCTTGCAGCATGAGATGGTGCATTGTCGTGCTTGAAGATGATTTTGTTTCAGAAAGCATGATTCTTCGCTTTTGTACAGTGGAAGAACGTGGTCAGTCAGAAACTCAACATACTCTGCAGAAGTCATTTTCACACCTTCAGGGACCCTAAAGGGGCCAACCAGATCTTTCCCTAGGATTCCGGCCCAGAACATGACTCCGCCACCTACTTGCTGACGTCGCAGCCTTATTGGACGGCACTCATCAGTGAACAAGACTGTTTGAAAATTGGTCTTCATGTACAGTATGAGGGTGGAAGGCAGTTCACATCCAAGCAGCAACTCTGGGAGGCTGTTCTGACATCCTGCAAAGACATTCAAGCAGAAACTCTCCATAAACTCACAAGTTTGATGGACGCAAGCTGCTATCAAACCAGGGGTCCCATGTTAACATGTAACTGGACCTGTTAACATGTTTTGGATTGAAATAGCTTTTTTTCCCAGTACATATGACCTCATTATTGCTATGAATTCAACAAATTACTATTTTCAGTTCTTTACAAACTAGAAAATGTCTTGAAACTATGATGTGCATAATAATTTGGAACAGAGCTTTTTAAGTGTTTAATTTATTTTCTAAATTCTGTTTTCATTAGGAGGTTTGTTCAATAACATTTGAAATAAGAATTGACAGCTAATGACTTGAAAATTATGCTGATCATCATTTGCATCAAATATGTTGGAAAATCAAACAAAAACATGATTTGCATAATAATTTGGAACGCGGTGTAGTAAACAAAAGCAATTTTGTGATTTTCTTTTTCTTACGCTTAGTTTGGGGTTCCAAAAAAAAAGTAAATGGGCTTCTGTGTGTATTTGGGCCCATTTTAACAGTCCAGCATCAGGAAGGCCTCTGAGAGCTCCTGGATGGTGATAAAATGTTGGAGGGAGTCAGAAACACTAGAAGGTGCTATACCAGGGAGAGTGTCCGTTATGAGAGCATTAAAAAAAACTACTTTTAAATTCAACCACAACCCTAAAGGAAACAGGGAGCCTGTGCCTGGTACAGGGAGGCAATGTCTGGCTTTTGTTAAAACTGCTTTTTTTGCTACATAAAGACATAGTAGTACTACTACTAGAAGTGGAAGTATGTCAGTGGTTTTCAATCAGTGGTCTGGGGGACCACCAGTGGTCCCTGAGAGGAATCCACATGGTCCCCAGCTAAATGATGGCCAGTTGGTAAACCAAATGGACCATTATAGATCTGTAACTCTCGAGAACGAAAAATGAGCCGAATATTCGGTATCATTTTGTGCTCAAGAGTTAAATTATATTTGAATATCTGATATATTTTTTTTAATATCTGAATCTTAATTGTCAAGAATCTACACATTTAGAAAATGTAGAAGAATTGTTATTTTGATCGATGTTTTGCCAGTTATCTTTACTAAATTGTGGACGCAAAAATCCGTGGCTCGAATAGTGGGCCCTGGTATGAAAAAATGTTGAAAACCTCTGTAGTATAGGAAAAAGAAAGGCGGAAAAAAAGGGATGCGTGTCCCTCAAATGGTGTTGGTCCACACCGGACGTTATATACTGTAGTTGTTATTTTTATTTCATTCATCGCGCCCGCGGCGCAAACGTGTCACAACTAGATAACAGGGGGGTTCACTAATACTAAAGACGACATGGGAAGATTAACAGCTGGAGTTGTTATTATTTGCCAGGCTCGTCGTAGTGCTAGGATAGCGCTAGAATGGGCAGCCGTAACGGCGGGCTGTCATCTAAACAGTAATACACAGTGTGAAGACCCAACTCCGTAAACACCTTGGGTGACATGTTGCCTAGCTGTCAGGAGGTGGGCTGGGTGCTGAGAGACACACACACACACACACACAGGGTGCCTACAGGGGCGGATCTAGGCATGGGCATGGGGGGGCAATGCCCCCCTAAATGCCCAGTCTGCCCCCGCAAACACGATGGCATGCAAAAAAAAAACAAAAAAAAACAAGATATTTCAAATTATTAAGTGCTTATATAAAATGATTTGAAACACTACTACTGCTATACTAACTACAATTTTGGCACCACTAAACAGAATTTCATTGAAAACAGAAAACTCTCCGAGTCAGACCTTTAGCTTTATGCATGCTGCGTGTCTGTTGCAACTTCAACAACAACTGATGTTATTATTGATGCTTTACTTGACAAATAAAAGTCCTGTAACCAAAAATGGTATGGCTGCGGCTTAATCGCCCGTGGCGCGAAGCGACATGGGCGATGAAGCCCATTTTCTCTTGCCCCTCCAACATGTTCTCTTGCCCCCCCCCCCCCCCCCCCCCAATGGGACAAGTTACATCCGCCCCTGGGCCCTGGGTGCCTACCGCTTCAATCAGCGCTGGACCGGCCGGCGTGTTGGATGGTTGGGGGTCCCCTGACGGACCGGACGGATGGACACCCAGGTTTATCACCATGCAACATGGCTAGCTGTGGTGTGAACCAGTGGCTTGCCCAAAAGCGGGCTCCGGGGAGTCCCGACCAGGGGCGTTTTTGCTATTAGGCAGACTAGGCAGTTGCCTGATTTAAAGTTATGCCCGATTTACACTGGCAGCCTAATCAGATTGATTTAAACAGCTGTTTAAACTCATTCAAACTAATCAGATTCCGATCCTGAAGTTCAAATCAGAATCAGGCTAGATGTGCTGCAAGTTGACGTATACAGTAGGGCATTAACGACTTAAGATTTTTTCAAGTCGACTTGTCAGACAGTCAAGTCGAAGTTGTATCGATTTATCGTTTTATGGCGCGCGGGGGGGGGGTCCGTCGTGGTGGTTCTCCGAGGGGGGTCGGGGATCAAATGGTGCCGCTATATGCCGGCGCAGTGCTTACAGTATAGAAAACACATCGCGAGGCTACGCATGGCGCATGTGGCAAGCTTATGAAAACAATATTGGCACAGCGCAGCACAACGTCCACTATGGCCAGCCATAAAAACACAGCAACACAGCAATACACAGCAGCCCACACGTTAGAACGCAACAGAAGACATGCTCGTTCTAACAGCGGCCACATTATCAGAATACTATCCATTTACATGTAGCCGCCGCCTCCTCCTCCTCCTCCTCCACCACCACCACCACCACCATCATATCGCGTTGCCTTTCTTTTCTGATCCATTCAGCAAATTAATGAGAACGACGCGGACAGAAGCATGCATCCCATGCGTACTGCGTAGCCTAATCATAGCCTAATGCGAAACGAGGAACAAGACGGTCACTGACTGTACAGGGAGGTGTTGGTTGATGAAGTTCTGTATTCCTCTTACACTGTTAGCTGTTCGATCTGATCCGTGTACGTAATGATCAGCTGGAACGCCGCGCGCCCAGAGCGCAAGAGCGCAGCTGCATAAGATTGGTAAGCCTAAATTAAAGCTTAACTCCGATAGAGTTGCAAAGGAAACTTCAAAGGAGACTTCTGTCCGTGAGTGACAGTAACCAATATTACAGTTGAATTATATACACACGCGTCGCACATATAGAGAAAGAAAAAAGGGGAAAACAAAGGTAAATGTTTAATTCCTCCTCTTTACTCCTTTCCCTCGGAGGAAGGGGAAAAAACAACTTATCGACTCGGGCTTTTTGGAGTCGACTCGTGTTATGCAAATCGATGCATCGATGTATCGATTTTTTGGTTAAAGCCCTAGTATACAGTAAACACGAATAAATCTGTTCATTACTTGAGGATTTTTGCTTCTATACTCTACGCTATATTGTGCTTTTTAAACCACAATGTGTATTTGAAAACTTTAGTTACTATTGCATACTTTGTAGATTTTGATTATTACAAAACATACAGTTAAAGATTTCAGCCCGTCATTCGTAATTAGCCGATCTAGGTGCAAGGTACAATGCATCACATAGCACAATGAGTACTTGAGTACTTAATAGAGACAAACATTTTCGCCAAAAATAAAAATAGATACATGGCTGTACTTTTTGCCTTGTTCCATTCTACGTTGCCGTTTCCCTGCAGACAAACACTTGCTTTGTCTTATAGACGGTCCAGAACAGAGAGAGGGGCACGCCGCAAAGGTTGTCGTGAACTGCAAAATAATACTAACAATTGAGTACTTTTTGTCACCACCGCCAGAAAGAGAAAAGAGCGGCACACCAAAAAAAATGAGCCCTGTTTTGCCAACCTTGCTGAAAAGCATTCAGCATATCTGAGGGTTTAAGCGTTCCGATGTAATAAAATTAGCACCTTTGCAGAAAGACAGCCGGTGAGGGTCTGGACTGGAGCGGCGCCCGGGGCCCCGGCAACACGTACACTACATACATACTGTACACGCTGGATATTCTGGCCAGCTGCCCCCCCCCCCATCAGGGTCGGATCTAGGCATGGGCATGGGGGGGCAATGCCCCCCTAAATGCCCAGTCTGCCCCTGCACCAAACACAATGGCATGCAAAACAACCTAAGATATTTCAAATCAAAGTACCTATATTTAAAATGATTTGAAACACTACCTACTGCTACTAACTTGTGTCGTAGCATTTCATCATTGAAAACAGAAAACTCTCTGAGTCAGACCTTTAGCTTTATGCATGCTGCGTGTCTGTTGCAACTTCAACAACAACTGATGTCATTATTGATGCTTATACTTGCCTAATACAAGTCCTGTACTTGCCTAATACAAGTCCTGAAAATGGTATGGGGACGGCTTCCCATACCATTTTCTCTTGCCCATCCAACATGTTCTCTTGCCCCCCCAAATGGGACATGTTATATCCGCCCCTGCCCCCCATGCAAGCTAGCCAGCTATAGCCGCGGGCCTGGCCCGTCCCGGCTCCCCCGTGGGCCCCACCACGGGATGGACTACCAGAGGCAGCCAAGATATTTCTGCGTTTCTTTTTTTTATTGGGTTGTCACTTCTTATCAGAGACTTTCTGTGAAAACAGCCTCTGGGCTCATGGTTGGGTAGATGCCTGTCTGGGGTGACGGGTGACAATGGGACAGAGCTCATCGCCGCTGTTCTCGCCCACAGGTGTGTGGGGGGTATGCGGGTGCGATGGGGGGAGATTGAGGACAAAGTATGTGTCATCTCTCAACGAAATAAATCAACACCGCTGCGGCATGCAGGGGACTGTGCTGTGGGCTACTGTGGCTCTAGGACGAGTGGTTTTCAAACCTTTTTCATACCAAGGCCCACTGTTTATTCTGCATCTGAGCCACAGACCACCGTTCCTGGGCATTTTTAGCCACACAGACCCCAAAACTGGATTTGGGAAACAAAACAGGCAAACATACAGATCAAAATGACCATTAATCTTTTACATTCTCTAGTTGTTCAGACTTGGGATGATTCAGATGATGAATATTTTAACTCTTGAGAGTGTAAACATGAAACCAAATGGACCCGCAAGGGTCCATTTGATTTCATGTTTACGCTCTCAAAGAGTTACATCTGGTTAACCAACTGTCCATCATATAGCCTGGGGACCACCTGGAACCCTGATATGTTTAGATAAGGTTATCTAGCGATTTACTGGTTAGTTGATGAGCAGCAGTGTTATGTTTTTGTATAAACTAAATAAATAAAATAAATCTGAGAATCCCAAATTTCCTCAATGTCTAAAATAAAAATCTACATTTTGTTGACAACAAAAATAACACAAAAGTTGTATTATAATCCTTAAAATATATATTTGACTTTGACGACACAGGGCCATAGGCGTTTCTGACTCATTACCTAGAAGCACGCATGATGTACTGCAGGGCCAAGGATCTAGGCATGGCCTAGGTATTATAATTAAAATGATTTGAAACACTAATACTGCTACTAACTAACTACAATTCTGGCACCATTTTACCAACCGTTTAGTTTATGCATGCTGCGTGTCTGTTGCAACTTCAACTGATGTTATTATCGATGCTTACTTGTATACTAAAAGTCCTGTAACCGAAATTGGTCTGGATGTGACTTTGGGGGCGGCTTCCTCGCCCGTGGTGCGAAGCGGCATACCATACCATTTTCTCCTGCCCTCCCCTAATTGGGAAATGTTACATCCGGGCCTGATGTACTGTATGCTTTTACCATTGCATACAACTGATTGATTCGATTGCCAGTATAATTTCACAGGACAAATATGATAAAAAAAAATACATGTTACACTCACAGCTTAAAATATCCGATTTCCTGTTAGCATTCTCAGGCACTGAGACTCTCAAAACTGCGTGCATGCACGCACGCACATATACACACGCGCAGGTTCACAAATGGGTTATGCTCTGTAAACAAGTTACAAATCCTGACAACTTTGCGCACACGGTTTGAGCTCGACCTTAGCCTCCAAGGTAAACCAGAGTTCCTGAGCCGCTGCCCACGGTGTCCACAAAGGCCCTCTGTAGTTATCACCTGATGTGTGAACGGGGACTGCACTCCCTGCTTCTTTTTCATAAACAATATGCACGGCCAAGAAAAACATCATAATTCCATTTATTTACTTTGAAACTATATATGCAGCGATCTCTGGCGCTGGCTATCTCTAAGTGTATCTTTTGGCCAAAACAGGCTGAATGTTGGTGCCGCAACATTTATATATATATATATATATATATATATATATATATATATATATATATATATATATATATATATATACACACTCAACAAAAATATAAACGCAACACTTTTGTTTTTGCTCCCATTTTTCAGGGGATGGACTTAAAGCCCTAAAATTCATTCCAGATATACAATATAACCATTTCTCTCAAGCACTGTCCACAAATCTGCCTAAATGTGTGATATTGAGCACTTCTGCTTTGTTAAGATAATCCATCCCACCTCACAGGTGTGCCACATTAAGATGCAGATGTGACATCATGATTAGTGCACAGGTGTACCTCAGACTCTCCACAATAAAAAGACACCCTGAAATGTGCAATTTTCTTTTGCCTTATTGGGTGTATGGGCCTCCGAACCAGTCAGTATCTGGTGTGAGCACCATTTGCCTCATGCAGTGCAACAAATCTTCTTCGCATAGAGTTTATCAGATTGTCAATTGTGGCCTGTGGAATGTTGGTCCACTCCTCTTCAATGGCTGTGTGAAGTTGCTGGATATTAGTGGGAACTGGTATGCGCTGTCGAAATGGTAATAATGTGGTAATATTGTGTTATTACCATTTTTACAGTGTGTACCAGTTCCCACTAATATCCAGCAACTTCACATAGCCATTGAAGAGGAGTGGACCAACATTCCATAGGCCACAATTGACAATCTGATAAACTCTATGCGAAGAAGATGTGTTGCACTGCATGAGGCAAATGGTGGTCACACCAGATATTGACTGGTTCGGAGGCCCATACACCCAATAAGGCAAAAGAAAATTGCACATTTCAGGGTGTCTTTTTATTGTGGAGAGTCTGAGGTACACCTGTGCACTAATCATGATGTCAAATCTGCATCTTAATGTGGCACACCTGTGAGGTGGGATGGATTATCTTAACGAAGCAGAAGTGCTCAATATCACACATTTAGGCAGATTTGTGAACAGTGTTTGAGAGAAATGGTTATATTGTATATCTGGAATGAATTTTAGGGCTTTAAGTCCATCGCCTGAAAAATGGGAGCAAAAACAAAAGTGTTGCGTTTATATTTTTGTTGAGTGTATATATATATATATATATATATATATTTTTTTTTTTTTTCTTTAAAAGAAAACAACACCTCTCTTGTTCCTGACTTTCCTCTCACGCTGTTCAGCAGTGACTTGGAGTTAGACACTGGACCAGGGGTCATCGCCATGTTGGCTTACAGTGCACATTTTTGTCAACATTCCATTTTTTTGCCACGGACACAAAATGAGAGGACAAAACAATATGACTAGAAAACATATAATGTGCGACCATAACAGGTTTGTAACGCTGAGTGTTTGAAGGGCACCAAATTTGGTTCCACTCAACCTGGTTCCATTCCAGTGTAGCCATTGGAATACAACCACCCTAAGGATTACCGTCTGCTAAACCAGCGGTCCTGAACTAGAAATGCTGAAGGTCCACAAATAATTTTTGAACAGGACAAATGTCTGGTCTCATACGCCCCCGCAACCCGACTATGTATAAGCGGTTGAAGGTGCAGGGGTTGACAGGAAGGTCTCCGGGGCACTTGCCCATCGGGCAAGTGCAAGTCAAGCCCTGAGGTGGATGGATGGATGGATAATACCCAGTGCAACACATTATTATTATTTTGGGCTCTTCCTCAAAGGTGCACCCTCACACAGCAAGGGTGGGAGGTGGGGATGCTGCTGCTCTGCCACAATGTTCTGCAGCCCAGTGCCCAGTGCGGCCACATGGGCAGATACAAAAGATGCAAAGATGCAAAACAGTAACAGAGTGACTTTGTATTTGTCGTTAAGCTGCAGGAGGATGTTTAGCAGCCCAATCGCTGAAATCAACCGAAACATCCAACCCAGTGTGGTTGGAAAGTGACAGACGCGTGTTGTGTTTTTCATATTGTAAATATGGTCAGCAGTGCGCCAGCAGAGAGTAAACTTTCCCTTTCAGTTTCATAACTGACCGCAGACCCCGCGGTGCACCTATTGAGAGCCACTGATCTAGACCATGCCCACGTAAACAGGGCTGCTACGTTTAAACAGAACCTTAAATCTGTTTTTTTCTTTTTCTTTTTCTGCATAATCACGAGGGCCATTGATTATCTACTTGTGTGGAATGTGCAAGTTGGAGCTCAGGCAGTTCTAGTTATTTTTTTATGGTCAGTCGGTTATTCGGTGGTTCTGCTTTTAAAGAAAAAAAAAACTTGCCTGGTTTAGTTGATGTAATCGTGGTGTAATTAAGATATCTTTAGAAGTATTGCCATGATTGTTATCTTTTGGAGGTGTTGGGGGTACTTCTTGCAACGTGCAAATTAAACAGCGTGTCTCCTCCTCCTGTAATGGAATCATTTGTTAAAAAAAAGACTACGAACGCAGCACTAGACATCCAGGGGTGATTGTAAAATCAATTGTAGAAGAACCATAAAAATGTACTTTCTCCCTGCCTCAATTAGAGAGGTCCCCACATTTGGTGCTTTTAAAAGACAACTGAAGTTATGGCTAAGAGGCACTTGCCCGATCAGATTTTACTTGCCCTCAGGTCATAGTCACTTGCCCCCCAAAATATATTGTAAATGTTGCATTTAAGTTTACTTTCTACTTGGTGTTTTAAAAATTTCCTTTCGCATTTAAACACTGTTTTGTCACACAGTCACAATCAGCTACAGTAAATATTCAAGTGGTAAATCAGTGGTTCTCATAGTGGCCACGCACTCAGGGGTCCGTGACGCCAGCAAAAATGATAGTTTGGAACAAAATGGACCTGGGAGAGAGATAGGAGAGATACTGTAGCTAGAAAGCAGGGAAAGACGCAGAGGCAGAGCGCAATGACCACCTTCAAGACAATATACCGGTATAATAAAATAATATCAAAAATATATCTCATGTCGTGTTATAGCACACTAAGTCGCACACTTGAACGATTAGGCAACCAATTAGCAGTCTTCACTTGCCCGCCCATTTTTTTTTTTTTTACTTGCCCCGGGCAAGTGGGCAAGTGTTAGTGTCAAGCCCTGCTGTACATATCACTGCATGTGTCGGTCTCCTGTGTTCATCAAACTGGTGCTGCATACCCTGTCTAAACAAACAAGTAAAGTAAACTGGCCCTAGTGGACAGGGTGCGGTTCTTAGTGTTTTGTTTTGCTGCGCGGTGCGGTGCGTTGTGGTGCGTTGTGGTGCATTGTGTACAGTCTGTTCACTCTGTTCTTCTACCTTGGGTCTATGTTTAACATGGTCTCTGAGTTGCACAACAGGTGCACCCTGCAGTATGTAGGCGGCATGCAGTGCATGGAGGACCGCAGGACCTCCTGGAAATTCAGCTCCATAAATCAATTTAGATAAAAGTATACAGACAACACTGTTCAGCCGTCCATCCATCAGCCCGCATGTGGTCATACCGTTGACTCCATAAAACGATTAACATTAAGCGGTCTATTTTAAACTGATGGAGTGATCAAAAATAATAACTCAGTATACAGTAAATATAAGTCCCCTCCTATAGTCATGACGCAGTATTACTACTGTAAAACTACTCTCATTACTTGTACTCAGGGGTGGATTTAACATTTCCCAATTGGGGGGGCAGGAGAAAATGGTGTGGGTGCGGCTTCATCGTCCGTGGCGCGAAGCGGCACGGGCGATGAAGACGCACCCATACCATTTTCAGTTACAGGACTTTTATTGGGCAGTTAAGCATCAATAATAAGATCAGTTGTTGCTGAAGTTGCAACACACACGCAGCATGCATAAAGCTAAAGGTCTGACTCAGAGAGTTTTCTGTTTTCAACGATGAAATGCTGTTGGTTTAGTGGTGCTACAGCTATAGCTAGTTAGTAGCAGTAGTAGTGTTTCGGATCATTTTAAATATAAGCACTTTAATTTTAAATATCTTGGATTGTTTTGCATGCCATCGTGTTTGGCGGGGCATTTAGGGGGCATTGCCCCCCCATGCCCATGCCTAGATCCGCCCCTGGGTGTCACGTAGTATGATCAACCTGGAAGTGTCTGGGGGTTACTCACTCTCTGCTCACCGAGTGCAGTTCTAGTTGCGAGAAGCCAACAGATTTTATCCTCCCATCTGTCCAAGAAAATAAAATGCCACTACGTCATACGTCACAACTGCGATATCCACCTGTTTCCCAAGGAGCTTACCGGAGCATGTGGTGTGTGTGTATGCGCTTCATTTTCTCCACACAGTTTTCCTATTCAGTTGTCATGGCCAGTATTACCATGCCTGTTTAATATGAGTGGCCTTTGGCTTTTTTTTCTGTGAAGCAGCTTGTAAATATTAATACTGTAGTTGCTGGTTGTGTTTGGCTTGTTTCTAAAGTGCAGTTGTTTACTTGTTTTCATATAGACCCAGGGCGGATGTAACATTTCCCAATTGGGGGGCAGGAGAAAATGGTATGGGGGGCGGCTTCATCGCCCGTGTCGCTTCGCGCCATGGGCGATGAAGTCGCACCCATACCATTTTCAGTTAGAGGACTTTTATTGGACAAGTAAAGCATCAATAACAACATCAGTTGTTGTTGAAGTTGCAACAGGCATGCAGCATGCATAAAGCTAAAGGTCTGACTCAGAGAGTTTTATGTTTTCAATGATGAAATGCTGTTGGTTTAATAGTGCCACAGCTGGTGTTGGTTTAGTGGTGACACAGCTGTAGTTAGTAGCAGTAGCAGCGCTTTAAATTATTTTAAATATAAGCACTTTAATTTGAAATATCTTGGGTTGTTTTGCATGCCATCATGTTTGGTGGGGCAGACTGGGCATTTAGAGAGGGCATTGCCCTTCCATGCCCATGCCTAGATCCGCCCCTGTATAGACGTGGCTGCTTGTTTCCTTTGGAAGAGCATTTGTTATAGGCTTTGTGTACCATTTCACCTCTAGTGGCGCCAATGGCGTTGGCCCATCTTCACACAAAAGGATAATCTTTGTTATGCACACAAAAAATGCTTGGCTCATGGGACCCTGGAAACAGGTGGATTGACTAGATTTGGGCTGATTAAGATGAATACTTTAACTCTTGAGAGCGTAAAAATGAAAACAAATGGACTCGCAAGGGTCCATTTGGTTTCATGTTTACGTTCTCAAGAGTTACATCTGGTTAACCAACTTAGCTGGGGACCACCTGGAACCCTCTCAAGGACCACTGGTGGTCCCCGGACCACCGGTTGAAAACCTCTGGTCTGTCCCAACGGACGACTGCGATCAAAGATGTTGTTGCTTGCTCTTGACGGGACTTTTTGGCTGTTATCCTTTTTAGCTCGAATGTCCGACCGTATCCCCCGTGTCGTTTACATTTCTGTCCAATAAAGTATTCAAAAACAATCGTCTATAGACCTGCAGTGTCCCACGAGTGCCCGGAGTGTTCTGTGGAATCATCACCAATTGCGCTGATCAATTACAAGTTAGCTAATTGTTTGGGGCCGACCCCGAAATAAACATAATGATCTGGTGACACCGAGTATGAGCGCTTTAAACTATCAGGCACATGCCGCATCAACAGGGAGAGATAGATGAAGGATGGCAAGAGGGGAAAGGGAGGAGGAGAGAAGGATAAGAGAAAAAGAATGAAAGAAAGAGGACGGGGCGTGTGGAAAGAGAGCAGAGGAGCATGGAATGAAGGCCAACACAGTGTAAGGCGAGACGTTGGGAGTTGAAGCCAGACAGACAGAGAGGGGATTGATAGAGAGGCTGAGCGATGAAGGGAGCTGTCTGACTCTAATATTACATTAGATCCTTGGGGTGGGCGCTCTTAATAGTCCTGTAGTTATGCCCATATGCCAACGAACCCTTCCGTCACATGGACCAGCCTGCTGTGTACTCACTTTTTACTCACAACAAGTGATAGAAAGTACAAAGGAAAGTACAAAGGGAAGTACAAAGGATTTTGGCGTCAAAACGTACATCAAATTCTGCAGTCCCATTTCAAATTATCCAAATACAAATCAATTTGAATTTGGTTTGCGTATGTTTTCATTGTTTTGTAAGAATAATCGAAATCTATACTGTACTATTAAAGGTAATAGAGGCAACTTTTTAGCCAAAAATCAAAACACATATACTATAGCTATACGCTTTTGCCTTTTTCCCCCCTCTACATTGCTTCTACTTTGATGCTGCAGCTGTTTCCCCGCAGACAGACACTTGCTTGGTCCTGCAGACGGCCCAGAACTTTATTGTTGTCAACAAATCATCACAACAAAACATATGTCGGGCTCAGGACAAGGTGGAGTTCATGTCTGAGATGGAGGAGGAGGGGGGTTGTGTGGGCTGAGGCAGCGTTTCAGCCAATCAGAGCACAGCAGTCTCCAGCAGTTTCATAATGAGCCAATAGAGTGGAGGTGAGGTGGAGTTAGATTCTGTTTTTAAACAAATCTGTTTACAAACAGTGTTTGTACACACAAAGGTTGCCTATATTACCTTTAAAGATATACTCAAGTATATCCAAAAAGTTACTTAAGTACAGTACTTTAGTAAAAGCATACTTTCCACCGCTGTGGAAAGTATACTAATTGGAGGCTACACAGTAAAACCCTGAGTGTAATTAAGACTGGGTCGAATGGAACAAAATAGACCATTTGAGGAATTGAATTATTGGAAATTAAATTACATAATCATATTATGTGACGTACTTGTATCCCATGTTTCATGTTGTAAACACATAGTGAACCCTAGCTAGGGTCCCAATGCTCGGGGTGGGGGGGGGGGGTGGGGGGGGATTCTGTGAAAATAGGCTAATAAACAAGCTCTAGATTGTGGCTTCCCAAAGTGAGGTCTGGGGACCTCTGGGATAGGCTACTTTGAGCGAGTTCCAGGGTGGGACCCCTTTATGGTATAGCGATGTGACATTTTGCGAACAAATCGAGTCATATGAATCGCTCTTTGAAAGGACCGATTGGATCCAGTTCCTTTTTGTCAGAATGAACACATTGCATCACAAAGTTACGCACATTTTATGAAAGGAATACCTACCAAATATACTGTAAATTCTGACTGGTAATACATATTTCAATCAATAAATCAAACCACACAAAATCTAGCTGTCAGAACAACATGGAATAACATGCAATTGTGGAAGGCGTATGATAAATACAGCACTTAAAATATAATGTACGGTACAAATGAGACAGTTTTTTCAACAGCTCTTTAAAAAGGAACGGCTCTAAGGGATCATGCTCCCTTGCAGGGGCGGATGTAGTCTTGGGCGGTATTGATTTTTTAATATCGGTATTGATAACGTGTTAATTAGCTCGATATTCGATATTACCGGTATTGACCACTATATGGCAATTGTGTGCAATCAGAGTCAGACACGTTCCACCAGTCACCTAGTTCTCAGAATTGCGACATTGAGGGGTCAGAAACTGAGTGTTCTGCTGTTCAAGCAGCCTAAATAGGGACAAACTGAGAGGGAAATACATTATTTCCAAAAAGCCTAGCCCAAATAAGGGCTATTTTAGGCATATATGTAACATGAAAATTGTTTGTATAGTTACAATTAAAAGTCTCATTGCTCATATTTTAATAGAATACAGCATAACGTCGGTATTTGACGATATTCGGTATTCGATATTTTTTATAGACCCAACGATATTACTCGATATTGATTTCCAATATCGCGATAAACGGTAATACCGGTATATTGCCCAAGACTACCTGTTATGGCGTATACTCTCACTTCACAAGTCGATCAATAGATCAATCAACCCCACGTACAGTATGTACGTTTACATACGTGCGGATGAAAACATAACATCCACACATGCAGTAAACACTCTGACAAGCCTCCACCTGGCCCAGTAGTGGAAACGCTGTAAGTGACAGCTCTCTCCCCCCATATCTCCCTCTCTCTCCCCCCCTCCCCCCCCTCTCTCTCTCTCTCTCTCTCTCTCTCTCTCCCCCCCCATATCTCCCTCTCTCTGCAATACTGTAACTCTATCTGGGCGGCTCAGGCAATCGCTGAGGTGATTAAAGCTGATCTGAGCCAACGCAGTGAAATGGAGTCAGCTGGAATGTTCCACTTGACCATCCAGAGCATACCAAGTGAGGACGGGGGGGAGGGGAGGGGGGGGGGGGGTATGGTGGAGGTGGTGATGGGGGGGTGGGGGTGGGGGCTTCCGGGGATTTAGAGTTTAGGTTTCACGAGACCTTCTAATGTTGTAGTAGTCAACCAAACATTTAAACCAATAAAACTTTAAAGATGGGGGGGCCGCCCACCCTGACGTCAGGAACCGGAGGGCTTCATGTTCTTAAACGGTTCAATTAATGTGGAGTGAAACTGTCACATGCCATTAAAAAATGAATGCATAAATGATTAAAATAAATGGATAAACGACCTATCATGAGATCAAACGGCGGGGACGTCCGTTGCCATCCATCCATTTCACCCCGATCAAAACATAGTCGCTATTTACGGTGTTAAATCCTATCCTATATTCGTTTGGTCATGGGCTATAGCAAAATATAGCCGAAGGCTTGCATATCTAAGGGGAACGGCACGATCCCCTGAACCACAAACACACAACACACGAGCACGCGGACAACCTCGGCAACCCTCACCTTCATCCCAGGGCCAAACGCTCATTCTTTAGACAGAGACAGATTGCCTTGAACACAGGTGTCCCTCTCTGTCAACCACGCAGCCAGTGTTGCCAACTTGGCGCATTTGTCGCTATATTGGGCTTTTTTTCCAGACCGCCCTAGCGCCAAAATTAGTGGGAAAAACTCCTGGCGGAAAATCTAGTCCTTTTTTGCTGGTGATTCGGGGCAAAAATTAGTTGACAGGCGCCAGAGATAAAACCCTCGTTTTTCACCACTTTTCCCTCTGATATAGAGTCCGCCTTCCTTCCTTCCTACAAAGGACAGTTGGTAACCAAATGGACCCTTAAAGATCTGTGATATCTTGAGAGCGCAAAAATGAAACCAAATGGACCCGTATTTTACGTTCTCAAGAGTTGAATTATATGTAAACATCTTGAATTACCTAATTTTCCACAATCTACACATTTAGAAAATGTAGAATATTTGCCATTTTGACCAACATTTTGCCAGTTATTTCTCCTAAATTAGTCCGAGAGACTACACTCAACATCAAACGGTGGTCCTCCTCCGTGGCTAAAATGCAGAATAAATAGTGGGCCCTGGTATGAAAATGGTTGAAAACCCACTGCTCTAGCGCATACATTCTAATGCATTTTGGAAGTGCCACTAGTGCATTTTGGATTTTGGCAGTTGGCAACACTGCACGCAGCCCCCACTCCCGCCTCCCCCTTCTCCACACACCCCCCCGACTACATGCATGCCCTTTCTGCATGTGTTTGTCTGCTGCTCTGGCCTCTCTGATCCACGGTCCTCTAGTCTCCACGGCACAACCAGGATTTATCTCTACCAAGATATACAACGACGGTTTCAGCGTAATGACGTGGAACCTGCTATGTCTGCCGTCCTTTTCCTAGACTGAACATTCAGTGAATCGATCAATCATTAAGACACCCAACTAAAGCATGGGTGGTATGGATGGGAGCAATACATCTGAGGTTTTCAACCTTTTTCATACCAGGGGCCACTATATTTTTCGGCGTTTTAGCCGAGGACCAACATATGATGTTGAGTTCGGTCTCTCGGACCCAAAACTAAGGATTTTGTCCACAATTTAGGAGAGATAACTGGCAAAATGTTTTAATATAAAACACACATAATTCGAAATACATTAAAGGTACAAAAATGCAATTCGTATCTAATTGCAATTAATTCACATACAACACCATTATCTTACCATTAAGTTATGCCAGAGCGCATTCATGAGTGGCAAATAAACGCCTTTCCGAACGCCTGCATTAAATGACATTAGACCACTACGCCGCTCGATATGCCACTCACTTTATGCATGTGCATGCCCTCTGTATCACTATGTGTAACCAGGCCCGGAGGTAACATTTCCCAATTGGGGGCAGGCGAAAATGGTATGGGGGGGGGCGTGATAGAGTCGCACCTATTCGATTTCAGGTTACAGTTGATGTTGAAGTTGCGACAGACACCAGTGTTGTTTGGTTTAGTGGCGCGACAACTGTAGTTCGTAGCGTATAGCGTTTCAATTCATCATTTTAAGTATAAGCACTTTAATTTGAAATATCTTTTAAATTTGGGTTGCATTGAGTCATGTCCGTCATGTTTGGTGGGGCAGTCAGGGCATTTAGGGGTGGCATTGCCCCTCTATGCCAGGGGTTGTCCTTGAGGGGGTTCCAGGTGGTCCCCAGCTAAATTGCTTAACCAGATGTAACTCTTGAGAACGTAAAAATGAAACCAAATGGACCCTGGCGGACCGTCCATTTGGTTTCATTTTTACACTCTCAAGAGTTAGAAAATCCCTCATGTGAATTAGTCCAAGTCTACACAACTAGAAGATTAATGGCCATGGACAGAAGCAAAATAAATGGCGGGCCCTGGCACCAAAAAGGTTGGAAACCCCTGCTCCATGCCCATGCCTAGATCCGGACCTGTTGGTAACTCTGAGAGTGTCCCAAGACGTGCACCACCGAAATACATTAAGGGTCTGTTCACTATGGTCCACTTGAACACACTTACAAGAGTTAAGCCACAGCACTCGACTCCTTTCCTGAAGAGTTTCACTTAGCGGCGCACGCCTTGCGACTCCCACTGCCGTCCCTCTCCACACCCACTGTGCCGTTAATTAGAGAAGACGACAACTCCCCGCATACCCACCCAAGACACGACGTGTGTGTGTGTGTGTGTGTGTTGCCCCCCCACCACCACCCCCTCCGGTGGGTGTTAAAAACGGCGTCCTGATTTATTAAGTTCTAATTGTTGGTGTGGATGTCTCTGCCATGTCCGTGACATGCTGCTGCTGCTGGGGTTACCGACCAAACCGGTCCCCGCTGAGTGCTAACTTTTATCGGCTGGCTAAGATTCATGGGGCGTCCGAAATCAGCCCCCCGCTGGGGCAAGGAATATTTTTGAAAAGTCGCAAAGTTGTTGCCACCATGCAGTGGAGACAGCGGAAGGGGGAAAGGAAGGAGAGGAGAGGTGGGGGCAGTATTGTTGTTGCTTTTTTTTCACCTCCCCAACAGGCAGATGATTAATGAGGGCGACGAGGAGGGAGGTATGACAGTCAGCAACTGGAGAGAGAGAGAGAGAGAGAGAGAGAGAGAGAGAGAGAGAGACAGAGACAGAGACAGAGACAGAGACAGAGACAGAGACAGAGACAGAGACAGAGAGAGAGACAGAGAGAGAGAGAGAGAGAGAGAGAGAGAGAGACAGAGAGAGACAGAGAGAGAGAGAGACAGAGACAGAGACAGAGACAGAGACAGAGACAGAGAGAGAGACGGACACACTTAAGGCACACACGTAAGCTACAACTGTGGTTTTCAACCGTTATGATACCAGGGCCCATGCACTATTTATTCAGCATTTGAGGCACGGACCACCTTTAGAGGACATTTTTGAGGCCTCCCCACAGACCCCCAAAAATAAAGAATCATTTTGCTTTATGTGTCCACAATTTCAGGCCGGATTTGGAAAACAAAACAGTCAAACATACAGATCAAAATGACCATTAATCTTCTACATTCTCTACAGTAGTTGTGTAGACTTTGGGCTAATTCACATGACTATTTTAATTCTTGATGGTGTAAACATGAAACCAAATGGAGCCGCAAGGCTCCATTTGAGTTACATCCTGTTGACTACCTTCCCATGAATCAGCCTGGGGACCACCGGGGACCGTCTCAAGGACCACCGGTTGAAAACCACCGGACTACAATAAAAGGCACGACTGACTGATAGACTGAGAGAAAGAGAACGAACCAAAGAGAGAGAGAGAGAGCGATAGAGAGAGGAGGGGTGGGATTGGGGGGGGGTAGAAAAGTTAAAATAAGCTTGGCATGGTGGTAGGAGGGTCGGGGGGGGACGGGGGGGGTCGCCGAGGGCAGTAACTAGGGGGTGGCGGAGTGGTGGGGGTGGTATAGTCGTTGGCTACACTTGTGTGTTCGCTCGCACCCGCTGGTGATGGGCGGCTCTCGTCACAGCACATGGCTGACATTGCAAGCCCACGGTGACAGAGGAAAGCAAGAAAGAAAGAAAGAAAGAAGTGAGGTTGGTCTGGCCTGCATGGGGCTATTTGTGGCCCAGATATTCAGCTACAGACGCGCTGTCATCTCATGATGGATCAGTGGGGGGGGGGGGGTTGGTGGGACCAGAGAGTGGCGTTTCAAGTCAGTCCGTGTCACACAGGTCTCTTCTAACGCTCAAGCCTTATTCAGGGCTCGATCTAGGCATGGGCATGTGAGGGCAATGCCCCCCCTAAATGCCCTGCCTGCCTGCCCCACCAAACATGAGGGCGTGCAAAACAACCCATGTTTCAGATATTTCAAATTAAAGTGCTCATATTTAAAATGATTTGAAACACTACTACTGCTACTAAATAAACTGCAATCGTGGCACCACCAAACCAACAGCATTTCATCCTTCAAAACAGAAAACTGTCAGAGTCAGACCTTTAGCTTTATGCATGTTTTGTGTCTGTTGCAACTTCAAAAACAACTGATTTTATTATTGATGCTTACTTGCCTAATATAAGTCCAGTAACCCAGAAATTGTATGGGTGTGGCTTCCTCTTTCAGCGCCACGGGCAAGGAAGCCGCCCCATACCATTTTCTCCTGCAGAAGCCTCTTCTACACTAAGGCCTTATGCCCGTGTTCATATTGTAGGCACTGTGCCCACCGTTGCCTACAATATAAAGTCATTCCACTGCAAACACCGCTCTCTCCAGCCCCTCCTCTCTGGTTTTACTAACCACCGCAGCGGTGCTCACCGGGAACGCCATTGGCCGCAAGCCGCCGGGCATTCTTGATGGGTCCAGAAGTTTGGAGCTGCTTGTTTTTGACAGCCGTGACATGAAAAAAAGAAAAGAAAATACTAAGGCTGTCAGCATTAACTAGTTAATCGCGAGTTAACTCAGCCGTGAGTTAACTCGATTAATTTTTTTAGTGCGAGATTAACTCACAGTAAAACCAAAGGCCAAGTGGGTCTATTTGGTTAAATTTCGCCAAATGCAGGTGAATAATTGTTAAATATCTCCATATCTCCAAGTTACTTTAAAATAATTAGAGAATGTAGAAAACATTCTACAAAATGTGCATGTTCGCTCCTACCATACCAACATCAAATTGTTGACAAATTCTTTAATTTAGGTCTGGAAGTCTAAATAAATGTCATCAAATGGTGGTCTGTGGCTCAAATGAAGAATAAATAATTGACCTTGATATGAATATTCTTGAAAAACACTCATTTAAGGTATATTTAGAACTCTACACAACACACCAAAGCGCAACAGGCTGAAAGAGAATTATTACACTCAGTGCCAGCCCTTTTTTTTTTTTTTTTTTTGAGGTAGCCAGTGCCAGCGATTTTCATCTAAAAGTCATATTTCATGTTTCGGTCCATGTTACCCTTCGGACAATGACATGAATAGAATATGAAAATATAGCTGCAGGCAGCGATAAGACGGGGCCAAGCAAGCAGCTAAGGCAATAAGCAGTCAGAACAATATGCACAAATACCGTAAATCCTCTTTTATAATCGGGGCTTTTATTTACTCAACCGATTTTTATACCAGGCGTTTATTGGAAGGAGGCTGCTATAAGAAGAGAGGCCTATATTACAATGTTTCAATCCAATCATAATGAATAAAACATATTGTATACTCCAATAATCTTAAATAATTTGCAATAGTCTAAAATAATGCTGTTTTTTGTAAGGCCACTAGATGGCGTCTGTATATAGGTTTGACGCTTCAACACAGAGGCTATCAAGGCAGGGGCGGATTGGCCATCTGGAGTACAGGGAGTTTTCTCTCAAAGAGTTACATCTGGTTAACCAGCTGGGGAAATATGTGCCAATCCGCCCCTGTGTCAAAGTGAAAGTAGCCTCGACACCCAGGCTTTCATTTTCGTTCGCCTTGCGCGAAAACGGAAAGCCTGGACTAACGCACGTTGGAAAGTGGCCTTGAGGGGGGAGTGAACCTTCCGGGGTGGGCGTCGCTCTAAATGATGTGACGTAGAACAGCAGTGGACGGGAGGGGGCGGGGCCGGAGATGACGACACGTTAGTGAGATCAAATCAGAGCGCAGCACTTCCGCCGTGTGGATCCCACGACACCCCCGCCCCCCAAGGCCAAAATCATTGAGGGCTAGACCAGGCTAAAGTGAAAGTAAAAAGTTATCGTATATAGTTGATGTTTAGGAATGGTTGGCAGGCATAATCAAATGATGGAACGGAGTACTATGGACAATGGCATGGATAAAACTGGAAGAAATCTCGCATGGTTATAAGTAGGCCTACTACGAAAGTATTGACAAGGCTATGCTTCGATCGTTACAGTCAGTCAGTCAGTCAGTCAGTCAGTCAGTCAGTCAGTCAGTCGATATAATGGATAACGGAAGATTCACCGGGATTATAACCAGATGGATTACTTCATTGGTGTACATAATGGCTTCTTCACATCTCGGCTCACACTCACAGTAAGTGCATTGTAATGCGATGGTGCGCTCTGTAAAATGGACCCTCGCGGGTCCATTTGGTTTCATTTTACGATCTCAAGAGTTACAGATCTAAAAGGACCACTAGTGGTCCCCGGACCACTGGTTTAAAACCAGTGGTTTAGGCTATAGAGAGAAAAAAGGGCGAGCAGAATCGGGAGGAGGAGGAGGAGGAGGCGCATCGGATAAGCCCACACTCGCAGAAAATAAAAAACAAAAGAAAAAAATACCGGCTAATAAAAGGAGGCCGGAATATATACGTTAATTCAACGCCGTTCCCGGAAATTAATAGGAGGCCGGTAAATAATAGAACGGAGGACTATATTAGAGGATTTACGGTAAGCCATAGAAACATGGAACCCTGAACTTGAGAAATACATCATGTAATTGTGGGAGAAGTGCAGGGAAGACTCACAGACTCACACATTATGTTGTCAGTAGCCGGACTTGAACCCACAACCTTGTTTCAGTTTCCAAAAATTGCTAGTGGCCCCATTTGAGCAAGACTGGTTTTAGTACTATTGGGCATTCCTCTCTACCTGCATGTGTAGCTTAGGGGCAGTGGAAGCATTCTCACAAACCAGCAATTTTCATTGGCTTGTGAAAACATATTATTGTTTTCACTTAAACAAAATTTACATCCATTTTCATGTTCATATGGGATTGCAGAAACAGGATTTTAACTGTTTTTCATATAATTCAAGATGGCGGAAAGGTCAGACGTCAAAAGTTAGAATAAAAAAAGTTGTTCGGCATGAGGAGACACGAGTGAATGTATGTTACTTTGCTAACTGTCAGGCAGTTCATGAGTTATGAGTGTTCAAAGTTTGCATTTTCAGGTGAGTGCTATCACGCCACCATTTGGCCAATGGTCACGGGCTTCGCATCATCACCATTTGGCATCACCCTCTGCCAGATTACCAAGTTTCCCCAAAAAAGCAACTGCACGGTTCAGCCAGAACAGCTATTTTTGGCAAAAGGATAGAAAGAAAACAATTGACAAAAATAAGCAACCAAGTCCACTTTGTGGACTGCTTGGTCCCTATTAACAAGTCCACTTTGTGGACTGCGTGGTCCCTTAAATATGTAGCACGCAAAATGGATAGTGCCAGGATAAGGAAAGAATCCCTTTCTAATTCTTCCCTCATCTTTGAGGTCCCCGTCCTTGGATTCTTCTTAGATACTTGCCTCTTAGGACTTGTCCTGTTGCTGTTTCATTGCTCCCAGTTCCCATCCGATGTTGTGGGGGAGTCCTGAATAATCCAGATCATACTGAATAACCGCCAGCTTGCATAGTGTCTTAAAACTGGGTTTTAAGTACAAGATACCTGTATGTAAGAGAAATTGATGATATACAATGATGTATATACGATCTCCTCCCGCCGTGCAACTGCATATTGAACCAAACCGACCCACACATTTACCGCTGAGCTCCAGCTTCTTCCATGAGTGGCTCTTGGGATTGAATTTCCATAGATCTTTAAGGGAACGCCATTGAACAGAATCCCATGTGTTGCCACCGATTATGTACAGCTCTTCATTGTAAGCAAAGGCTGCATGATCATAACGACGTTCTGGGAGCAGCTCAGCACTAGCGGGAGGTGTGCTCAGCCAACAGCTGGTCTCTGTATCAAACACTCTGATGATGTCCCCGTGTGTACAACCTCCGCATATAAACATCTTTGACCCGAACATGGTGGCAGAGTGTCGCCCTGAAACAGGTGGAGGAATGCCTCCCGAGTTCATTAAAGACCAGGTCATGGTGGCGGTGTCCAACTTGTAGGTGTCATTAGTAGGTGCCAATCTAGTCTCAGGATATCCACCATGGATGAACATGGCCTTACCCAAGACACAGGCCGAGTGGTTGTACCTCGCCTCTGGAACCGCTCCGGAAACCTTGGGTTTGAACCATCTACGGGTGTCAACATCAAATGCATAAAGAACGTTGTCCCTGTCCCCTGTGATTCGTAAACATTTCCACCCAGTTGACTCAGTTGTCTTGGCTGTCTTACAGTTCACCATCCCACCCCAGATGTATATCATATATTCTACCAATACAGCTGTGTGTTTACAGTGCATTGAGGGAACCTGAGAGCAACATTCTCCTCCAGTTGTCAGTGTTGGCAACGTTGCCCAACACAGCTTCACTGTGTTGAAGACATGAACATCAAGCTGATCCTCGTTGTTGTAGGACTTCCCATCATAGAAGAACCCACCAAAGGAATACACCTTGTCCTCCACTGGTCCAGCAGAACAACCAAAGAATGAACCTTTCCGTTGTCCTCTCGTAATGGGCATTGACCAGCACAGCATCCCAGTTTTGCTTTGTCTATCGCTAATTGTCTTTGGCTGCCTGAAATTCTTTCAACCCCCTCAGCTCAACTTCTTGATATCTCTCCACATCTATATCTACGCCTGCAATACTTCAAAGCTCTGGTCTGATGTCACAACACAATACAATCCCATGCATGTGCAAAATCACCGATGCAGTGCAGATGCAGTACAACCTGGATTTCCCCCTATATGAGCAAAACAAATTCCAATTCAAGCTGTAGAAATTGCAAACAATTCAACCTGTTGAAATTGCAAATAAAGAAACCTTGCTACTTGACCTGCTTTCCATTCCAATTGAGTAACATCCTTTAAGGCTTTGGTCTCACAACATCATCAAATACTAATAACTAATACGTAATTTTTAAAGGATTTTTTCCAGCACTCGTGTGGAGCATTGCCCTGGGGTTTTTAGTGAAAATTCTTCCAGCTTTCCTGCGTTGGCTGATCTGAGTGAGCGGAAACAACCTTTGTTGCTTTGAATGCCAGCATCAGTGTTGTACTATGTGCAGGCAGCGACCGGCAGCCAATGGAGTTGAGCATTGAAGAGCCATGTGCAAATTTTGACTGGTTGAAGACCAAGCAAGCTGCAGCATTTTGGATTAATTGGTTCTTAAGTTTGCAGGTTGCTAGGCCAGTAAGGAAGGAGTTACAATAGTACATTGTCATGTCATACATAGACTGATGTCTAGATAAGGAGCTTGTGGGTGAGGAAGTGGCTAATTCGTTGGGAGTAAACCTACATGATCATTTGCCAGCTGTAATGTGTGCCTTAGATATGCGCTGACCAAGGCCTTTTGCCGTTGGGGCCAAGGTTGGCATGGCATGTTGTTGTCTGTGGGAATACTTAGCTCCCGCACGGGGCAGGAACTTGGGGCAGCTTGGAAAAAGCATTGTGTTTCTCTGTGTAGCACATTACTGAGAAGCGATTATTTCATTGTCTGAGCAACGTAACTAACTAACTACTCATGACATAAACGTGAGTTGTGATTGGCTGTAATGTGATGGTGTATGATGATAAAGAGCACCCCTCACTTCACATGAGTGTGATTTTGACCAGGTTTGACTAGGAGACTGCCATTGTGCAACCTCCGGCTTTTCACAATCAAAGGGAAACAGATCATTTTTCTTCAAATGAGTTAATAGGAGGATTCAGAGCTGAATTGGACATGCACATACTGTAAATGTGGAGTAAATTCTTAAAAATGTAGCTAGGTGTAACAGTGCATGATGTTGATATCCTGCATCCAAAATTCAATTCATAGGTTTTTGACATATTGACCACTATAGAAATGCAACCTGTTAATGCACTTTACTGTGCAGCATGCAGTGCTTAATTTATAACTGTGCTGTGCTGAAGCGCGCCCGCCGAAAAGTCGTTTTTTTGGACAGATTATTGTGTGGCTGGTGTGTGTGCATGTGTGTGTGTGTGCGCACAAGTGTGCGCACGTGTCAGTGATGCAATATGGCACGAACACTTTGTAAAGAGCCGGTCCACAAACTCAATGTGTTGCACCCTATGCTTGTGTTTCCAGAGAATCAAGAGCACAAAATGTAAGGGCCCATAAGGGGTCCGGCCGCTTCATGGGTACCTTTTTAATCATTATTATAGCGATCATAATCCACGACACGTCATGGGGGAGGAGGAGACGGCGCCGTGTCAGCCGGTGGAAGTAGCAGCAGCAGCCCAGCTAGCTACATGCAAGAACTGCGAACTGTGTGCAAAAAAATCCCATAGCTGGGAAGGCTCAGCCAAGGCTCAGCCAATAGAGTGGTGTTCCAAGTGACTAGTACGTACTAGATACTTCAGGGCTTGACACTAACACTTGCCCGCTTGCCCGGGGCAAGTAAAAAAAATGGTGGGGCAAGTGAAAACTGCTACCTGGTTGCCCGATCGGGCAAGTGTGCAACTTAGTGCACTATAACACAACACAAGATAAATTTGTCTTGAAGGCAGTCATTGCACTCTGCCTCTGTGTCTTTCCCTGCTTTCTACAGTAGATATCCACAATTCCAGGCTGGATTTGGGAAACAAAACAGACAAATTAACATACACATAAAAAAATCTAATCTACATTCTCTAGTTGTGTAGACCTGGGCTAATTAAGATGATGAATTTTAACTCTTGAGAGTGTAAAAATGAAACCAAATGGACCCGCAAGGGTCCATTTGGTTTCATTTTTACGTTCTCAAGAGTTACATCTGGTTAACCAACTTAACTGGGGACCACCTGGAACCCTCTCAGGGACCACTGGTGGTCCCCGGACCACCTGTTAAAAACCCCTGGTTTAAAGCACCCAAGTAGGAAGTAAACTTAAATGCAAAATTTACAATATATTTTTGGGGGGCAAGTGACCATGACCTGAGGGCAAGTAGAACCTGACTTGCACTTGCCCGATGGGCAGATATGAGTGCTCGATCGGCACTCATATCTCCCGGATCGGCCTCTGCAGGTGGGGGAGCGCCATGAGTGACCGCTCCCGGAGCGTACGTGAGCCATGCCAGAAGGTAAGGTAAGCCACTGAGTGGGACTTATCAAAATTTGCAGAGGGACCAATCTAAAAGATCCTCCCTGCATCCTGGGACTCCTTAGATTGAAAAAATATATGTAATATAAGTCATGTTAGAGACCACAGAAGTGAACCTTTCGAGCCTGATTCCCCAACTTGCGACTCGCTACATTACTTTTCTTTAAGTCCGAGTCGAGTGGAGTCGCAGAAAAAATGTGGCTCGATTCCCACTTGAGTCGAGTCAGTAGCTCTGCTCTAGGGCCCTATACGTTCACCCTTTCACACACATTCACACACTGATGACAGCGGAAACCATGCAAGACACAACCAGCACATCGGGAGCAATTTGGCGGTTCCCAAGGTGACACTTCAAAAGGTAAACACGAGGAGGAGGTGGGATTCGAACCCGAGGACTGATTGGACTTCTCAACCTCCTGAGCCACAGTTGCCCCAGACTTAAATTGTCATGGTAGTCGTGGTAGTACAAAGTAGTAGTAAGGTCTAAAACTGCCTTTAATACAATATACATCATACTGTATATGTCCCTCAAGCTTATTTCTAATGGTTTGAGCCTCAATCACCACTGATATAACCAGTCCTTGCCATTTCTTTATGGACAGTTTAGCTGCAGTACCACAATGTCCTGAGGTGGTGGGGGCGCTGATATGCAGGATATTTTATAGTAGTCATTATAATACTGATGTTAGATAAAATTGCTTGTTTAAATTCCATGTCAACTTTGAAAAACAACAAAGTGGACAATATAAACAAAGTGGAAATACAGATTAGGAACTGAAGACTGAAGGACAAGAGGAATTACACCAAATAGGGTGCATTGATGAAATCATTATGAGGCCAAAATCAAACAAGCTGTTCAAACTTGCACCGAAAACACTAAAAAAAGTTTTTAAAAAGTTTAATTTCATCTATCAAAAAAGGCGTGGTGTAAAAAAGGCCATATGTACGGCCAGTGAGTGGCATGTATATAGTATATAGGGCCAGTCCGTCGTACATGTGGCCGCGGCTAAAATGCCCAAAGTCAAGGTCGAAATGTGATCCAGAGACAGCGCGCGGCGTATGCAGTGATGTGCACAGATGGCGCTACAATGTAACCTTACATGTCACCATGGACTTTCTTTGAAGTGAAACGTGATTAAATGGTCACAATCAAAACAGCAGTAAAACATAATGTGACTTATAGTTTGTCCATTCAGATAACTGTGTTGCATCATAGAGCGCCACATTGTCCTCGACAAGGGACCAAGAAGATCATTTCCCAATTCATTCATCCCCCGCAGACGTTTCAAACGGGTATTTATTAAAAGACCTTTTAAGCCTCAGACAAAGCCAACACCTTGTTGTGACATATCATGACAATAAACAACGTTTTGGTCCGAACAAATAATTAGAAACACAACACTTCTTTCTACAAAACACAGAGCTTAAAGCAAAAATAAAAAAAAATAAATCAGTCTCATTATCCATGATCGGGATAACCGGACATCCTTAACAAAAGCATACCGTAACCATCGGCTGTACGTCATAAAACCAGCATAAACGGTGCAGAGAAAGACAAACAGACAAACTGCCGGTGTTACCGTTAGAAGTTTACCCCAATGTAGGGAATACAGTGTTAATGTGGTTAACTTCAGCACTTGTCCATTATTGACCCTTAAGGCTTATTGTTCAGCAGACTCCCCACGCACACACGCACACACGCACGCACACCGCTCAACTCCACAAGAAGGTCACCCCCACCTCACCCACCCCCGATCCTTCAGCTTCCCATAGCTGTTGCAATGGTCCGGCTGGGTTTGGAATAGCACCAGTGACCCCTGGGCGAAAGTCTGCATATCCCCTTACCCAACCCTCCCTCCCTCCCCTCCCTCCCCCTGAGCCCACTGTGCCCTCTGTGATTTATATATCTGTTCTGAATTTACAGCTTGTGAAATACTCCGAGTTAACAGCCGAAGGACAGAGCTGGGAGAACCAGGAGGTCTGACTGCATGTGGGCAGTGGGCAATGAACCTGCCTGCAGGGGCGTTTTTACCATTAGGCAAATGGACCTGTAAGGGTCCATTAAGGGGGGCTCCAGGGTATTTCCAGGTATTTCTTATAAACGCCACTGCATGCGTGCGCGCATGCGCATACATGTGAACTTTTTTTTTCTTTTATTGTGCCGAGTAAGATAAATGCAGATTAGGTTTACAATTTACGGAGATATTGTGAGCTTGTAGATCAGCTATTTGTAGAACACAGGGTATAACAGAACTTAGGGGTAGGTAGAAATGGTGGAGAAAAAAAAGGTTAAAAATCATACAATTTTCCTGACCAAAACTGTTGATGCCCTCAAAGGTATTTGTGCGTATTTGCCTATAGCATGTGTTCCAATATCTATTTTTATGTTTACAAGGAATTTTGATTCCCTATGTAGACATCTGGAGTCAGAGTCTATGCAAAAGTCTATGCAAAAAAAAGTCTGTTCATGTGAATTTTATTTTATCTTATCATGCCTAGCTTGGTGTACTGTTATGTACTGGACATGTTCATGTACATCAGATTCAGATCCAAGTGGTTATACTCATCTGCAATGCGAGAATCCAAAAGTATAAAGATTTCTTTTTTAGATGGGGCCCCTGGGCTCAGGCCCATGCATAAATCCACTTGTGTGCGTGTGTGTGTGTGCAGCACACATGTGCATGTGTGTGCGTTCCGTGCACAAAGACTTGACATCCCCCTCCCCCGATCGGTGCACCTGGCGCAGAGCGGCCGCTTATAAATTCCCATGATAAGGAGAGGGGAAGTGTCACATAACTGAGTGTCATTTTTTTAAGATGTGAGGAAATGCCGCCCAGCTTGATTCCCCCCCTGTTTGAAATACAGCAATACCACGCAGGAGGAAGGACGATGGCTTTCCCATGCCGCATGAAGTTTTATTGATGTCAGCGTAGTGAAAAAAAAAGGAAAGGAAAAAGATAAAAATACATATCTGGTCCAGGAGGATGACCTTGGGTTATTCTCCTCTCCACAACATGTGAGAACGTCTCAGGACATTCTCTGTTTCTTAGATACGGTCTTAATGTTTTTTTTTTTTGTTGTTGTTGCTGTTTTTCTTTTTTCAACTTAAAGCTCCTATGTGATTTTATGGACAAAAGAATAATTACATCATTTGTTATTGTTTTTATGTTTTTCATGAAGTATTCCTTTAATTAAATAATCTAGAAAAAATCTTGTGTTTTTGACGTCTCTAGGGGCTGCTGGAGGGCCCCGAAGAAATCCCAATAATCTTTGTCATTGCCTAACGAACAGTACCGGCGGGACTATTTGTTAGCCAATCAGAAAGAGGCTCGCTGAGCTGCCTCTGAATAAAGAAAAAGGGAGAACTGTTTTGGAACATGGAGAACTCTGCTTGCAGCCAAATAATTAAAGCGATATTTTAAAAATAAATGAAAACAGTAATTGAAATTTCACGGCCCTCTCACGTATTAGGAAGACGATACGAGTTACCAGAAAAAAAGGGTCTTTTTGATGAAACTATTACGGTTAAAATGAAGATTTAAGTTATGATTTGTTATTGAAGTTATGATTTCCCCTACAGGAAGGGGGCGGGGCAGCTAAAATGAACATCAAATATCTAAATACTGAATCAAGTATTTTTTTAAGTGACATACCCCTTTTAAAAAAAGTTGGCGTGATCACTATAGTAATCACATGCGATCGTGCTTGGTTTTGGACTTGTGCAACATGTCCTGTTATTCCAGCCTCTCCCCCACCACCACTCACTACTCCTACTGTCTCAGGATGACGTCCCTCTACATTGCCAAGAGTTGTAATACATTTCATTGACCCTGATGTCCCAGAGTGATGCTGAACTGACTCCATATCATGGACCTGGCCAGGGCCGAGAACATAAAAACAGATACCCCATCGTCTTTTGGATTGTATCATCACTGTCTAAATCAATAGCTTGTCTACAGAGTGAATCATCGATGATGATGATGATGACAACACCACATTCCAACTGTTTGCACGCAGGGATCCAAATGCCACACAGAATATGAAACCAGGGACCACCTCCAGGGGTTGACACTAAGGTCTCCGAGACACTTGCCCATCGGGGCAAGCGCAAGTCAGGTTCAACTTGCCCTCAGGTCATGGTCACTTGCCCCCCAAAAATATATTGTAAATTTTGCATTTAAGTTTACTTCCTACTTGGGTGCTTTAAACCAGGGGTTTTCAACAAGTGGTCCCTGAGAGGGTTCCAGGTGGTCCCCAGTTAAGTTGGTTAACCAGATGTAACTCTTGAGAACGTAAAAATGAAACCAAATGGACCCTTGCGGGTCCCATTGGTTTCATTTTTACACTCTCAAGAGTTAAAATTCATCATCTTAATTAGCCCAGGTCGACACAAGAAGATTAGGTCATTTTCATGTGTATGTTAATTTGCCTGTTTTGTTTCCCAAATCCAGCCTGGAATTGTGGATATCTAGAAAGCAGGGAAAGACACAGGTCTTGCCCGATCGGGCAACCAGGTAGCAGCCTTCACTTGCCCCACCATTTTTTTTTACTTGCCCCGGGCAAGCGGGCAAGTGTTAGTGTCAAGCCCTGACCACCATGACATGCTGTTGAATGCTCTTCGCTTCCCATATACACAGTACACTCCATATTTGAGTGTGACGCACAGACAGACATTTCTGCCTGGCTTACATAGTTATTTGGCTCACTGTGTCCGCTATTATGAAGACAATACTGAATGCCTGTAATACAGCGCAGTTTGTTATGATGTTAATAATAATCATGGTGCACATTAAATACTGGATTATTTTTTTGGAACTAAGCCTTCAAAATTCCTTCCAAATCCAGGAACAAGGCAGGCCGTATGCACTGGAAAAATATATACATGACATATGTACATGACTTCTGACATATGTACATGACTTCTGTTAACATGTTAAAAAATGTCCCAGACTTACTCATCTGAGAAAGGCCTGGGCACAACCTAAGACAGAGATGCTATGTCAGAAGTGTCCGTCTGAAACATCTGTCAGATGCATTTCTCCCAAATACAATATTTTCAGTTGTTTCATTTGTAGAGAAGCATAAGTTCCACCAAAATCCCGCACCTCCCACCCCATATGAAGGATCTATATGCTTATTCAGCATAGGCCTTGCCCAGTGTGTGAAAAAAAGTTTCATCATATAGGAAAACTATTGGTGGAAGAAATTTGTCTAAGCCAATGTTATGCTCATAAGCAGGGCCTCACTAGAAAATGGTGATAATCAATCCTGAGCTGATGAATCTTATTAAAGTCAAGTAAGTCTTTGACTGACTTTTAGGCCCCAACAACGCACTGGATGAAGAATGCATGGGTCTAGAGTCAGACAGATCAAACAGGATGGCCCAAGCTTGAAAACAAACTGAACGCACCGATTCTGCTACATCATGGATGTAATACACAGCAGGCCAAAATAGAAAAGAAAAAAAAATGTACATGTACATAACAGACTATATTTTAACACTCCGGCACTGGTTCACAAAATGTCCATGCAGGCAAGCAGCCTGCATGGTAATTTTCTTCAAGACTTCTAAAATCAATGTCAACAGATAAGTTATTAAAGCACAGTTTCCTGTATTAAAGCACAGTTTCCTGTTTCCTGTTTCACAGTTTCCATCTATGATCCTCAGCAAGCACTGCTTTCATAGTAAAATAAGAAAGTAAATTAAAGTAAAATAGTTGGCATTAGCATTAATTTCTTATCTATACAATATACTGGAGCGCCAGTTGTAATAATAACAATTAAATATCATCCTGTGGGCCAAAAATAAAGCAACATAAAGACGAAAAAGACTTTTTCAACCAAGTAGCGTTTCTGGAACCAGTGCAGTCAGACGGTGCACACGGCAGGGATGCCGAAGTGGATCCTAAAATGTTTTGACAGGGTCGCACACGCAAACGGCCAACGTGGGGAATATTGTGTCTGTTTAACGGATTTGGGTCCGCACTTCACGCTCGACAAAATATGTTGTGAAACCCATCAGCGGTTTAATGTGTTCGGACGGACGCGCGGGGTTTCCTGGGTCTTGGCAACGTCCCCGGCACTTATTTCTGCTTCGTGAAACCAAAGTATACGTTTTGGAGTTCAAGCTCACCCCAACAGGGTTATTTTCAAATATACCCCACCCTGCCTGGAGCCGTGCCCGACTCTGCCTCTCGTAAAAAAGCCTTCCAACATAGCTGTGTGCCCCCCGCCGCCGCCTGCTCCGCCGCTGACATTCTCCTATTAACGCCATGGTTCCCATTTAATCTCTTCATTAATTGGCCGGCAGGCGCGATGCTGCTATCTACCCTATAATTTCAGCGGTTGAAGTGAGACGTTGCTTTGTGTGCGATGTCTAAATCCGGTGGTTGTGCTGCGCTGCCCCTGACGAAGCAGCTAGCTAGGGTTCTTGGGGACATAGGGCGTGTTGGTTTGGTATTATTATTATACCAATTAATCAAATGCCTTCCCTTGGCGAGGGATCAGCGAGATCAGAGGGTGCCCGGTGAAAAAGGGGTGAACTTTATCCTGATGCAGTCCCTAGAAAACGCACACACCCACGCACGCACGCCTGCACGCACCAACACACACAGACTAATTTACTTGCACTCTGTTTAGAAGTTCTACTTCTACACAAATTACATTGAGTGTTACAACTGTTAGCAGGCCCTACGTACAGTACTATACTTCAACAGGTGAATCTTTTGGGTGTTTCACATTAGATTTTAAAAATATTCAACTTTTTCTCTTTTTTCTGTTGCTTCGGTTGTCTTTTAGGCATATACTCTATTTGCCAGCACCCTGGGCGCTGGATACACTTTTGAGACCATCAATGGTAGTTGCTAACGGTAGTTCGGTCGGAAGTTGCTTACATTTACAGTCACCAGCGAAACAACCCTGTTCAGTCCTAACTAGTGACTTGACTTGTTCCATCTTTTCCATCTTTTAAACCTTTACAACGGCTTTGCGAGCACAAAGGGAGAAATGAAATGTTTACGCAGGGTATACATTTTAGGGAGCACCGCGCTGCGATTGGCTGAAAATGGTAACTTCCAGCAACTTCCGGGGGAAGCTAACAGTACTCAGGCTCACCGTACACTACGCCCGCCGCCCTTAGCCGCCAGGTTGGATGCTACCAGTAACAGGATGTTATGCCAAAGTATTTACGCCTGTGATGCATGATATTCCCCCTGAAAATAATTCTAGGCTTGTTGTCAAAAGGAAAAATAATCCACCGTCGCATTCCGAAAGAGCTATAAAACTGTCATGGCCGCTGGACCTCAGTGAAAGCTGACATAGAACTAATTTTCCCAGAAGGCATTGCGCTCTAGAGTGACGGACCTGTTTTGTGATGACGTCATCAACATGAGCCTCATATCCAATTTTGTCTAGTACATTGTAGATCGCCAGTATGACTTAAAACAGAAATGAAACCGTGGATTCAATGTGAAGTCAATCCATCCCATAGGCTACAAATGGGAAAGATAGTGTTAAAGGTAATACAGGCCAAAAAAAATCAAAATAGATACAGTATAGCTATATTTTTCCCCCTCTATGTTGCTTCTACTTTGATGCTGCAGCCGTTTCCCTGCAGACAGACACTTGCTTGGTCCTGCAGACGGTCCAGAACTTTGTTGTTGTCAACAAATCATGAAAACAAAACATTTGTTGGGCTCAGGGAAAGTGGTGATAATTCGTCAGGGGTGTGTGTGTGGGATGAGACAGCATTTTAGCCAATCACTGCACAGCAGTGTCCAGCAGTTTCATACTGTGGTGCTGCTCTCACAACCGATCAATAATAATAATAATAGGTCTATATGTCTATATCTTCCAGCAATCGTGCTGTATACTTTTCCCACCCTAAAGATGTGTAAGGGGTTTGGGAGCGGCCACGGGTCTCCCTAGACAGTCCCTGAGGAGCAACATGAACGTAGAAATAAATGTTGGCGTATACAGTGTTGACGCGTAACACTGAACAGAACCACAGCTACTTGGGGAGTTAACTTTTTTCCCCCACTTTCAAATGAAGTTCTCCCTCATTTCCTCTCAATTTATTTCCAATAACTCCAGAAACAAAGCAGATACGTTGACTAATTAAAAAGAAAAAGGTTAAAGTAAGAGACTGATGGCAAGTAAGCAAATATCCTTGCATGACGTCTGAAACAATAAAGACAAATCATGTATCATGAGTTAATTGCCTCAAGCTTTGACCTCATGTGTTCTAGGTTCACTGTGTTGTTTTAAATGGTGTATTTATGTAGCACCTTTATTCAAGGCACTATACACAAGTCCATTACATTCACCCATTCATACAATGATTGCAGTAGAATCCATGCAAGGCACCACCAGCAGAAATAGGGGGGTCATTGTGGAGAAAAAGAACCACAGCAGTTTCTGGGATGGGCGTTAACAAAGCGGCAGTCTTCAGTTCCAAACTATCATTTTGCTAGGGTCACAGACCCCTGAGTCCGTGACCACTATGGGAACCACTGATTTACAAGTTGAATATTTACTGTAGCTGATGGTGACTTAAACAAAACAGTCTTCGACTGCGAAAGGAAATGTTTAAAGCACCCTAGAAATGCAAATGTACAATATATTTTGGGGGGCAAGTGACCATGACCTGAGGGCAAATAGAACCTGACTTGCAATTGCCCGAAGGACAAGTGCCTCGGGGACCTTAGTGTCAACCCCTGTGGTTCTCAGAACATTGGGAAAGCAGATGATGTTCTTGTAATGTGGCTAATGTGCTAGCCCGGTTGCTAACCAAACAAACACAGCCGACGAGTGTTACTGGCATGTGACCTAAAGCAGCAAAATATGTTAGATGATGATGTTTATAAAACCTGACGCTTCTCTAAAGAGGCATTGGAGGAGGACCTATCGTTCAACACTGTTGCTCAACACTGTTGAGTGACAGAGATTGGATTTTCAACTAATACTAACACCACCAGAAGGACACCAATCCTTGAATCACAGGGGGGAAAATGATAGTATTTTTTGTTGATTCAGGGCTGAGCCAGGCTAGTTTACGGGTTAGTTTTAACTAGCCGTGCTTGAGCGATGGTGTTGTTGGGACAAATACCTGCCAGGCTGTTAGTATAACTGTATAACAAACATACGCAACCCTGAGTTTTTAGAGCAAAACAAGAAGTACAGCCGTGCGGAAACAAAGGAATCAACACCATGGCCGTCAGAATGCTAGTCCGTCTTCACGATGCACAGCAGGGAGGAGACACAGATCGTAGAGCAAATGATCAGTCCACCATGGTGGGTGGTGAAAGTCAGACATAGGTAAACAAACAACCGCCACCCCCAAAGCCACCCATTGGACCCCCCCCGCTGTGGGGTTGGTTGATGGGGTTGCGGGAGGGGGTCAAAGGGTGGAGGGGTGCGTGGTGGTGGCTTTTTGAAACAGGAGTGGAAAACGCCATAAATCAGACGGATTTTAGAATCTGATGACAAACCTAATTCCTGTCTGAAAAGAGCCGAGCCGAGTCCTCCGGACTGTCATCGAAGCCGGCCTATAAACATCGCAGCTGTCACCCAAGCTCGCGAGGACCGCGAAGGACATGCCATCGCGCCTCTCGCATCGCTCTTTCTGTTGAGGCCAATTCGGGAACATGGGGGGTGGGGGGTCCAGCAGAGCTAGGAGGGGGGGCAAATTCCACTTTGCATTTTGTCACATTCAGCCAGCCGGTGGGTGCGGGGGGCCAGACCCATGCAGGACACACACACACACACACACACACACCTCATTCCCCGTCTGACCATCTGTTGAAGGGCAGAACTCCAGTAAAAAAGAATCACCCCCATCCTTCGATCCGCTGCTATACAACAGGTTGTGAAACCTTAACGCATTCACGGCGAGAACACTTTTCAGTGTTTTTTCCAGCATTACATGATTGATTACTTTTTTTTTATTCCCCATCAATGATGTTATTGGAGGACAGGTTTTTGAACTGCCCACAGCCCTCCTGTAAGACACAGTAGGAAAGAATAGTGGTATTTTATCATGTACATTAGTGAGGATCTACTATATGAAGATACGTTGAAAAGTAGTGAAGTGTAGCTGAAGTAGCTATTGCAAGAATAGCACAAGCTCATAGCACAGTAGATCTGCTACATTTTGTCCGTCTGTTTTCTTATGACAAGTGTGGTGCAAATCTTTTAATATATTCCCCCAGAGCCAACATTTTTTTAACTCAAATCTTTGCTTCTGAATGGGACATCGGTGCCATGGAACAATGGCATATTTTGAGGTCCACTCAAATGTCAAATCCAATATGCATAATTTCCGGGGCGCCCTAAACATGCAAAAGGCCAAGCACCACTAGGATATTTTTTTCGGAAAAACATATTCGGTGTGTCTGACCCTAATATGCGCAAGTATGAAGCAAAACTTCTTACTTGACATACTGTACACTAGTGTTTACAGGTCTGAAATAAAACTAAAGTGAACTAGAATCGAGGTCCAAGTGGGTTAATACGGAAAGTGGGTGATGGTAGAGAGAGACAGAGAGAGGGGGGGGGTCTGAAAGGGTGGTGAGTGGCAGTCAGAGGCTGAGGGGTGCAGGGGGGTGTAGTGGGTGTAGGGGGGCACTGTGCTAAATGTTGCCACTGCGAAAGGTGAGCAGAGAGGCTTTAGGGAACATTTTCCACTCAACAAACACTCTGGACGCACTTACCACGCACACATACACACACAAACACACACGCATACGAATGCAACCCAAATGGCTGATCCATTTTTACACCCCTCTGCATGTCATTATTTGGACGAATCACACGTTGTCGTCGTGCACGCGTCTAATACGCATGATGGCAGATACAAAACAGACCGTCTTATCCGTCACAGACACACACACACGCACACACACACACACACACACACACACACACACACACACACACACACACACACACACACACACGTAACCAGATCGCTCCCAGCGTGCCTGCCAGTGTAACTCATACTAGCAAAGCTGGCGAGTCTCTAGTCCAGAGAGAGAGAGAGCGAGAGACATGAGAAATAAAAAGAAGTATGAAATGACACCGCCGCGGCCGCTCCAAGCATGCGAGCGTGCATGTCTCAATGTTCCAAAACTGTTGCATTAACTTTAACCTATAAGTGGAAGATGAGATCTTTACTGCTTAACGACGGGCCATGCTAGGAGGGAAAGGTATCAGGATTCCTGCTAAGGACGTTAGCTTCTGTTGGTACCTCGTCACCACCAAGGAGAGGAGAGGTGTGGGGGGTGGATGGCATTTCTGAGAAATGAAAATGTCAACTCCATTCCGTTACCCCCTCCGTCTGCAGTGCGACCGTAGGCCGATCGAGAAATTATGGGCCCCAGGGCTGCCGTCAGCCAAAGACAGACACAGACACAGACACAGACATAGACACAGAGACAGAGACACACACACACACACACACACACACACACACACACACACACACACACACACACACACACACACACACACACACAGCCCCTCCAAACATGATGCCGCATGCAAAAAAACGATATTTCAAATAAAAGTTCTTATATTTAAAATAATCTGAAACACTAACTACTGCTGCTAACTAACTAAAAGGCATGTGGCATGTGGCACCAACAGCATTTCATCAATGAAAACAAAACTCTCTGAGTCAGACCTTTAGCTTTATGCATGCTGCATGTCTGTTGCAACTTCAACAACAACTGATGTTATTATTGATATTTACTTGCCTAATAGAAGTCTAGTACAAAACATCAGAGATAAAAAAAAAGAAATCGCTTTAAAACGTAAAAAAAAAATGATATGATATATAAATTATATTTAAACTTCTGAATTACTTCAATTTCAATAATCTACACATGATAATGTACAACGTATAAGAATTGGACCCTTGCGGGTCCATTTGGTTTCATTTTTACACTCTCAAGAGTTAAAATTCATCATCTTAATTAGCCCATAGTGGTCACAGACCCAGTGGTCCCTGACCCCAGCAAAATGATAGTTTGCAACCAAATGAACCTGGGAGAGAGATAGGTAGAGATAGCTAGAAAGCAGGGAAAGACACAGAGGCAGAGTGCAATGACTGCCTTCAAGACAAGTTTATCTTGTGTAGTGTTATAGTGCACAAAGTTGCACACTTGCCCGATCGGGCAACCAGGTAGCAGTCTTCACTTGCCCCACCATTTTTTTTTTTACTTGCCCCGGGCAAGCGGGCAAATGTGTCAAGCCCTGGGAAGGATCAACAGATGGAATGTCAAAACAAGCCAACTCCATACAAGAATTCACTCATAATATTGGTCTTATAATAATAATGTCTACCGCTGCAAGTGAGTGACAGTTAAATAAAATATAAGTCCACAGAGGCGAACGATTTTATCGGTGACTTTTTAAATCCCTTGTATCTCTCCAAGCAGAGACTGAGAAAACTCGATTAATCTTTTTCCCACTGACACATTCGCATTTCTGACGCGTTAGAATGCTTTCGATTTACTATCAGGCCATATGTAGTCGAGGCTCTAGTGCAGAGTGAAACTCAACTAAAAGCTGAATTTATTGTCCATCACACGACGCGGTCCAGTGCCAAAAAGAACTTAACTAGGAGCTCAAACATATGGCCGAGCATGGACACACACACGCACACAGGGGCGGATTGGCCATCTGGAGTACAGGGAGTTTTCCCGGTGGCCTGCGCCACCTAGTGGCCTGGACAGGGTTTTTTTTTTTTTTTTTTTTTTTTTTTTTTTCCAGGGCAGGCCAGGGCACCAGGCCCAGGCCAGGCAAACTAGTGTTTCTATGCTCCAAAATGCACTAGTGGCACTTCCAAAATGCACTAGAATGTGCTAGATGCTCGCCTGTAACATACAGATCGAAATGACCATTAATCTTCTACATTCTCTAGTTGTGTAGACTAAGTTGGGCTAATTCACATGACAAATATTTTAACTCTTGAGGGTGTAAAAATGAAACCAAATGGACCCGCAAGGGTCCATTTGGTTTCATTTCTACGCTCTCAAAGAGTTACATCTGGTTAACCAGCTGCCCCCACAGGGTGGCCTGGCAAAGGCAAAATTGTCCCGGTGGGAAAATATGTGCCAATCCGCCCCTGCACGCACACACAACTGAACTGTTCTTCCACTTATTATACAACCCTTCTCCCTCCGTAAAGTCTTTTGTATATAATTTGTAGTGATGACATCTACAGGACTGGGAGATCACACGATTGGCACAATGGGAAAGGTTTCTTTTTAAGTGTCAAGTACTTTGAAAGCCTGGAGTAAACGTCCTGTCAGATGAGCAGCGATTAACGTGTCTTAGTAATTCATTTTCAATGAGACTGCAGTTTTTGAGTGGAGAAGTCGTGTACAGGGCGACAACACTAAGCGTGTTTCAGGGCCAAATTAGCCATCGAGACCGTGGACCCAGGGCCCCCCCCTCAATCGGCTCTCTGGGGCACTCCTGGGGAATTAGGCCGCCAGGAACTTTGGGCACGTTCGGAAATACCACACCGGAGCGCAGTCGCCTATTAGTTTGCATTGCTCAGCGTACTCAGTGCGCAATTTCCGAACGCGCCCTTTGTTTGGGGCCCTGACATGGGCCATTGATTTTGTTTAAAATTAGGTCAGAAAGATCACACTGAAAAAAAAAACTCTAAAACATGACAAGCTTGCACATGTTTTTGGGGCACCCAAAAACATTATAGGCTCATCAAGGAGCCCTCGTGACAACAGGCCAACAGCACATGCACCAAGGTCCGCCCCGATCAATCCAGGTTTTATTTTATTTATTTAATTATTTGAGATTATATGGTCAGCACACTATAGTAGGTAGGAGACTATCAAAGATGAAGAAAAAAGTGATATTTGAATTTTTTAAATTAAGTGAAATCACTGAAAACAAATTCAAGGGGATGAAAAAAGGGAGGTTTTAACAATGGTCTTACTGTGTAAAAAAAAAAAGGGCGGTGCGCTTTAAGTGTCCTCTAAGACTATACGCTTACTTGACAACAGAATGCACAGAAACTTTCAGATTTGAACTAGTATATCCATGCCAAAAGTAGGATACAACATCTCTGGATATAAATCGGGGCATTCAATTAAATTACCCAAAAAATAAAAAATCGTGGTATTGTGGTTTCTTCAGCATATGGAACATGGATTTCTGTGTCCAGTGCAGCACCCCACCTCCCCTCCCCAACGAGACACACATATCCATAACCAGAAAATAAAGTGCAGCCTGATCTTACAATGACTGATGCAATGTCTTTGCAAGGACACCAGGGAAATGTTTAGTCAGCTTTTACCGGTATAGTGTACCTTGTCCGTGGCTATACACAAATCCCTACTCCACTGAACTGTAAGTAAGTAAGACTCTAAAGTAATTAGACAAGTATACATGCTGGATGGAGTATAGGGTCTCGTATTATGGCCATTACACAGACCGCACAGTGAAAGAAATTGCACAGCCGAATATGGGCGGTACGTTCCCCCTAGCGTAGTGACAGACACGTTGTAATACGACCGTCAAAATCAGGCTCAGGCGTGCATGGAAAAGAGGGCGGGACATGATCCGACAGACGATGACAAACTCCTCCCGGGAGAACCAATAAGAGCACCTCATGAGATGTTCACATCCGTTTTTTTTTTTGTTTTTTTTTGTACAGACTGAACTCTATCTCCGGAAGTAAACTCCGCTAAAGCAGTGCACGTATCGAACGGCGACGACAGATGGCAGCATAAAAAAAAAAAAAAAAAAAAATGCAGAATACACGCCGATAAAAAATAAAACTCGTATTACCCGTACAACAACTCACAATATTGCACACACACCACAACGCTATAATAATAATAATAATAGTCCTTCAATCGCCCGCCGCTTGTCATTCATTTTTGACGGTGAGCGCTCACTGTAACAAAACAACTCCTCGGCACACACACACACACAAGTGGTTAAAATTCCTCACTAATTGCCCCGCTGACAGTGTTTGGCTGCGCAACACAAATGCTAACAAGAATTATGGCTCCGAAATACATATGCAACAAACTGGTGGAAGCCAGCCTAGGGGTTTCCCCCAGTCCGGCGCAACCCTGGTCCTCTTGGATGGAGATATGACCGCCACACGTCATAAATAACCAGGAAGACTGTCACAGGCCTCTACTTCCTGTGTAATTAAAGCAACATGCTCCGTGTGATGCGGGGAAATGCCAGCGACTCTGTAACGCGTGTGTCCACCATATGGGTGATTACACGCATGTGCCATTGTGCACCCCTGTCTCTCTTTATCTCTCCATCTCTCTGTCTGTCTCACCATCTCAATCACTCTCGTGCACGGGTCGCACACACACACACACACAAACAAACTGCGATTCAGATGTACGGCGTGTGACTGCGCGTCACATGCATTTTGGTGTCCCTATCTTAATATCACGACTACAGTATACGTCACCAAGCGAGCCCAAACTGCTGACATAATAATAACTGGCTTTCGGGGGAACAAACAGGATATGCCGGATCACTGGGTTTAAAAGGGAATTACTGACAGACGTTTATACTGCGTTTGAAGTGCGCAGATGATTGTCGTTATTGTTATTATTTTCGTACAAATGCAGTATAAATTAGCGATAGCCTTGCACACTGCTAGGTTTTTCTATAATGTATAGACATTATAACATGTACGCACACAACCACACACCCATTTGTTTATGTACACACGAATGATATGCAAACAAGGACAGAGTTACATGTGCAAAAGCATGTGTTTTCGTGATACAACAGGCAGTGTCACTCAATCTATATAAGTAACAGCTTCTTCACTATGTATGACAGCTGCCATAGTGTAGAGACACTACAATATCTTGCCAGCCCTTTTGCTTCCTTTTTGGGCATCCCAAATTATCGGAACCCTCTAACAAGCAGCCTGAGTGTATGCCCTAGGCTGCCAAATATAAAGGCATCAATGAATTGTAGTCGAATCGACAATGTAATTTGTTGTCAACTACTTTAGCAACCGATTAATCGAATTTGCAACTAATGACTGGATTTATCATGGGTGTTGCCCACTTAACCATAGTTCCAGCGTTATGTGTAACTAAACTAAATGAGGAGTGAGATGTCTCCAACGCTAACCTTAAATCAATAAATACATCCATCGGTCAATGATACATTGACCAGTGAATGTCAGTTGGTTAATCTTTGAGAGCGTAAAAACTAAATGGACCCTTGCGGGTCCATTTGGTTTCAAAATATTCATCATCTGAATTAGTCCAAGTCAAGACTTTTAAAGAATATAGGAGAATGGTCATTTTTGATCGATGTTCGTCTGTTTTGTGTCAGAAACCCGGCCTGGAATTGTGGACAAAAACAAAAGAAACCTTTATCTTTGGGGTCTGTGGGTTGAAAATGTCATGAAATGGTTCTCCGTGGCTCAAATGCTGAATAAATAGTGGGCCCTGATATCAAAAAGGTTGAAAACCACTGGTTTAGAACTGCCACCGACCAGAGCCAAGCATTGACTTACTAAGAGCCTACACACAACACACAACACACACACCTTCGGATCAGCGTTTGAAAAATGAGTAAAATGTCAGAGGGTCAGGAGCGCCCGGTGTCTAGAGAGAGCACCCTCCTGTGAACTTGTGCACGCCAGGCTGGGAAGCCGTCAGTCAGCGCCTTTCCTCTCTCTCGTGTCAAAACGCTAATTAGATCATTCAGCGCTGCCGCGTGCCAACAGCCATCTAGATAAGTGCAGCAACACAGGATCTCTGGAGAGGTGAACCAGCATGGTGAATGAGGAGAGGAGAACAGAGGAGAGGAGAGAGTTGCCAACTGCCAAAATCCAAAATGCACAAGTAGTGGCACTTCCAAAATGCACTAGAATGCGCTAGAGCAGTGGTTTTCAACCATTTTCATACCAGGGCTCCCACTATTTATTCTGCATTTTACCCATCGATCCAGCGATCCGATATCGATTCACGCTCAAAAACACGACATCGATCCAAAAATGTGTGGATCGATCTTCTCCAGGCGGCTGGCACTATTTTCTTTTACGTGCGTGCGTTACTGCACAAACACTCTGTGTTCGCTGCCTGACGAGATCACTAACGCAGCGATCGCCCTGTGCATGTGTTCTGAGAGAATCATGTTAAATTAGCTGTTACTGTGTATCTTTTGCAGTATTTTATCAATTATATCCATCACGCGCAGCGATGGTCGAGGGAGGGGAAACAGCGTGTGATCGCCTTCTTTCTTGCTTTCTTTTCTTTTTTGGAGGCTCGTGTTTGCAGAGCCGGCTATACAGCTGGGGCCATGGGGGGGAATGCCCCCCTAAACGCCCTTAATATATTGACGCTATAATGACGCTGCCTCATAAAGCCCCCCCAATTGTGAAATGTTAGATCCGGACAAAAAAAAAAAGTTTGTACGCACGCTCTGCTCCAAAGACTTTTACTTTCCCATTACTTTCACATTAGAACGGTCAGTCTCAGTGCAAGATTTACTTACACGCAGCAGTGCGCGCACACAATTCAATTCATTCAGTCTCAGTCTCTCACCGAATGAGTTTTCATCCGACACACGACGTTCTCCAAACATATAACACAGACGCGGGGCCGTCTTGCTGCAGAACAAATCCATTGTCATCTCCCATCTGGACAGGAGTATTTGTGCCTTCTTAGCCAAGTTTATAATGTTCTCTCACACGGAGCTAAGTGAGTCCCACACTCGGCATGCTGCGTACTATATAGGCTACTGTATGCAATGTTAAGCTGTGCGCTGCGCGATAAATATACAATCTACAAGCTCACAGAGCATTAGCCTATAAGTGAGCTGCAGCACCTAGTTCTAGTGAATTATGCCGCGCGAATACTGCAGCATATTTATTTTACAAAGTAGACATCTCAGGGGTTTTCAACAGGTGGTCCGGGGACCACCAGTGGTCCTTGAGAGGGTTCCAGGTGGTCCCCAGGCTAAATGAAATTTGTTAACCAGATGTAACTCTTGAGAGTGTGAAAATGAAACCAGATGGACCCGCAAGGGTCCATTTGGTTTCATTTTTACATTCTAAAAAAATAATCATCATCTGAATTAGCACTATTTAATTAAGAAGTTTACACTGTTTAGTTTGCAACATCCAGCCTGGAATTGTGAACAAAACCAAAAGAATTCTTTAGTTTTAGGTCTTTGGGGCTGAAAATCAAATGGTGGCTCAAATGCTGAATAAATGGTGGTCCCTGGTGTCAAAAAGGTTGAAAACCACTGCACTAATATACTGTATGTTGCAGTATTAATGCTTGTGTTTGACCCAGGTAAAATGTTACAGCATCATTCCTCTCCCTCTATTACTAATTCTGTCTCACTGTGTATTCATTAATCAGGGGTTTTCAACAGGTGGTCCAGGGACCACCAGTGGTCCCTGAGAGGGTTCCAGGTGGTCCCCAGCTAAGTTGTTTAACCAAATTGAGAACGTAAAAATGAAACCAAATGGACCCTTGCGGGTCCATTTGGTCACAGAAGCAAAGGAAATCTTTAGTTTCAACACATGGGGCCATTATGTCTGTAAATAGATCGATATCGAATCGAATCGAATCGAATCGTGGATCGAATCGGATCGTGACCTTGTGAATCGAAATCGAATCGATCTAGGGAATTCGGATCGATTCCCAGCCCTACTATTTATTCTGCATTTTAGCCATAGACCACCATTTGATGTTGAGTTTAGTCTCTCGGACTAATTTAGGACAGATAAACTGGCAAAATGTTCATCAAAATTGCAATTCTACTACATTTTCTAAATAGATTCTTGAAAATTAGGTTAATTCAGATGATTGAATGTAATTTAATTCTTGAGAGCATAAAATGGAACCACATGGACCCGTAATGGTCCATTTGGTTCCGTTTTACGATCTCAAGAGTTACAGATCTATAAGGGTCCATTTGGTTACTAATGGTCCTTCCTAGGAAGTAAGGAGGAAAACGAGAGTTTTCTCTCTGGCGCCTGTCAACCAACCAAAAACTGCACTAGAATTTCCGCCAGGAGTTTTTCCACTACTTTTGGCACTAGTGGGGTCTGGGGGAAAAAAAGCTAAATATAACAACAAACGCGTTAAGTTGGCAACACTGAGGTGAACCAGCATGAGAAGAGTAGAGTAGAGTAGAGTAGAGTAGAGTAGAGTAGAGTAGAGTAGAGTAGAGTAGAGTAGAGTAGAGTAGAGTAGAGTAGAGACTGGAAAACGGAGCTGCATGCAAGGCTTCATCGCACCCGGCCGCTTCGCGCCACGGGCGATGAGTTACAGGACTTTTATTAGGAAAGTAAAGCATCAATAATAACATCAGTTGTTGTTGGAGTTGCAACAGACACACATAAACGCATAAAGCTAAAGGTCTGACTCAGAGTTTTCTGTTTTCAATGAAGAAATGCTGTTGGTTTAGTGGTGACACAGCTGTAGTTAGTTAGTAGCAGTAGTAGTAGTAGTGTTTCAAATCATTTTAAATATAAGCACTTTAATTTTTCTTGGGTTGTTTTGCATGGCTCGTGTTTGGGGGGGTATTTAGGGGGGCATTGCCCCCACATGCCCATGCCTAGATCCGCCCCTGCTATCTCTGGCCCTCATGCCAGTGACTGACAGGCCTCCATTGTCATGTTCGGGAGGGCGATCACAATAATAGTGTTGTAATTTGGCTTTAAGAGGATTAGGGCCCCGCCGGGGCCATGCAGGCAGGCAGGCAGGCAGGCAGGCACACAGCAGAGCTGCCCCGGCCTGGAACAGGACACTATAGTCCAAAAAAAATGCACAACCTGTTGCCTGGGACAATGTCGACCATGAGGTCTCAATTTGGAGACCTCGCCTCAATCTATACAGGCTGTTTCTCTAGGCTACAGGGGTTTTCAGACTTTTTCATACCAGGGCCCACTATTTATGCAAAATTTGAGCCACGGACCACCAACCTTTCTTGCCTCACAGATCCCAAAACTATAGATTTCTTTTGCTTTTGCCCACAATTCCAGGCTGGATTTCGGAGAAAACAAAACATACAGATCAAAAGGACCATTAATCTTCTACATTCTCTAGTTGTGTAGACTTGGGCTAATTCCCATGATGAATACTTTAACTCTTGAGAGCGTAAACATGAAACGCTCTCAAGAGTTCCATTTGGTTTCATGTTTACGCTCTCAAGAGTTACATCTGGTTAACCAACTTTCCATCATTTATCCGCCTGGGGACCACCTGGAATCCTCTCCGGGACCACTGGTGGTCCCCGGACCACCTGTTGAAAACCCCTGCTCTAGACTACAGGGGGACGTCCATTAGAACCAGACAGAGAGGAGGTTAACTTGGCTGGTCCCCCCCAAAAAATGACTGTCCATTTGGTCGCATTTGTACATTCTCAGGAAAAATATTGAAAATGGGTGGAGTTGCCCTTTAAGTGGGAAAACACTGATATGCATTGGAAACCAGTGATTAGTTGATGATCCGATTATCCGATTACTAAATTACTTGACAACTATTAGAATTATCGAATTGATTACGATTCATCGATGCAGCCCTACTACCTACTATATCAATACTATAACTAAGCAAATGTCTGTCTGAATGTCTGTCTGTCTGTCTGTCTGAATGTCTGAAACACGCGAAACTCATCACTGACTGCATCAATCACTGTGATGTTTCACACGGTCATTGAGCATAATATTAGCAAGAGATTCACAAAGCCATTTTTTTTTTTCAAATTAACACGTCCTTGATTAATAATGAATTTATTTGTGCGTGTAAATTTCCCCATTAAGTTTATATGGGAAAGTCCGACGGGGCCCCCTAACGTTACACAAATCACAGGCCACCATTATCGCTGCTACCCCACTGCCATATTTCCACTGCTACACCAGCAACGCAGCTGATAGTGACCGCGGTGGTGTTGTTGGGGAGGAGGAGGAGGAGGAGGAGGAGGAGGCACGCCACACCCCCGCTCAGGGTTCTACAGTCGAATGGGTATCGCATTTGCGACTACATTTATTCTACTATCGTACAACGGCGGTGTTCGCTAAAAACAAGCAGATCTACAAGCTAACAACAGCCGACTCTTGCATGGAAGAGAGACCAGGCGCGCAAGGACAGGTTGCATGCCGACGACAGCCTAACTTCTTCGCATGGGCACATCGTATTGTGTCACTCTCAGCGCTGCGCGCTCGGTCCGGTACAGCAGCTTTACTTGCTCACCGACCGCTGTATTCACATGATATGATGTTTACTTCCACAGCAACTTTGTGTGTGAGAGATCACGACGCGTAATGCAATTAAGATAGAACAACACACACACACACACACACACACACACACACACACACACACACACACACACACACACACACACACACACACACACACACACACACACACACACACACACACACACACACACACACACATACATTATGCCCCCCTTTGCCAGTGGCTTCATGATGACTGTCCACAGAAACAGCTACTTTCATGCAACAAAAGTGAAATCAGATTCATCAACACCTTCCTGGCCACCTTACTTTGCCACAATTGTTTTCCCATTCCCCTGTGATCAAGTATAGTCACAGTCACAATTACATTCATGCCTGACCTAAGGTTTCTGAAAAACTTTAAATATTTATGTATCAGCATAAAAATAAGTTAAGTCTGGAATACTGTACATACTGTACAGAATCCAAATATGGATTCCCGGCCTGAAAGCATTAAAGCAAGCAGAAATGTACATGATCAATGCTATAATCTATTAATTCACTACCCACACTGTTATGATCTGTTAATTCACTTTACACTGTACATCATTTGGTGTTCATATATTCGCAACGGGTAAGGTCCTAGTGTTATTAAAGCAATAAGCCCAGAGAAAAACAGGTAACCTGCAACCTAAAGTGGATTTCAAAAACTGTCACAACTGCGGCAACATGAAAAAGTACCTAAAATTAAAATAATCAACAGTAGCACAATGACGTCTGTCACCCAGCTAAAGAAAGTAGTTCCAGGATAACTTGTGGAAACAACACACCTGCCACAAGATTTCAACACAACGACAAAGTGGGTTATCGGTGGGTTTTTCAACAGTCACATGACGGTGACCAGCCAGTCAAGTATTGGGGATAGCCATTATTGAAATTCCATTCTTATAAGTACAGTATGTATCCCTGTAGATAAACATGGCTGCCCCATGGGCACAGACGCAACAAAATACAACGTACAATGGTAACAGGAACCCCTTTTTCCATCTCGCAACATGGCTGGAAATAACAAATGGATAGCACTGAAATAAAAGCATTGGTTCCAGGAGATGGAGTTGTACAGTAGTAGTACGGTAATTTCTGGACTATAAGCCACTACTTTTTTCACATGTTTTTGACCCTGCCGCTTATACAACGGTGCGGCCAGAGCGTAAAAATGAAACCAAATGGACCCTTGGTTTCATGTTTACACTCTCAAGAGTTATGATATTCACCATCTAAATTAGCACCACTTAATTAATAACTCACGTTCGTTTTGGTCTAATTTTGATGTTTTGCCTCTTTTGTTTGCGAAATTCCATCCTGGAATTGTGAACAAAACTGTGGGGAGATGTTGTTAAATTGTGAAAAAGTTGAAAACCACTGCTCTAACATGAAGCACCTGACTATAAGCCTGGTGCGGCTTATAGTCAGGTACGGCTTATACAAGGGGGGGTGGGATCAGTATTTTGCCCCAAATTTAGTTATTATTACCTTATGGCCTGTCCCGTTGGAAGTTGACCATCATGGCGGCAGTATGGAGTTGCAGTGTCTTCCTGTAGTTCAGTAGTTGGGGCGCGATGTATTCTGCATGGATGAGGAGAAGACCTTGTTTGATGTGGATAGGATGGTGCCATCTCCTAATGGCACATATTTTTAATCAATCAAACAAACAATCTTTAGCAAACTTTACTCAGGACACATGGTCCATCGTGACATAAAAACATACAAATAAAAAGGACAGAGGGAGACATTGTCTACCTAAAATCATAAATTCATATTATACAAACTAACCCAACAGTGGTTCCACAGAAACAAACAATGCCCCTCTAAATGCCCTGACTGCTCCACCAAACATGATTGGATGCAAAACAACCCAAGATATTTCAAATTGATTATATTTAAAATGATTTGAAACACTACTACTGCTACCAACTAACTACAGTTGTGGCACCACTAAACCAACTGAAAACTCTGAGTCAGTCCTTTAGCTTTAGGCATGCTGCGTGCTCCCAAGGCGATTTTCGTTCACTCTCGTATCGACCCGCGTGGCACTACATAATTTTGGCTTCATAAAAGAGAGATATATGTAGAAAGCCCAAATAAAAAAGTTCTCCATGTGCCATCCTGCAGTATTTTTATAATCGGCAATCAAAGACGGGACTATTTCTTACTAGGCGTACTAGTATTTTAAGGGGGAGTGGTGCGGTTTTGGTCACATGCTCCAATCGCGTGGCAGCTTTATTCCCTTCCCCATCATAACAACAATGGCGACCGCTACATCGAGCAGCAGGAGCAAAATAAATCAAACCAAAGAAAGAAAAGTGCATACAGAGGAATCAGTACAGGAGGAGGACATCCAGGTTTTGCAGCAACACGGTGGGACACTTAGATCCTGAGCTAAACAGTGGCTTTGTTTGCTTCTGCTGGAGATCATCTTTCACGGTAAGCGCTCCCCCTCCACACACACACACACACACACACACACACACACACACACACACACACACACACACGTTTACACAAAACTAAAACAGTTTTTTGAGAGATTTTAAAGAAAACTGGCTTTCCCCCCATTTGATTTTTTGTACAAATGTGAACCAAATGGACCCGCTAGGGTCCAATTGTACACTCTCAGAAAAAAGAAAGTCATTAACATGGTGAAACACATCTTGATGATGTCATCAAGATGTATTTCACCATGCTAATGATTTTTTTTCAGACCCAAAAATATTTTAGATGTGAGAAGTGGGGGGACGCCGTCCCCCGCGTCCCCCCTCCACTACACCCCTGCTGATCATGGTGCTATTACTGTAGCCTAATACTGCATATCAGGGCTCTGCACCCATTTGGAAACAATGTGCCAATGTTTGTATTTTCTAAATAGGCAGCTATATTGTGCGATTTCAATGTCAGCATTAATTCCAACATAATTATGTTCATTGTACACTAATATAACACACATCGCTTCCTTTAAAAAAAATGTTGTCTCACATTATTGTTTGATTAGTGTATATTATACAACCCCAAATCCGTTGAAATTGGGACGTTGTGTAAAATGTAAATAAAAACAGAATGCATTGATTTGCAAATCGTTTTCAACCTCTATTCAGTTGAATACAACACAAAGACAATATAATTAATGTTCAAACTGATAAACTTTATTGTTTTTTGAAATTATACAATCTTTTGTAAATTGATCCCTGCAACACGTACCAAAAAAGTTGGGACGGGGGCAACAAAAGATTGGGAAAGGTCATGAATGCACAAATAACGCCTGTTTGGAACATTCCACAGGTAAACAGGTTAATTTTAAACAGTTTAATATCGTTATTGAGTATAACAAGACCATCCCAGTCGCTCACAATCAAAGATGGGGCGAGGTTCACCACTTTGTGAACAATTCTGTGAGAAAATCATCCAACGGTTTAAAAACAATGTTTCTCAACATTCAATTGCAAGGAATTTGGTGATTTCATCATCTACAGTCCATAATATAATCAAAACATTCAAAGAATCTGAAGAACTTGCTATACTAAAGCGTCAAGGCCGAAAACCAACACCAAACACTTGTGACCTTTGATCCCTCAGGTGGCTCTGCATTAAAAACTGACATCATTGTGTAAGGGATATTATTGTGTGGACTCAGGAACACTCAGAAAACCATTGTCAGTTTACATAATTTGTCGCTACACCTGCAATTGCAAGTTAAAAATCTACCATCGAAAAGCAAAGCCATACATCAGAAAGGTTGGTTTGAAAAAAAAACAGAAATGCCTTCTCTGGGTCCACTATCATTAGAAATGTGGACTCATCAGACCACAGCCCACTTTTCCACTTTGTGTATAACCATTTTAAATGATATTGTACCCAGAGAAGGCATTTCTGGTTGTTTTTCTAGTTGTTTTTTCAAACCAACCTTTCTGATGTATGGCTTTGCTTTGCATGGTAGAGTTTTAACTTGCAATCGCAGGTGTAGCGTCAAATTCTGTAAACTGACAATGGTTTTCTGAGTGTTCCTGAGTCCACACAGTAATATCCTTTACACAATGATGTCAGTTTTTAATGCAGAGCCACCTGAGGGATCAAAGGTCACAAGTGCTAGATGTTGGTTTTCGGCCTTGATGCTTTAGTATAGCAAGTTCTTCAGATTATTTGAATGTTTTGATTATATTATGGACTGTAGATGATGAAATCACCAAATTCCTTGCAATTGAATGTTGAGAAACATTGTTTTTAAATCGTTAGATGATTTTCTCACAGAATTGTTCACAAAGTGGTGAACCTCGCCCCATCTTTGATTGTGAGCGACTGGGATGGTCCCGTTATACTCAATAACAATATTAAACTGTTTAAAATTAACCTGTTTACCTGTGGAATGTTCCAAACAGGCGTTATTTGTGCATTCATGACCTTTCCCAGTCTTTTGTTGCCTCCGTCCCAACTTTTTTGGTACGTGTTGCAGGGATCAATTTACAAAAGATTGTATAATTTCAAAAAACAATAAAGTTTATCAGTTTGAACATTAAATATACTGTCTTTGTAGTGTATTAAACTCAATATAGGTTGAAAACGATTTGCAAATCAATGCATTCTGTTTTTATTGACATTTTTCACAACGTCCCAATTTCAACGGATTTGGGGTTGTACATTATATTATATTGTGAGCAATAATGACTCTCCCCAGTCCCCATGCAGTCAGAGTTCAGAGTTTTACGAATGTTGAATTGTGCGTAGGCTTGCACTTAAACCAGTGATCCTTGGTGCCAAATGTGCCCAGCACTACACTGCATAATGTTTCCATTACATCAGAAGTGTTTGATGATCTGCATTTGATTCCCAGGCTTTGGGGAATTAGAAAGACAAAATGTGTCAGTTCCTTTGTCAATTTCAACAGCAAAATATGTTAATGTCCATATTCATGTATTTTTGGGAAGCAGTAAAGCCTTTGGTGATGAAGTGAAATTATTTTATATTGATTATCATTGATTAAAAGAACAATGTGTGGCTAAAACACCTACAGCTAATTGATATATTAACAGTTGAGGGGATAAAATAACAAAATGGAATTGGAGGTTGGAGGTTATGTTGGGGCAGGTCACAGCAAGGCCTGTTGTTTTGACCACTGTCATTTACCACGTTTAATGCTCTCTCACACACACACACACACACACACACACACACACACACACACACACACACACACACACACACACACACACACACACACACACACACACACACACACACACAAACACACACACACACACACACACACACACACACACACACACACACACACACACACACACACAATTGTAAATTTGTAAATCTGTGATTTGACAATACAGCAGATTATCATTGTTATTTTGTTTGTTTAAAGGCCTGTTGCTGAAGGATGCTGAGACCATCAGTCCTGTTATAGACAGAACACAAGAGCTGCCTCATGTTCAACGCTACGGAAACGCACTGCAACACAGACCAAGTGTGAGTTATTATATAGTATGTGAGTTATTACAGTGCATATTTCAAAAGTAAGGCATTGACCAACAACATTTGTGTCTATGTGTACATGTTTTCAGAAACAACCTTTTGCTGTCAGCTACAACGACTTTTGTAGACACAGAAGAAGAGGAAGACTGCGGATGCTGTTGCTTCAGATTTCAGGTAACTGTGGTGTGTCTTTGACCATTATCGTACAAACAAAAACATCAGATTTATCCTGGGGCACCTACAGATGGCTGCAATTCGAAACTGGCCTCTGTAAAACAACAAATGTATATCTAATCGCCCCCCAAACCCCCCTATCCTCTAGGTACATTCCTCTTTTCCCTTTTTACCTCCACTATGATTTTACCTCCATGATTTGCTGTTTCTGACTTTACTGAACTAGTTGTTTAGTATGTATTTGAATGTCTTAATGAAATGAACAAGTTGGCTACTATTGTAAACAAGTGTATTAACTAGTTAATCAGTTTTTCAGATTTGCTGTAGTTGTACTTGAATTGTACTGTAATTCTACAAGCTGTTATCAGTTCTGTAGCAGTGTGTAGTTGACTTGTACTGTAACTCTCATTTCTGTTAATACGATTTTCTTTTATTCATTCATCCTATTGCAAAAAATGCTAGTTTAAACTGAACTGGTTCTCATTGTTAACCATGAAGTGACTATGCATAATGGATGATTTTTGATTTGATTTACACTGAACATAAGTTAACAAAAGTACATCATTACATTACCATACATTATTTACATTACAAAATGATTCATATGAAAGGTACATTACATTACCATACATTTTTTACATTACGAAGTGACACATAGAATACATGCCCCCATCTCCCAAAGGGGATGTCTATGCTGGCCACTTATAGTGGGACATTTTCAATTAACCATACCTTTGTTTTTTGTTTAAAGGACCTTAAATTAGAAGTCAGTTTTAAGTTAGCTTCCAGGCTATTCCACTGTGTGGCTCCTATGTAAATAAATGAGCCTTTGCCCACCTTGCTTTTAAAAGACGGCAGCACCATATCCGCAATACTGGCTCTAGTAAAATGGTTGTGTAGCTCATGAACCTGCGTGAAGCATGCCCTTAGTACCGTTGGAACCTCTCCATAGTTAATTTTATGGACCATTAAATTAAATGGATGGATGGATGTTTCTTTCTGAAATAAAAGGAACAAAAAAAAAAAACTTTATTACACTTGTGCTAATCTTTCCCTATCATTCTATTTTACAGGCAGGGCAAACTGTAAAGGTGGTTGGCCTGTGATTTCCCCCAACTGGTGTTGCACTGCCCCTCAAAGCACATCATCTCTAAAATGTTTGTGTTGAAACATTAACAGCAGATAAAACTTCTAGACAGTCTACCTCATTCATCTAATACAACAAAAACTGACTCAACCAATGTAAGAGAAGCAGAAAGTGAACCATATACACCTGGGCAGAAAACTACAGAGCATAACTAAGGACACTACAGTGTTACAGTGTACACAGATGATTGATATTAAAGACAACTGGTAATCTCCCAGTATGACATGCCCGTACCCCCCACAGGAGAGGATTTAAATGTGTGAAATATTTTGTTCGTCAAGACATTGGGTATCTTATCTAAAGGTCAAATCCATATGTCCAAGTCACTTTGTCTATTCACTGTATGCATGTGTATGTTCAGGCATTAACTAGAATAGCTTGTGATTCTCAAAGACACAGTAAGAGAAGAAAACAAAAAAGCTTTGTCCATTCCCCCAACCAGTGATGCCCTGCACCAACACTGCAAAAGGGCAAACTACCAAGCAGAAGTAATGAGACATTCACTGAATGGTATGTGTGCGCTCCTTCACCTATTGCCAATGGATGGGACATGGAGGATGGGGGTTAACAGTTACATTGGTGACTAGAAATCCTGCCCCTGACACTGTGTTGCAGGTAGTCCACTGTAATTCACTGTAATTGTAAGAAAAGCAAATGTGAGACTGGTAGATGTTCTTGTATGTCTGCAAAACTGTCTTGCACTGCCTTAAATACATTTTAATGCAATACATTTAGCTCTTTTTACAGAGCCTATTTGCACAGCCAACAAGCATATTTTATAATGTTGAATTTGTATGCCATTTTGTATTTCATTTTATATACAGTATATGATGGACGTGAAGGTGAAGGTGGTGGTGGTGGTGGTGGGGGTGACAGATGCTGTGACACTTTCTGGTATTTTAATAAATGTTTCATACTGTTTGCTGCAATAATTCTGACTTTCAGTGCATTCATTTGTAGTCTTGTGCATTTTTTTGCAATATTCCAATTTAGGGGCGTGGTAACATTTTGATAGATTATCAGTCATTTTGGGGTAAGATGTGTTGATGTTCTTTAATGCCTTTCATTACACAGTAGGTTGAGAACATTTTTATGCATGAAACATAAGCTTTTGGCTAAATTTACTATGTGTATGTTTCATTGTACTGGGTGACAATCACTTAAGGTGAAGCGTTTTTTAACAAATTTGCTATATTTCATGATCTAAATACACTTATGTGTAAACTATGGCACCAATAATTGTTTCAGATGTTAGGTATATGTATTTATGACATTTGGGAAAGATTTTGGGTTGCCAAAATCAATAGATCACATTTTACAAGCAAAAAGAGCAACATACGATTTTCGTTTTTTAGTTACAGACTTGTTGTACATATCTGGCTCCTGACAAAATACTGCAGGATATCATGCGGAGAACTTTTAACCCAAAGCCCAGAAGGGTATTATCTATGCAAAAATGCATTGAAACAGTAGTGCCAAAGACATTGGAACGAAAGTCATTTTCTAGGCTCTTTTTGCTGGGTTGGAGCACGGCCTATTTAGCTTTATGCATGCTGCGTGTGTCTGTTGCAACTTCAACAACATCTGATGTTATTATTGATGTGAGACTTGCCTAATAAAAGTACAGGCCATGAAGTCTCTTTTCTCTTGCCCCCATAAATGGGAAATACATCCGCCCCTGGTGTTTCCATTTATTTAGCTAGCTTACCTACAGTACCACGACATTTGCATAAGCTAAGTTGCACAGGGTATTTGAAAATATGGGTAATTGTAGGAATTATCATAATTAGAACTATGACTAATATAAGTAGTAGGCCTATAAATACACTAAGTGCCTACACTTGTACAGTAGGGTCTAGGCTACACAATGTTTACCTCATGGGTAGAATTAGTCACTTTGCTGACTTTCTGAGGTTAGGTTCAAGAGTTTGAAATGTGTAAAATAGTTAGTCGCTACAAAATTTGATTTAATTCAATTAAAAATAAATACAATACATTAATGCAGTGATTTTCAACCAGTGGTCCTTGAGGTTAGTTAACCAGATGTAATTCTTTGAGAGCGCAAACATGAAACCAAATGGACCCGCAAGGGTGTTGTTTACACATGTTTACACTCTCAAGACTTAAAATATTCATTAGATAATGAGACTGTAGTCTAGAGCAGGGGTTTTCAACAGGTGCTCTGGGGACCACCAGTGGTCCCCGAGAGGATTCCAGATGGTCCCCAGGCTAAACTATGTAAAGTTGGTTAACCAGATGTAACTCTTTGAGAGCGTAAACATGAAACCAAATGGACCCTTGCGGGTCCATTTGGTTTCATGTTTACGCTCTCAAGAGTTATGATATTCATCATGGGAATTATCCCAAGTCTACACAACTAGAGACTAGTGTAGAAGATTAATGGTCATTTTGATCTGTAGGTTTTGACTGGTTTGTTTCCCCAAATCCAGCCTGGACAAAAGCAAAATAAATCTTTAGTTTTGGGGTCTGTGGGGCTAAAATGTCCTCAAATGGTGGTCCGTGGTTCAAATGCTGAATAAATAGTGGACCCTGGTATCAAAAAGGAGCTGGAGAATTACAGAGTTTTGTACACATGAAATAATGATAATGTTCCCCATTTCTCTTTACACACACACACACACACACACACACACACACACACACACACACACACACACACACACACACACACACACACACACACACACACACACACACACGTCAAATTATCATGTCAAATTATGTATTATCTTACCATAGCCATGCTACTTCTTCTCCTGACGACGATATGTCTCTCAGCTCCAAAGTTGTAGTTTACACTCCTGCCATAAACCCTCCTCTAGTTGCAACTATGACTTTAATATGTAGTCCATGACGTTATTATGGCAGAATTAATATCAATGCTAGGCTATACGTTATGATGAAGTTGTACAAGTGGGACAGAGCAGGGGGAAAACGACTTCGGTGAGCAACTAGTAAAATGTCTATAAGCAGGTGTTTCATTTCAAGCTAATTAGCTCGTTGCCCGCTAAAAACAATGTGCTCTCCACAACTTTCCCCGCCAGAGCCATCTAGTAGAAGAGTCGCGCCATTGAGGGGTCAGAAAACAGCCTGGTCACGTGGTTCATGTACTCGCGCGAGCCCATATAGGCTTCAATGCATTCAGTAACTTCCGGCTGTCACTATTCATGTCACTATCCAACAGAAGTCTATGTAGAGGGACTGGCCCCATGAAGTGAACGGAGTTGGCGTAACTCTGTTTATTTCCAAGGCTCTGTTCCCCGCCAAGGCACCTTGGGAGGGGACCGGAAACAGAGCACACGCACGTCCATACAATGTTGCCATGTCTGTTTATAGAGATGCGCAGTGACGTCACCGCCCCGGTTCCGGAAGTCTTTTCCCCATTCATTTTTCTCATAGACTTTTCGAAAATAATTTATATCAAGACGATTACGCCGCGGCCAAAGCCAACTCGGGTCGTGACAAATCATGACAACAAACACAATATCGTCATATAATATATAATTAGGAAGAAGTAGAAAACGGCATGATAGATAGGCAAGACTTTTTGTTTCGTTTTTCATCTTAGAAATTATTTTATTGTCCCAAAAGTTTGTGTGTGTCATCATGATTCGTCACGACTCGAGTTGGCTTTGTCCGCGGCGTAATCGTCTTGATATAAATTATTTTCGAAAAGTCTATGAGAAAAATGAATTGGGAAAAGACTTCCGGAACCGGGGCGGTGACGTCACTGCGCATCTCTATTATAAGCAACCTTTGATTCGTTTTTTCAATCACTTACAAATAAATTATTGGTAGTTGCTGGTTGAAGTTTGTAGGGCTTGTTTCCAAAGTGTACACTACAGTAGTTGTTTATTTGAGCTTATTCTTTTACGCTCTCAAGAGTTAAAATATTCATCATCTGAATCAACCCAAGTCTACACAACTAGAGAATGTAGAAGATTAATGGTCATTTTGATCTGTATGTTTGACTGTTCCCACCCAAATCTACCCTGCCATTCTTCCAGCCCACCCTAGTAGGGCTGGCTAAATCCGGCCCTGCCTGAATCACCACCTTAAAAAAATACTACCATATTTTTTCCCCTGCGTTTCAAGTATATACAGTAAGTAAATGAAGTGAAGTTAAACGAAATGATGTCACTGGAATGAAAAATAATTTGAGACAAAAGAAACATTCATTTCCGTTGTTTTTATAATATTCTTAAAAAGCCCTCACCATAAAAGTTACTGTCTTTGTAATTCTCATTTCTTGTTGCTGAAAAGGGCTTCAAATGCATTTAAAGGGGAATTTCACCCATTTTCAATATTTTTCTGAGAGCGTACAACCAAATGGACCTGCTAGGGTCCATTTGTATGCTCATAGAAAAAAGGGCTCTCAAAGAATACTGTATTTCACTATGTTAATGGTTTTTTTTTTTCAGACCTCCATTTCTAGGAAACACAGAATGGGGGAACTTTTGTATCATGTCCACACAACATCTACAGTATCAGGTATATTAATGACATATAGTAAAACATTGAGAATTGGTGGAATTCCTCTTTAATGACTATAGCCTGACATGATTAAAAAAAGAAGGCTAAAAACAGCAAAGGCCACCTGACCCAAATAAATAAACAAATGAAAGGCAAACATCTGAGTGGTGAAACTATCTTCAATTAAAGCCCCTCTTTCCACATGCAGTGGTCCTTGCTTTGCTTGCTGTTGTAAATTTAACTTGGCATTCCTTCCTGGAGCAGGTGTGGGGGATTAGGCCTGGATAGCTCACTGAGAGGCAGGGGCGGATCTAGGCATGGGTATGGGGGGGCAATGCCCCCCTAAATGCCCAGTCTGCCCCACCAAACACAATGACATGCAAAACAACCCAAGATATTAAAGTGCTTATATTTAAAATGATGTGAACCATGCTGCTACTAACTAACTACAGCTGTGTCACCACTAAACCAACAGCATTTCATCATTGAAAACAGAAAACTCTCTGAGTCAGACCTTTAGCTTTATGCATGCTGCGTGTCTGTTGCAAGTTCAACAAACAACTGATTGTTACATTGTTATTATTGATGCTTTACTTGGCTAGTAAAAGAGTGTAACTGAAAATGGTATGGGTGCGACTTCATCGCCCGTGGCGCGAAGCGACACGGGCGATGAAGTCGCCCCCATACCATTTTCTATTGCCCCCCCAATCGGGAAATGTTACATCCGCCCCTGCTGAGAGGAGCGTGTGTGTGCGTGTGTGTGTGTGTGTGTGTGTGTGTGTGTGTGTGTGTGTGTGTGTGTGTGTGTGTGTGTGTGTGTGTGTGTGTGTGTGTGTGTGTGCGTGCGTGCGTGCGTGTGTACGTGCGTGCGTGTGTGGGGCATGTGGACTTGAACTTAAAAACACATTACAGAGGTTTTCAGAGTGGGATCCAGGGACCCCCAGGGGTCCTTCACTCGGGGGTGGGCGGGGGGACCTCAGCAGAACGAAGGAGCAGGTTAATTTCACTGTAATTCAATTGACCGGCAAGGCAAGGGAAGTATATTTGTACAGCGTATTTCATATAGGAAAAGCAATTCAAATTAAGTGCTTACTTGAGAAACCAAAAATGCATTTGAGCCATTAAAATAAGGAATAGGAGTCATATTAACAAACAGAAAACGTATAGGCTGTTTATGTTCATTGGAACTGCAATAAATTATTGTATTTTGAGAATCTTGAAATAACAGGCATTTAAAAAATAATGGTCAGAGTGGACTCGTGGTCAACAATTCACTCTTGTAAAAGCTGTACAATAATATTGTATAGTTTAGAAGACAGGAACCATTTTCTGGGTGGAGGGATTCTGTACATTATCCAAAAAGTTTTTGCAAGTTTTTCATGATTTCTTTCCGAAAACATAGGTAACAACATAAGACATTTTTATTTATTATTATTTTTTATTTTTATTGATTGATTTAATACTGCTTCGGGCTGTGCTTGTTTTCATTGTGGTCCACTGTATAATATCGGAATAAGTATCTGTATTGTGTGTGACATTTTTTTTAATGTTTTATCACATAGGAAAGCTATTGGCGAAGACGTTTGTCTATCGCAATTTATGCTTAGCTGTGATTGGACCAAGCAGTTTGGGGAGGGGCTTACCGAAAGGCCTATTGGGGGATTGGATATCGGTCATAATTTCATAGCCGCGCACCCCTAATATATATTTGTAACATATGCCATTTAAATGGCAATATGACTTTTCAGCATTGTGGAATGACGCCATGTGTCATTCATGTCCTCCTCCTCCACCTGTCTGCATGCCCACCTCCCTCACCTTCTTACCATTTCACCACCTGCTGTCTATACTGAGAAGACCAGTGTAAGCCTGAAGACTTTAAGCCCCGCTGTAACCTTTACAGTTTCCTTCAGAAGCTCCGTCGGCTGTGAGGGGAAGTCTCCACTGGAGCATATGCATATCTCACCACCATGGACGGATCTAGGCATGGGCATGGGGGGGCAATGCCCCCCTAAATACCCAGTCTGCCCCCCCAAACACGATGACATGCAAAACAACCCAAGATATTTCAAATTAAAGTGCTTATATTTAAAATGATGTGAAACATTACTACTGCTACTAACTAACTACAGCTGTGTCACCACTAAACCAACAGCATTTCATCATTGAAAACAGAAAACTCTCTGAGTCAGACCTTTAGCTTTATGCATGCTGCGTGTCTGTTGCAACTTCAACAACAACTGATGTTATTATTGATGCTTTACTTGACTAATAAAATTCCTGTAACCGAAAATGGTATGGGTGCGACTTCATCGCCCGTGGCGCGAAGCGACACAGGCGATGAAGCCCCCCCCCCCCCAAGTGGGACATGATACATCCGATGAGTTTCTTTTTTTTCTGAGAGTGAACAAATCATGGAACCAAATGGACCCGCTATAGGGTTCACATTTGTACACTAGAAAATGGGTGGAATTCCCCTTTAAGAGGCGTCCCTCACTTCTAAAAGTCCCACTACAACTCTGTCGAAAAGTGGTGAAGTGGTTCTGTAAGGGACAACGTTTTATTTTATTTTATTTTTTTCAAGTTTCATGTTTAGTTTGTTATTAGATAAAGTAAAAGGTATAGGACTTAATAGCGTATGTATTCTTTTTAACCAAAAAATATGGCGATTTATTTTTTTATAGACCTAATAGACTATAAGAAGTTATATTTGGCCACAAAAGATTACAGGCTCTACTAAATGTGACAAACTGCCATATTGAGCCGATTATACACCGATGCATCATCCATGTTCTCTCTTATCAACAACAGATACTGTACCTCTACTTTCACATTCAGGAGATCCTTTGAACTTTTTGTGGCCAGCTATAATTTCCGGGGGTTTATTATAGTATAGGCAATAAAAAGGAAATCGCTATAATATACTGATATGTTTAAAATACATATTTAGCCCTGTGATCAAATCAGGGGCGGATGTAACATTTCCCATTTGGGGGGGCAGGAGAAAATGGTATGGGGGCGGATGAATCGGCCATGGCGCGACTTATATTAGTCAAGTAAAGCATAACATCAGTTGTTGTTGAAGTTGCAACAGACACGCAGCATGCATAAAGCTAAAGGTCTGACTCAGAGAGTTTTCTGTTTTCAATGATGAAATGCTGTTGGTTTAGTGGTGACACAGCTGTAGTTAGTTAGTAGCAGTAGGTAGTGTTTCAAATCATTTTAAATATAAGCACTTTCAAAACAACCCCATCGTGTTTGCTGGGGTAGACTGGGCATTTAGGGGGGCATCCCCCCCATGTCTATGCCTAGATCCGCCCCTGGATCGAATGCCCACAGCCCCATGTCAAAAACAGCTCAAATCTGTGGGAAAATAAAGGAAGCAGCTAAAGAAGAAAAAGTGACACCCATCTTTAACTTTCTCTAATAACAACACATTACATGAACCTTGGTTAGAAAAAAAAACACAAAGCTGCCCTTTAAAGCGGCAGGGGTTAAAGGTCATTATCCATGCAGTCATCTTACAGTACGTCATGGAATCACACACACACACACACACACACACACACACACACACACACACACACACACACACACACACACACACACACATGAACTAACGCTTCTCAACGCCTTTTTTATTCCCACAATTGGAAGAGAATGAGTGAGTGTCTCTCTGAGAGTGTGTGTGTGTGTGTGTGTGTGTGTGTGGGTGTGTGTGTGTGTGTGTGTGTGTGTGTGTGTGTGTGTGTGTGTGTGTGTGTGTGTGTGTGTGTGTGTGTGTGTGCGTGTGTGTGTGTGTGTGTGTGTGTGTGTGTGTGTGTGTGTGCACCGTAAACCCTGATCCCCTCACACACAGTGCAGACACGCACAACGTCATCCATACCTCCATCCATCCATACATTCGACTGTACAGGCATTAGCCGAGGGCTTTGGCAGGGTTAAAACAATCGGTCGCATGTTCTCTCTCTCTTCACGCCATGGAGATAGAAAGGCATGGGGGCTTCGGTCATGGGCAGGGACGGATCTAGGCATGGGCACGGGAGGGGGGCAATGCCTCCCTAAATACCCAGACTGCCCCATCATCAAACATGATGGCATGCAAAACACCCCAAGATATTTCAATTTATAGTGCTTATATTTAAAATGATTTGAAACACTACTACTGCTACTAACTAACTACAGCTGTGTCACCACTAAACCAACAGCATTTCATCATTGAAAACAGAAAACTCTCTGAGTCAGACCTTTAGCTTTATGCATGCTGCGTGTCTGTTGTAACCTCAACAACAACTGATGTTATTATTGATGCTTTACTTGACTAATAAAAGTCCTGTAACCGAAAATGGCATGGGTGCGACTTCATCGCCCGTGGCGCGAAACGACACGGGCGATGAAGTCGCCCCCATACCATTTTCTCTTGCCCCCCCCCCCCCCCCCCCCCCAATGGGACATGTTACATCCACCCCTGACAACAACTGATGTTATTATTGATGCTTACTTTACTAATATAAGCCCTGTAACTGAAAATGGTATGGGTGCATGGGGGCGATGAAGTCGCCCTCATGCCATTTTCTCATGCCCCTCCAATTGGGAAATGTTACATCCACCCGTGGTCATGGGCACAACACGCACAGCCATGTCAAATTCCACCTGTTAGAGAGAGAGGGAAAGAGAGAGTGAGAGAGAGAGAGAGAGAGAGAGAGACAGAAGACCCCCCAGCTTCCTGTTTATCACTCCCGGCGCACGTAGCAATGTGACCCAAGAGGGGCAGAGGTTCATCTTCTCTTGGACGCCTGCACCGTGCAGTTGAGTGTGTGAGTGTGTGTCTGAGACAGCTTTCAACAGGCCTGTTACCGCGGATTAACCCGCCGCTGTTTAATAGCACTATCCCAGGGACCACAAACCGTTTTTATCGGAAGCGAATGAGCGGGACAAATTTAAGCCTGCATGGGGCCTTCTCATTCAAGCCCGCGCTCCTGGCCAAATCGGAGAAAATGTCACCGTGAAAAATTCCACGAATCTGCCCATCCCCTCCCTCCCTGTCTCTCTGCCCATGCCAGTGCAGGTGAGGTCCGCGTGAGGGAACGCATGCATGCAGCTGCCACTCTCAAACTCGCATTCAGACACGCACCGGCATGGCATAACCCGGCCCCCATAGATAGATTGATGTGGGGGTGGGTGGGTGGGTGGGTGAGGGTCCTTCGGGGTGGGGGTTCTGAGGGCTTGGGGGGGGGCATGCAGTCCCCCGAAATCAGGACAGCATTAACACAGCGGACACGCTCTTAAGCCCGCGGTCCGCAGTAACATTTTATGTGACAAGCATTATAAAGGTGATTTATAGAACGCATGTGTGCCGACGAGGGGCAGAATATTTTCCAGAATATTAAGCCGGCCGGGGGTATTAGGGCCTCCCCGCATTTTCAAAATGGACTTGAGTGATGGCCGCTCGCCCTCGTCCCATCTATTGACCGTTAAACAAACTTCCTGTGAAAATAACGAGCGTGGCGAATGGGGGAAAAACTCCCAGTGCCCAAGTCAGAAGCCGCCGTCAAGGGCAGGGAGGGAGCCATGCCCATTCCACAGAGATTGAAAACACAGACTTAACTTATTTTTGGCGAGAACACCGTTTGGTCTTCTAAGCTTTATTAGAAAACATTACTTAGCACTATTTAGCATTATTGCATTACTTAGCATTATTTTCATTAGCCTTACTTACTTAGCATTAGCAATACTTAGCATTACCAGCATTACTTACTTAGCATTATTAGAATCAATTACCGTTATTAGCATTACTAACAATACTTAGCATTGCTTAGCGTTATTAACAATACCTACCTTACCAAACTTGGTAAATGGAATCTACTATTTACTATGTAAATTGCCTTGGATAAAGGCACTATATCAATGCACCATTTACTTAGCATTCTTAGCATTATTAACAGTACTTAGCATTAGCATTACTTAGCACTATCAGCATTCGTTAGCATTACCTAGCATCATTAACATTACTTTAGTTATGGAAAAATATCAGACCTACAAGCTCACAGCGTGCCACAGAGTGGCACGCTATGAGCTTGTAGGTCTGATATTTTTGAAAATGGTGAAAATGTGGCGCAAATCTTTGAATTATTTTTCAGTTCAGAATGGATTAAAAGCATTGTTGTATTTTTTTCCTCGTGAATACTTGCGCATATTATTTTTATGGTTCCGAATCTGACTCCTATTCTCCATTATTATGTTGTGACTGCAACCTATTTCATATAGAGCAGAGCTAGCCATGGGCCAGACGTCCTTTTTTTTTTTTTTTTTTGCAATTACACTTCTCATGCAGTTATGCGTTTTTTGAGATGCATCTGATGTGCCATGTGCGTGCTGCGTGCTGCTACGACGGATCAGGCACGACTGTGTGAACTATTGTTGTCCATCATGTAAAAATAAACAGAACTGACTTGTAAATACTTCCAGACTCTCGTTTTATCGTTGTTGTGTTATTGTCCTACGCAAGTCGCGGTATCTGAAACTGCTTTGGTCGCGAATACGCTTTGGCCCCTGCTTGTCTTGTCATCCGGTTTAAAGTCACTCTCATTCTTGTGCTGTGCTGTGGTCCCACACTGGCCGGGCACAAAAAGACCACCGTTTATTTTTAATAGAAGCCATACTGGGACATGAGGATACCAAGTGAGGTCCAGTATTTGTGCAGTAGCTACAAAAAGGGAGGCAAACTTCTGTCCGACGTAGCATAAGGCCGACGGACGGTTAGGTTGGGGCGTCAACTAGGGTCGGATTGACCATTGGGCGTACAGGGAGGTCTCCCGGTGGGCCACGACCCGTAGGGGGGCTGGTGGTATCACGGTATGATCAAAAGCACTGGTTTTCAACCTTTTGGACCACCATTTGATCACATTTTAGCCCCAACAGACCCCCAAAAATAAAGATTTATTTAGCTTTTTGGTCCACAATTCCAGGCTGGGTTTGGGAAACAAAACAGTCAAACATACAGATCAAAATGACCATTAATCTTCTGTCATATTTTGTAAATTAGACTTGGGCCAATTTAGATGAATATTTTAACTCTTGAGAGTGTTAACATGAAACCAAATGGACCCGCAAGGGTCCGTGTGGTTTCATGTTTACGCTCTCAAAGAGTTACATCTTTGTTAACCAACTACAGTATACCAGGTAGAATAGGTCCATCACGCGCTGGTTGTTGTGGGCCGGTCTAGGCCAAATCGCGCTAAAAATGGGCCGATTTCTTCGCCTTGTCCACTGGCGTCAACCCCATGAGTGGTTAGGGTTACGGTTAGGCATAAATCCAATGGTAGGTCGAGGGTCGGCAACCCGTGGCTCAGTAGCCACATGCAGCTCTTGAACACACCCCTAGTGGCTCCCTGGCTGTAGCAGCATTCCAGTCACTAGGGATTTTAAACTGTATGATGGCGAGTCTCTAGGACGGCAACAGGAACTTGATCTGTGCTTGATAGATAAACTTGCTTGCCGTAGCAGCCGTTCATACTACGGCAGAAAGTACACTTTAACGTAGTGTCCACAACGCCTGTTTGACACACGCTGCATAGACATGCCACCATGGTAACCCATGGCCGTTGCGGATGGCTGTGTGCTTGATGATTTTGACAGCTACGGTGATTGCATAATAGCAGCCGTACTTCCTGTAATGGGTGCCGTTCTGAAATGCGGCAGCAAAGAGCCAGTGTCTACTGACAGTACCTGACATGTGATGTGCCGTCTGACATTTACCTCGTCAGCTAAAGTAGCACTGGTTGGCACAAGAGCCCAGAGATGGAGTTTTCAATCTGAATGAGGCGCAGGAGTACTAAGTCACATTGTGCCGCAGTGGTGGCGGCATGTACATTAAAGGCCTATCCATAGTTTGATTTTCGGTGATCACCACAACCCCTATTGCCTATACAATATGTCGTCATACCATGACCAACACGTCATTGCCTCATTTATGAATCCTAGTATTCATCTTAGGAGCCATAAAAAGGCATAGGTGATCTTTAGGTGATCTTAAAATGAGAAATAAACGTGGGTGTCTCAAGAGACGCTTCTGAGCTTAAAATGAGAAGCATTTTTTCCCTCTGGGTAGACTATAGGGCATTAACCATTAATTAAGAAATTAATAAAAACTGAGGTATTATTATTTTTATTATTAATATTGTTTTAACATAAATCTTAGCTGGATTATAGTCACCAGTGTAGTTTTCCTTTTACAATAACAAACATTATAATAACATGAGCGCGACGCTCGCCTCTGCCACAGAAAGGTGCTTCGCTTCGAGTAGGGTCTGCCCCTGGCTTAAAACAAGCGAGTGCCGGGAGCCCAGGAGGTCAGGGGCAAGGCTTCCCCCTTTCCCGCTCCCACCTTTTTTCTTTTTTAATATAATTATTTTTAATACCTGGTACATTAACGACTAGTCGACTAGTCGACTAGTAAACTAGGCAACTAGTCGACAGGCAACTAGTCGTCAAGTGAATGCCCTAGTAGAGTGCAGTTCTAGGATAATGGGTATGGGTACACAACTATGGGACGGTCCAGAGCTTGGGGATGCATATAGGATCCTATTGGATTTGGGCACCCATCAGAACCAGAACCTCCTCCCAGAGATGCTGATAGGACCTGCGGAGTGCGGAGACGCTACCGTTAAAGGGGAACTACACCCATTTTCAACATTCTAATATGTTATTGGTATACCCTAGAGGTGCTGGGTGGACATGCTAAAAAAAGTCCCCCCATTCTGTGTTGCCAAGAAATGGAGGTCTGAAGAAAACCACTAACATGGTGAAACATCTTGATGACATCATCAAGATGTATTTTCACCATGTTAATGAGCTTCTTTTTTTCTGAGAGCGTACACGTACAAATGTACACAAAATGTTGAAAATGGGTGTAATTCCCCTTTAATTTCCATTTCTCCTGGTCGAGGCTGGACACCTGTTTCCCTGTATCTGGGCACCAACACCCCCCCCCACCCCCCCCACACACACACACACACACAAACCCCTCAATCCCCCCCCCCGCCCAGTTTGCCCTCACCCCACCCTTATCCCGACCCCCATCTTAGATAACCCACATCTGTCTGTGATTCCACCACCACACCACACTCCATCCGACTACCCACCCCTCTCTCTCACCATTGCACCCCCCACCTTCCTCTTCATAATTGCCATAGAGCAGGGGGTTTTCAACCTTTTTGATACCGGCGCCCACCGTTTATTCAGAATTTGAGCCACAGACCACCATTTGAGGACATTTTAGCACCACAGACCCCCAAAACTAAAGATTTTGCTTTTGATTTTTGCTGGATTTGGGAAGCAAAACAGGCAAATACAGACCAAAATGAACATTAATCTTCTAGTTGTGTTAAGATGATGTATATTTTTGTGTAAAAATGCACCCTTGCACATGAAGCCCAAACATCTCCAAAAAATGTCTGTAAAATATGTTGAAATTGACAAAATTATTTGGTGTCTCAAATTCTTTATTAAACTACACAGAAACCTTTTTTTAATCATAACTTAATATTCATTTCTAAATAATATATTACACAGAAATTGCTGTGCAAAACCTTTGACACCCATTTGGAAGCAGGTCATACACCTTGAACTCACCTGTGGTGAGTTCAAGGGTGTATGGGCTCCATTTTCTTTACCGCTAAACCCCTTATATACCATAACTTCTTTGCCTTTTTAAACTAGTAATAGAAAACATTAGTAATAGTTAGTAATAGTTTACAAGCTCACAATGTGTCAATAGATTGGCACGTTGATCTATTCCAAAAGGTTTTTCAAAATAGTAAAAACAATGATAAGGGGTTTAGATGGTAAGGAAAATGGAGCCCCATGGTACGGTAGCAAATCTCCCCAGAAGAGGCAGTAAGAGAAGCATGGACTAAATATTGCAGCAAAGGATTGTTCGAATGATGGCAGAACAACTGCAAAACAAATTCAAGCTTACCTTCAGACACAAGGTAGCCTACATTTTTTTAACGGGTGCCACCCGTCGCCATGTTTGACTGCAGGGAGAGTTTTCTTTTGCTTGAAGCCAAGGCTTCATTTCTTTTCCCGTAAATATACAGTAGGTGTGTTTTGGCAAACTCTAGCCAGACGTTCTTGTGCCTGTCTTTCAGTCCTTCTGCGTCTCCTAGAAAAGAGACGTTCTTCATTGAGTTGGCTCTTCTGGGGAGATTGGCTACTGTGTACCATGAGCCTTAACCTCTTAATAACATTTCACACAATGAACACAGGACTCAGGAGCATCAAGTTCCCTGGAGATGGACTTGTAGCCTTTACATTGTCTATGCTTTGCTACTTTTCTCTGACCTCCTCGGACAATTCTGTGCTTTTATTTTTCCTTTTGTCCATGCTCATTATGGGTCATTTAGTGACACACAACAGCAGAATGAAGGGTTTGCTCCATTTAAACTGGTTGGATGAGTGATTACTATATTGCTGTCACCTAAACTATAACCATCTAAGGAGAATGACCTGCTTGAAATTCATCATCATCATCATCATCATCATCATCATCATCATCATCATCATCATCATCATCATCATCATCACCTTTATTTATTTATTCTTTGCAAATCATAAAGGGTGTCAAAACGTATGCACATCAATTTCTCTGTAATATATTATTTAAAAAAAATAAAATAATAATAAATTAATTAATTAATTAATTAATTAAGTTATGATTAAAAAGCAAAGTGTCTGTGTTATTATTAGTATAATAAACAATTTGAGACACCAAAAACGTTTGTCCATTTCAACTTATTTTACAGACATTTGGAGATGTTTGTTCTTTATGTGCAAGTAAAAAAAAAATCTGAATTATCCCTTTAAATGTTGTCTTCAACACTAGATGAAACCCAAAGAACCTTTCCCTAACTTCAACCAAATCTAACTTCTAAGCTCTTCCTAACCATGGCTAGAGCAGGGCCGAATATAATTGAGGGGGGTGGCAGGTGAAAGTGGTATGTGGTCGGCTTCATCTCCCGTGTCACTTTGCGCCATACCATTTTCAGTTACAGGACTTATACAGTATTAGTCAAGTAAAGCATCAATAATAACATCAGTTGTTGTTGAAGTTGCAACAGACACGCAGCATGCATAAAGCTAAAGGTCTGACTCAGAGAGTTTTCTGTTTTCAATGATGAAATGCTGTTCGTTTAATCGTGCCACAATTTTAGTTTGTTAGTTTGCAGTAGTAGTGTTTCAAATCGTTTTAAATTAACATCTTATCTAAAATTGGGTCGTTTTGCATGCCAGCATGTTTGGTGGGGCAGGCAGAGCATTTGGCCCATGCTTATAGACCCGGCCCTGGGCTATAGAGTACAACACGCACAGGCAATAAATGAAAGACACACAAACACACCTTCTCCCTCTCTGAGCGGTGTAACGTGTCTCTACCCTGAAACATGACAACGCCACGCGGGTTAGCAGGAAACACTCTAAATCGCATATGTCAAACTCAAGGCCCGGGGGCCAAATCAGGCCCGTGAATGAATTATCTTTGGCCCGCGGGATGATATTGAATTAGTATTAGAACTGGCCCTCTGGTATATTACACACACCGTGATAAGAATTGAATGCGACTAATTGTTTTACTTCCTCAACTCAGTCTCGTTTACTTTCTCAATTAACTCAGCACTTGGTGAGGATCATAGAAGAAAAAGATTTTCCCCGAAAAATAGCTGGTGTTCACGTCTCATAGCGCGCCACAGAGTGGCGCGCTATGAGACGTGAACACCTGCTATTTTTCATTAAAACATAAAACAGTTTTTAATGCAGGCAGTTCCATCTTTACAATTATCTTGCCATTAAGAGACATTGATTTTTGAAGGGAAATTACTTTTTTGCTGTTTGACAGGGACGTCATCGTAAACCGGTGTCGAAACACAAGACCGGTATCTCCGGCCCTCGACTTGTACCAATTTTTCTATTTTGGCCCACTCTGTATTTGGGTTTGACACCCCTGCTCTAAATGATTCTCTGTTTTTTTTTCTTCTCTCCTTCTCTACTCAGGAGGAGGTAAAAAAAAAGAGGAAACCCTCAGAGATGTGTGCGATAGCGTCACTCCCGGAGTCAGGTGGTTCTGATAAAGAGCCGTTGGGTCTGCAGATGGAATGGAAGTCTGGGGGCTGGGACGTCCCACCGCGCCGCCCGGGGGCCTGCTGAGTACAAAGACGCCCCGCTGGGACGTCCCCTGGACCCTAAATGAGAGAGGTCCGGTGTGGGGAGGAGTGGTGTGGTGTGGTGTGGTGTGGTGTGAGACCAGGGGCGGATCTAGGCATGGGCATCGGGGAGCAATGCCCCCCCTAAATACCTAGTCAGTCTGCCCCACCAAACATGATGGCATGCAAAACAACCCAAGATATTTCAAATTAAAGCGCCTATATTTAAAATGAGTTGAAACACTACTACTGCTACTAACTAACTACAGCTGTGTCACCACTAAACCAACAGCATTTCATCATTGAAAACAGAAAACTCTCTGAGTCAGACCTTTAGCTTTATGCATGCTGCGTGTCTGTTGCAACTTCAACAACAACTGATGTTATTATTGATGATTTACTTGACTAATAAAAGTCTTGTAACTGAAAATGGTATGGGTGCGGCTTCATCGCCCGTGGCGCGAAGCGACACGGGCGATGAAGCCGCACCCATACCATTTCCCCCCCAATTGGGAAATGTTACATCCGCCCCTGGTGTGGTGTGAGACCGTTCAGAAGGTTCCGTCACTCGAGAACGAGAGCTTTGGGGAATAAGTGTGAGAGTGACCGACCCGGAAAATGCTTCAAAGACATACTCTCTCTCTCTCTCTCTCTCTCTCTCTCTCTCTCTCTCTCTCTCTCTCTCACAGCCGGGGCTTGAAACGGAACGCAGTAGAGTGTGGGAAATTTCTACAACTGGGAAGAAAGCATGATAATGTCGTCTGTAATAAAGATGCTATCCTATAGCTGGCTTCCAAGCTATGGGCGCACACTAGTTTTGCGTTCCTACTATTGACTTGCGATTCATAGAGACTTAGCTTGCGGAGTTAGTTCAGTCAGATATACTCGAGAGGTGTCTTGCTGTGCATAAGGACACATACTGAAGGGGTTAATATGCAGCACTTCATGTGGGTGTATTCAGTATGTGCAAGACCAAAGTTCTCCATATTCGTTACCGCTAAACCCCTTTTCCCTTAACTTCTTTGACTTTTTAAACTATTTAAAAAAAACATCTTTCAGTAGTTCAAATGGCCAGTCTACAAGCTCACACTGTGTTAATAGATTGGCACGTTGAAATATGCCAAAAGGTTTTTCAAAATAGTAAAAACGAAATAAGGGATTTGGGATAAGGGGTTTAGCATGTAACAAAAATGGAGCCCATAGTTCCCTGTGATAGAGGGGTCAAACAAGAACGTAGGACCTGCTAATAATTTATAAATGGGTCAACAGTACAAATGACAGTAGTTTTTTGGAACCATTTAATTCTACTGAGTGACCCCAGTGACCTCCACAAAATAACCAGAACTACTTCATATTTCACCAAAACCAGAGCAGGACTCCCACCATGGGACTCTGGACATCAATTAACACAGATGATGCCACTATATTAATTGCAAGTACTACTTAAAAAAATCTGAACTATCGCTTTAAAGGTGAGTGAAGTGGTTAATTTGGGCATTTTATTTTGAAGTTGCACCACCTCAAACAGATGAATCTAAGTTTCAGAACCAATCAGAGCACATTGAAAGGGGTCTAAAAACAGACTTGACTCTAATTAAAACCAGCTGTGATCAGCTTAATTTCTATTGGCTTGTATTCATGTTGGCCTCTAGACGTCATCACGCAGCATGTGCTTTCAGGAAGTAATATAGTAAAATTAGATTTGGATGGACTTTTGATATATAAATGTACGTCAAAGTGAAAATGTTCCCATTTTTTTCTGGCACGAGTTGTTGGGTATGGCCATATAATGATAAGGTGTGGTGAACCGGAAATGTATGGCCTGAAACACTGAAGTTTCTGAACCAATCAGAGCTCGCATCCCTTCAGGCTGTAGGGTGTAAATAGTGAGGGACAGATGCAGTGGCGTTTTTAAGCAATTTGGAGCCCTAGGCAAGGTTTTCCCTGGAGCCCCCTTACCAAATGGGGGCTGTTTTTAGACCCCTTGTTGAAAAAAATACAACAATGCAAATTACATTAGTTTTGTGGATTAAGTTGGTTCACTGTGTGGCTGCATGACCTCCACAAAAGGACCAGAACTACTTAATAGTTTTCCTGCCGTCCACGAGTGCTCGTGGATTTCCCGTTAGAATCCCACCGCCGAACACGCGGACGGCTCGTATCACGCGGAAATGTAGATTTCATTCTTTAATCCAACTATCAGTCCGTGTGCATCGTCTTATGATCATCCCGTTGCTGACTTTCATTTGGGACAGAATTGGGGACAACTTTTTTTTTTTCCGTCCCATTGACATTCATTCAATCCAATGCATTCAAACGGCTCTCCTCCGGTTTGCCCCCTCAATGTCGCTGGCGCATGGGTTAAGCAGCCAGGGCTACACAGCTCTTCCTGACTTGTGAACCGGATGTTTTTGGGTAGATCGCCAGATGATCGATTAGGCAAGACAACAGACACAGCATAACAGAAACAGCACATCCTGTTTAGGAGATCTGAGCTTCAAAATAAGGGCTTTTTTTACCGATCGAACTGGTTTGAGCCGCGGCAGTGGAGAGGAAACAAAGAATATCCGATCGCGGTAAATGAGTTCATATTGACGAAAAACCAGGGTTTTGGCCAACCACCACAGGACTCAATCAGTTAATACAGTTGACACACAATATTAATGGACAGTATTCCATACTCACATTCCATACTTAATTTAAGGTTATGGTAAGGGTTTGGTTAGGAAAGGATTTTTGGAACTTAAAGAGGGGGTGCCGTGATTTTTGTATTTTTTCCAATTTTGTACATGTTTAAGAGGTGACAGTATGTAAATAGACCCCTTGGTTTGTTTTTTTATGTGCAATGTTGTCTTCCCTTTGTATTTAGGGTTTCTTCCTGGGGGCTGAACCTTTCCAGTCAAATGTGCCAATGAAAAAAACTTCAATATGGTGACATCACATGCCCAGCCCCTCCCCTAACCCCTCCCCCTTTATCATGCAACTAAAGCTGTGGGCGTGGCTTCAGTTCAGGTGGATCTCCACCCATCACCACCCACCAGGCAAACCAGGCATACTTAATGAACTGGTAGGGTGGAATCATAAAAACGACAGTTTAACAAACACTGTACACTTTTTGGGGGAAAAAATCTTACTTTTCATATAACATGAATACCTGATGATCATGTTTTAGGGTAAAAAAAATCATGGCACTCCATCTTTAAGTTCCAAAAATCTGAATCCGAGATCCCTTTAAGCATAAGCACCTTAACCACAAGCAGGCGTAATGCAGAGCCGCCTCATTGCTCGGCGGCGAGGATGCCGCAGCTAACGCCGTCGCCAGTATTAGCACTCCCACCTGTGTTACAGACGGACAGTGTTTAGGATCATTACTTTGTGGTCGTGCGAAGCCTCAATCCCCGCCAGCCCCTCCTACCGCCCACCTACCCACCACCCCTTGTTAACCGGGCACCGACCCTCTCGCGAACCGAGCGGGGCCAATCAGCATCCATTACACGCCGTGTCCTCTTGAAGTGCACGCCCGGCTTCTTCTAGCGCCCCACCAACCCCTCTCCAACCCCCCACACACCCGCCCGCATCGCTTCCTATCATGTGCGGCGGTCGAGGTTCCAAACAGCCATGAAATATCATATCTGAACCATCATCAGAAAATGAAGGAGGAAGAAGAAGGAGAAGAAAGAGGTATAGGCGGGGGTCCGTGGGCCCAGGACCGTGGAGACAGAGAGAGAGAGAGAGGCTAGTATTGGAAACACCTGTTTTTCCAAGCATGACTTCAAATAATGAGCCGAATGATGTACCAGAGAGTCAGAGAGAGAGAGAGAGGGAAGCAGCGCATGATTTCATAATTTGGCACGACTCCATCTATCTGGACATTATTTTCCAATAATTATTCACGTTATTTGTCCGATACCCCCCCACCCCCCCCTTGTTCCACCATCCAGGGTTCGAAATCAACTATACCTCTACTTCCCCCTCCATAACCCCCCAACCCAACCCAGCCCTCCTCTTCACCGCAAAATGTACCCCCGGAGCTCTGTTAAATTAGGACATGTACGGTGCATGTAAGGAGGAGCGGGCGCGTATGCGTCTGCTGCGAGATTCCCTCGCAGATCTATAATGCGCTGCAGATCTGTCTTTTTTAGACCGTAAACCATATCCATCAGCACTTAAACGGAAAAAGAATGACTCGCAGGGTTTTGAATAACAACGTTAGCCCGTCCCCGTCCCCATCCCCATCGCTCGGGCAACCCCTTTCATCTCTGCGTCTATCATTAGCGGCAGAAATATGCAAACGATCTCCCTTTTTTGATTGATTAATAGGGGTGTATGGCTGGAGCTAGCATTGTAAAAATACTATACTGGAACCGGGGGTGGGGCAGGCGGCGGCGGCGGGGGGGAGATAGGATAGGCGGGGGGAGATAGGATAGGGGGATTCCAAACAGATCTGACAGGGCGCGCGCGGGTATTTTACGAGATCCTCTGACGGAGTTGAGAGAGTTTCTGGTGCCCGCGCTGCCGCTTTGAGGCCATTTTGAGTGACAGCACGCTGACTGGAAGGTATCCCACAATCCTTTGCGCTCAGCCATTGATCTCTCTCTCTCTCTCCGAAGACATTAGAGGCATTTTCCTTTTCTTTTTTTCCCCCGTTTCAACTTTTTTCGTCTTCTTTCTGCCGCATGCAGGATCTCTTGCGTTGGAACCCTACTGTACTGCTATACGTGTCTGTCAGGTTGGCCAGGGTTATTGGCCATATGCAAAAACTGTGGGGAAAACATTGTTTTAATTGGGGGAATCTGCGACGCCTGTTTTTGATTGGCGGGGAGCGGGGGTGGCAAGGGGGGGGAAACTTTTGGAGCACATCGCAACGCCATGCGCGCACGCCGCAGGAACGGATCAAAGATTTTTCTTTTTTGTTTTTTTCGGGAAAGCGCGATTGCCCTCTTCTGTTCCTCTCTCTCTCTCTCTCTCTCTTTCTCTCTCTCTCTCTCTCTCTCTCTCTCTCTCTCTCTCTCGGTTCGTTCTCGGCTCGGCGGCGAGATCCTGTTTTTCGTGGAGAGAGAGTCGTCGCCCCGCATTATAAATCACGGGCAGATGGAGATATAGGGTTTCGCGAGGTGTTACAACTTACGCCTGACACATGTATCGGAGCCTTAAATCAAAGTCCTTCTTCACACAGAGGACTGTCACACGGTGCAGCTTCAAACACCTTTTAGGCCGCGTGGTGTACGCTCTGCTTCCCACGTGAACATCTTGAAGCTATCTAGCTAGACTGATAACATCACAATGGAGATGTCAGGCTTTGGAATGGGAAGGGAAGGAAGGAAAACTCAGGATAAAGCCTCTCAGTTGTCACAGTTGTTGGGTTATATATATTGGCATATGTTGTCAAACTTGCACAAGTGACGTGAAGCTCTTGTTTGGCACTATGAGTAAGAAGTGTGTTAGTGTTTGAAGAGCTGGTGAATTGAAAAAGATTTTTTTTCACACTCTTAGACCACATCCGTGGTGATTATATAGCCATACCATATATAGCCTTTTTTTCCCCCAAGTTAACAGTTTGCGTGCCCTTGAAGTAGAGCTGCATCAGGCTTATCATTATTATCATTATTTCAAATAATAGTTATGACCGATGCCGCTTAGGTTGATCTACGTCTCTCTACGTCGCTTACCGTCGCCGGTTTGATACGATCGCAATGCTAACAGCAGCGATCGCATATTCCAGTCAGAACGGACCAAAATAAGGGACGGACCAATCCGGTACCGGAAGTGTGTCGCCAACTAACTTGTCCGACGGGAAACATGGACCGAAATATGAAATATGACTAGCTACCTCGCTGGGACTAGCTACCTCAAAAAATATGAAAAAGGGCTGGCACTGACAGTGATAAGCTGTTTGAGATAATTGCCATTAATATAGTGGTGTCAACTGTATTAATTGATGTCCAGTGTCCCGTGGTGGGAGTTCTGCTCTGGCTTTGGTGAAATATGAAGTAGTTCAGGACATTTTATGGGGGTCACTGGGGACCATGTAGTAAAAGTAAATGCATTGAAAAAACCTAAATCTAAAAATCTAATCTAAACTATCCCTTTAAAGATGGAGTGCTATGATTTTTTTCTACCCTAAAACGTGATCATCAGGTATTAATGTTATATGAAGAGGAAGATTTTTTTCCAAAAAGTGTACAGTGTTTGTTAAACTGTCATTTTTATGATTCCCCCCCACCAGTTCATTAGGTTTGCCTGGTGGGTGGTGATGGGTGGAGATCCACCTGAACTGAAGCCACACCCACAGCTTTAGTTGCATGATAAAGGGGGAGGAGTTAGGGGAGGGGCTGAGCACATGATGTCACTATATTGAAGTTTTTTTCATTGGCACGTTTGACTGGAAAGGTTCAGCCCCCAGGAAGAAACCCTAAATACAAAGGGAAGACATCATTGTACATAAAAAACACACACAGGGGTCTATTTACATACTGTCACCTCTTAAACATGTACAAAATTGGAAAAAATACAAAAATCAAGGCACCCTATCTTTAAGGATATAGGGTTATGGTTAGGGGTAAGGATTTGGGTTTGCCGCAAGGCTGTTCCAAGTGCACTCGCTCTCTCTCCCTCCTATAATGAATGCAAGGGGATTTGTCAAACCTCTTAAAACGGGGACAACGACGTAATACAATATATTTTCGGACAATGTAGGCCTGGCCATTCCTCGTTTTTTTGGAGGACCCCAAGAACCTAAGCTCGAGGTTGCCTGGAGGTCTCTGGGACCCTCATTGAGAGCACATAATAAAAAAAATTAATAAAAAAAAATAAAAAGAAACTGCTTTTAATGGTGGACAGAGTACAGCTGTCAGTTGATTCTCCTGTAAACAGAAACAGAAAGGAGGAAAAAGAGAGAGGGGGGAAAAAGTAAGAATTGTTCGTTTCTTTTCGTGGTCTTTTTCCTTCTAGTTTCCTTTCAGATGGGGCGCGTTGCGTCATAGCACAAAACCCATGCAGAGAACAGATGTGTGTGTGTGTGTGTGTGTGTGTGTGTGTGTGTGTGTGTGTGTGTGTGTGTGTGTGTGTGTGTGTGTGTGTGTGTGTGTGTGTGTGTGTGTGTGTGTGTGTGCGCGTGTGTGTGCGCGTGTGTGTGTGTGTGTGTGTGTGTGTGTGTGTGTGTGTGTGTGTGTTTGCGGGTTGAGAGCGAAGCATTCAACTGTGTGATTAATGGTGTCATCCCTGAACATTGCTATTGTTGCTATAGCGACCATGATTGACTGGCAAATCAACTACAGTGGTTTTTACTGTCAGGTCTTTTTGTCAGGTTGTCTTTTTTGAGCGGTGCCTAACCACTCCATTACGTAGCAAATGTTTGTACTGTATGTATGTATGTATGTATGTATGTATGTATGTATGTATGTATGTATGTATGTATGTATGTATGTATGTATGTATGTATGTATGTATGTATGTATGTATGTATGTATGTATGTATGTATGTATGTACAGTATGTCTCAGGGGCGGATTGGCACATATTTTCCCACCGGGACAATTTTGCCTTTGCCAGGCCACCCTGGGAGCTGGTTAACCAGATGTAACTCTTCGAGAGCGTAAAAATGAAACCAAATGGACCCTTGCGGGTCCATTTGGTTTCATTTTTACACCCTCAAGAGTTAAATGCCCCCCTACATGCCCTGACTGCCCCACCAAACATGATAGCATGCAAAACAACCCAAGATATTTCAAATTAAAGTGCCTATATTTAAAATGATTTGAAACACCATACTGTACAGCTGTGTCACCACTAAATCAGACCTTTCGAGTCAGACCTTTAGCTTTATGCATGCTGCGTGTCTGTTGCAACTTCAACAATAACTGATGATATTATTATTAATGCTTAATTGCCTAATAAAAGTCCTGTAACTGAAAATGGTTACCCCCATAACATTTTCTCCTGCCCCCCAATTGCAAATTGTTACATCCGTCCCTGTTAATAACTCGTACGAAAAAAGTTCAAAAACAGCTCATGTATACAGTACAAGTGTGCGGCGCAACAAGAAGTGAAATTATTCATCTGCTATTTTTGTTGTGAATAGTCGACGTGATATAACAAAGATGCTATGCCATCTTGAATGAGAAAAGGCATTGCTGGCATCATCTTTTGACACACAAGTCGATGTCAGGAGATGAAATGTTTGTGAACGACCTACAGTACTGTACGTTTAGCAAAACCAAAATCATGCTTGCATGGGAGGAGAACAAAATTCAAAACCATGTAAATGAATTAAAATGTTTATTGAGATTTTGTGTGCTTGGCACCTGTATTTACAGATTTCTTCATTTTCTTTTAAAAGGCCTTCCAAAAGAATAGTTTTGCTTTAATTTTGTAATCTTTTCACACATGTCTTTTCATAATATAGGATCGGCCTGTAAAATTGATATATATATATTGCTTGGCACTTAAATACACTTATCTACAACACACCAAAACATACTTTAATTACTCTGTTTGTTTTCTCCTATTGCTTCTTTATAACTTTTTTTTCCACACAACAACTTGAAAGCTTAAGGTATTTTTTTCCTCGTTTTCTTTTTTTTTTGGCTTGCATTCGCCATCTTATATAATGCTTAAAAAGGTAATCCACTCAAGATAATTGAAGCCGTTTCAGTCTCTGTCGGAAGAAGAAGGTATTGATAAGATTGTGTGGTGATTTTTTCCTGAATTTGCCCGTTTCCACCGCACAGTAAAATCCTAGGTGCTGTTTGGACAAATGGAAGTACATGAAGAGTTAAAAGAGAATCCCACCCCAGAAGGCGTTTTTACCCTTATTTGCAGTTGATATATCCCTCCAAAAAGTGATCCAGTTGTTATTTTGTGAAAATAGCTCCTTATAGGCTTAGAAGGGGGCTATAGATTGTTCAAATTCACATATTCCCATTGCTCCAAAATACATTTTTTGGTATACTGTATATTCTCTCTCTACCACGTCAACAGTGTGTTTTACACGGTTTATGGCTGAACCACGGCTGAACCCAAAGTCAAAGCACGAGTGTCAACCACGCTACTGTAGCAGGTGACTACAGCCTCTGTCGTGATGGCCTCCAAAGTCTAGTATCTGCCCCCGGACCATTGGGATGTCCTCTTGGTCTAGTGGTTAAGATGTTGGACTTTCACGTGGGAGACCCGGGTTCGAATCCCGGGTGTTACATTGGTGCCGTGACCCGGATCGGGTTTCCCCGTGGAAGCAGGTCAAAAGGGAGGTGAGTGTAGCAGGTGACTACAGCCTCTGCCGTGATGGCCTGGAAAAAACAATATATCTGCCCCCGGACCAAAGGGATGTCCTCTTGGTCTAGTGGTTAAGATGTTGGACTTTCACGTGGGAGACCCGGGTTCGAATCCCGGGTGTTACTCTACTAACGTGGTGGAGAGCAAATATAAAGCCAATAAATGCATTTCGAGGCGATGGAAAAAGGTGAATTTGAACAACATCCCATAACAGCCCCTTTCCAAACCTATGGTGGGGTTTCTACAAAATAACAAAATAACTGGACCACTTTTTTGGGGAGATAAATCAACTGAAAATAAATGTAAAAAAGCCTTCAGGGGGGGAATTGTCCTTTAAACGCGGAGGAGTTCCATGTGTACTCGAGAGCCGACCGGGCCACTGTGTCACACATACAGTCAATCAGTCACCCTTTTGCTTTTCCTGGTCTTAAGTCTTTGACTTAATCTGTCCAACAATGTTGCATTGACCCTGTTTGGCACGTCCAGCCACTGACCAGCACTGACCCTACCCTAGGTACCACAACTCCCATTCCATAAAAGATGAGAAAGAGAGAGAGAGAGAGACCATCAGTCAGTTTTGTTCATCTGTAAACCAGTTTCTTGTTCCGTCCTCCAATCCCCATAGACCAACAGGTCAGGAGTGACCTTGTTGTACAAAGAAAAAGCAAGAAAACATTCAGTTATCGCAGAAATACGGAGAAGGTGTCTTGCGCATGTGGAGTCTTAAGCGATTGACTGACTGACTGGCTGGCTGGCTGGCTGGCTGGCTGGCTGGCTGGCTGGCCGGTGTTCCAATGGAGTCCTCCGAAAATATACCAGGATGAGTCACTGAGAAAAAGGCTGTTGTTGATATATTGCACCATACCAGATTGATGAGTTCACACCTGAACAAAAACAATAAAAGACAAAAAGATCTCCCCGTGAGGCCGCGGCCGCAGCAGTCCCTCCTCCTCCTCCTCTGTAAAACCCACAGCTTACTTCATCCGTGCGATTCTGCTCTCAGAGTCAGAGCGCGAAAAAAAGGAACCGAGACTTTTGTCCCGTCCCGATTTCGTCTGCAGCGCGGTGACGCGCCAATAAGGTCCTTAGAGCTGTGTGATCATTAAATAGTTGAGTCTATTAACACAAAAAACAAACAAACAAAATAAGATGAGTTCCTTCTTCTTTAAGGAGAGGATTCATTTTGTATACCTCCTCGGTGGGGGTTACGAACTCAAACTCTTCCCTTGTGAAAAGCACCGTCTCGACGGCGTTAAGGCGTTTGATAAAACCACGTTGATTGTAGATTTGACGGACAGACTCGGGCGAACAAGACTTCCCAAAGTCTTCTCAAAGTCAACCAGCCGAGCGTTTAATGACGATGTTCAGACCGCAGCCATCTTGGCCAGCAAGGTAGTAACATGGTGCAACTTCCCATTCCCATTATAGACAAGCCCATTAATCCAAACAGAAAAGTCCTGTCTGATTGTATTAAACACTGCAGCTGTGAGGAAGGCTTGAATTATCCTCTTTCAATCTGTTTTGTCTCTTTTTTTCATAAAAAAGGTATCCTGTTAAGAGATTCTGTGCAGATGATTTTTTCCCCCAAGAGTAGGAGTTGGAAGTGTTTGTCATCTATCACTTAACAGCCACATACCACCTGTTTAGAATGTGCACATAAAATACAAGAGGCAACAGGACGTTGCTTTACTGAAGACAAGCGTTTCCAAACTATAATAGTTAGAAGACAAATCACCTGCAAGATTTTAGATATTTTATGAAACTATTTACTTCCTGTCAAAGGTGATTTTTTTTTTTAAGAAACAGAAACAGAATCTGTGTACAAAACACAGATTTGTTTGGGCAACGAAAGTTGCCCATAATAGCTTTTAATCATATAATTAGATAAGTATTTTCTGTTTGGGTGACTGAATGTGCTGTCTATGGGAAGTTGCACCAAAACAGCACCTTGTTGACGAGATGAGCCGCCGTCCGAACATCGCCAATATGGCGGTGGTGAAGTCAGAATCCACATTGTTTTGGGGGAGTGGGCTTGGTTTGGATGTTGGGGATGATGTGTGGGGGGTGGGTGTTTTTTTATTCTACACCATGTGCATGGACATCTGGGAGGAGGAGGAGGAGCCGTACTGGCGCCCATCGCAGGCCCCGGAGACGCCCTGCTGTCCACCGGCGGAGGAGGGGTTCATGTGCATGCTGTCCATGGAGACGCCGTTGGAGAGGTACTGGCGCTCGGCGGCTGCAGCGGCCGCGGCGGCCGCAAAGGGATTCCCCTGGTGGTGGTGGTGAGGCGGCGGGGGTGGCGGCGGAGGCGGCGGCTTCTCGGGGCTGGCGGCCAGCCGCGGGGAGGCGGCGGGGAAGTTGTATCCGTACAGGTTGTAAGGGTTGTGCAGGGAGAAGGCGTTGTAGGAGCCGGCCGCCGCCTGTGCCGCCGCCGCCTGCATGCTGTGGTGGTGGTGGTGGTGGTGGGCGGCGCTCCCGCCGCCGAACATGTGGGCGGCGGCGGCCGAGGAGGGGGAGGAGCCGGAGGAGGAGCCAGAGGAGGAGCCAGAGGAGGAGGAGTTGGCAGAGGAGGAGGAGGTGCCGGCCTGCATCACGTACTGCAGCTGGGAGGCCGAGGGGAAGGAGCCGTGGTGCAGCTGGCTACCGTAGGCGTCCATCTTGGCCCCGGCCGAGCCGCCCCCGACGCCGCCGCTGACGCCGCCGTTCAGCGACGTGTGGGCTCCGCCCTGCGTGTGTAGAAGGCGGGACAATGTGAAAGGGGCCCTTTAAAGAGGGGGTGCCGTGATTTTTGTATTTTTTCCAATTTTGTACATGTTTAAGAGGTGACAGTAAGTAAATAGACCCCTTGGTGTGTTTTTTATGTGCAATGATGTCTTCCCTTTGTATTTACAGTAGGGTTTCTTCCTGGGGGCTGAACCTTTCCAGTTAAACGTGCCAATGAAAAAAACTTCAATATAGTGACATCACCTGTTCAGCCCCTCCCCTAACCCCTCCCCCTTTATCATGCAACTAAAGCTGTGGGCGTGGCTTCAGTTCAGGTGGATCTCCACCCATCACCACCCACCAGGCAAACCAGACATGAACTGGCTGGGTGGAATCATAAAATGACAGTTTAACAAACACTGTACAGTACACTTTTTGGGGGGAAAAAAAATCTTACTTTTCATGTAACATTAATACCTGATGATCATGTTTTAGGGTAGAAAAAAATCATGGCACTCCATCTTTAATAAAATAATAAAGGTAATATGACATTATTCGTAACATCATTTTGACATCTTGGCAATGATGCTCCAAATGTGTTTAAAAAGCTTTACTAGAAGAAAAAAAAAATGCTCTATGTATGTGTTTTTGGTGATGAGGACTTAACCTCTTAAAGGGGAATTCCACCCATTTTCAACATTTTTTCTGGGAGTGTACAAATGCAATCATTTGGAAAAGAAGGGTCTCCTCTAAAGACTTCCATTAACATGGTAAAAAATACATCTTGATGGTGTCATCAAGTTGTGTTTCACCATGTTAATGATTCTCTTCAGACCTCTATTTCTAGGAAACACAGATTAAGGATTTTTTTTTTTAATCATGCCCACTCAGCACCTCTAAGATATATTAATGACATATTAGAATGTTGAAATGGGTGGAATTCCCCTTAACTTTTATCTCAAAGTGTAATTTTCATTGCAAATTTTCTTTTTTTCTGGTGTGGCAGTGTGAGGGGGCACACAAACTAATAGTGCATAGGGCTACTGAATACCTAGAACCGGCACTGATAAAGGTGGAGGAGTGAGGGGAGGAGGGGCTGATGTGTCACTATATCACAAATCCCTCAACAAGGCCTGCTGCATGCACTGGAAACATGTGTGTGACATTTTTAAAGCAATGCTTTGTAGTAAAACTATTGGTGTAGGGCAGGGGTCGGCAACCCAAGATGTTGAAAGAGCCATTTTCGACCCAAAATTAAATTCAAAATCTGTCTGGAGCCGCATTTTATTTTTTTTATTCCTAAGAGTGTGCAAATGTGAACCAAATGGACCCTGGCGGGTCCATTTGGTTCCATTTGCACACACTCAGAAAAAAGGTCCTCAAATTAAGAAAAATCATTAACATGGTGAAACACAAACTTTCTTCAGAAATGGAGTTTCTAAAAAAAAAAAAGGAGTTTTACAGAACTCCATTTCTAGTCCACACAACACCTCTAAGGTATATTAATGACATAGTAAACTGAGTAAACTTTTACTGGCAACTGTCAGACAGCGCAACGTGTTTTGGCTGACTGAAATGGTTATATTATGTTGGTGCAGATCACCCCAGTGTGTGTATGTAATAATGCTACAGCCACTGAGCCACTTGGACTGTGTTCTAGAGCCGCAGGTTGCTGACCCCTGGAGGGGTTTGTCTAACCCAAGTTATGCTTAGCTGTGGATGGACCCTAGCAGTTTCGGGAGGGGCTTAGCTATAAGTGAATTCCATACATATACAGTATGTGTACAGGTCTGGCATCCGCATTAATACAGTTTGAATGTTGAAGAAGGTTTTCCACTGAACACATTGCTGATTTGGTGAAGTTAAATGTATACATTTTAAAGTCAAAGTAGCCAGTTTGTTTTGCTTACTGCAAATTGTCTTTTGGGCTGGAGAGCTGTATAGCTCTGAGATTTGCAGGAACCCATTTGTGATTGGCCATGGGAATGTCTATTGTTCTCTGCTGGGTGTGAACTGGAGTGAAACTGGAGAAGGTACTGAGACTATTCTAATAATAACAGACATGTCACCTCCCACTGTTACAGCCCACCTCTGGCAGTTATTTTCCCAAACTTTAAGGGGCTATTTCTCAGTTTTGGAAAACTCAACTTTAAATGACCCTGGCCTAGTTGAGCCTCAAAATATCTTTCTTATATATGTCAAATATACAGTATATCTCATATACAGTATGTCTTTGAGCCCATGAGGCTTGTGAAAAAAACAAAACAACCACGGTCCCCTCTCTATATACCAGAGGTTTTCAACAGGTGTTCCAGGGACCACCAGTGGTCCCTGAGAGGATTCCAGGTGGTCCCCAGGCTAAATGATGGACAGTTGGTTAACCAGATATACAGTAACTCTTTGAGAGCATAAACATGAAACCAACTACACAACTAGAGAATGTAGAAGATTAATGGTCATTTTAATCTGTATGTTTGTTTTCTCCGAAATCCAGGATGGAATTGTGGACAAAAGCAAAATAAATCTTTAGTTTCGGGGTCTGTGGGACTAAAATGTCACCAAATGATGGTCCGTGGCTCAAATTCTGATTAAATAGTGGGCCCTGGTGTGAAAAAGGCTGAAAACCTCTGATATACTGTATGGGTATTTTGGAAAACTCAACTTTAAATGGTTATAACTCATCCAATTTCATTGAATGATACATCATATGAAAGCTTACATTGACAAAAAACAAAAATCTTTAGTTTTGGGGTCTATGGTGCTAAAATCTCACCAAATTATGGTCCGTGGCTCAAATTATGAATAAATAGTGGGCCCTGGTATCAAAAAGGCTGAAAACCCCTGATATATATCAGACCCTTGCGGGTCCATTTGGTTTCATTTTTACACACTCAAGGGTTAAAATATTCATCATCTGGTCATTTTTTATCTGTATGTTTGCCTGTTTTTATTCCCCAAATCCAGACTGGACAAAAGCAAAATAAGTAAATCTTAAATGTTGGGGTCTGTGGGGGCTAAAATGTCTTCACTTGGCTCACATGCCGAATAAATAGTGGGCCCTGCATGGTGTCAAAAAGACACCAAGAAAACCACTGCTTCATATGGAAAACTTTGGAGTTGCCCATACACCCCATCATTTTCCCAGCCCATTCTAGTAAATCTGGCTAAATCCGGCCCTGATATACAGTACCGTAATTTCCGGACTATAAGCCGCACCTGAATATAAGCCGCACCAGCTAAATTTGGGGCAAAATACTGATTTTTCCTTGTATAAGCCGCACCTGACTATAAGCCGCACCAGGCTTATAGTCAGGTGCTTCATGTTAGAGCAGTGGTTTTCAACTTTTTCACAATTTAACAACATCTTCACTCCACAGACCCCAAAACTAAAGATTTTTATTCATTTATTTTTTGGTACACAATTCCAGGATGGATTTTCGCAAAACATCAAAATTAGACCAAAATGGCCATGACTTAAGTGGTACTAGTTTAGATCGTGAATATCATAACTCTTGAGAGTGTAAACATGAAACCAAATGGTCCCGCTAGGGTCCATTTGGTTTCATTTTTACGCTCTCAAAGAGTTACATCTGGCTAACCAACTTTCTATCATTTAGTCTGCGGAGCCCACCGGGAACCTGGAAAATCCATAGATTGGCCGCACCGCTGTATAAGCCGCAGGGTCAAGAGCATGTGAAAAAAGTAGCGGCTTATAGTCCGGAGATTACGGTATATATACATTACCTGCATGCCAGCGGCGGCGATCAGCGTGGACGTCCTCTGGGGCAGGAAGGAGTCGGCGGGCTGCGTGGCGCCCCCTACCGACTGACCCAGGCGTCCGTAGGAGCCGGCGGGGTCGGCCAGGCCGCCGTAGCCCTGCAGAGCCGCCATGTTGCTGCGGGCGCAGGCCGGGTACTCGGACAGGCCCAGGTTGCACAGCTGGCTCTCCCTGCAGCCCACGTTGAAGGTGTTGGGCGCCAGGTGGAAGGTGGGCGGCGAGCAGGACGGCGACAGCAGGTGGGCCGCGGCCCCGCTGGGGGACGGCGTGCCGGTGCTGGAGGTGGTGGGCGACGTCCCCGTGCTGCCCCCTATAGAGGTAGAAAAACACAGGCATGAGATGGGAAGATTATGTGGTGAGATCAGGAATGGGATTAAAACAGGTCAGTTTAAAGAGGGGGTGCCGTGATTTTTGTATTTTTTTCCAATTTTGTACATGTTTAAGAGGTGACAGTATGTAAATAGACCCCTTGGTGTGTTTTTTTTATGTGCAATGATGTCTTCCCTTTGTATTTAGGGTTTCTTCCTGGGGGCTGAACCTTTCCAGTCAAACGTGCCAATGAAAAAAATGCAATATAGTGACATCACATGTTCAGCCCCTCCCCTAACTCCTCCCCCTTTATCATACAACTAAAGCTGTGGGCGTGGCTTCAGTTCAGGTGGATCTCCACCCATCACCACCCACCAGGCAAACCAGGCATACTTAATTAACTGGCTGGGTGGAATCATAAAAATGACAGTTTAACAAACACTGTACACTTTTTGGGGGAAAAAAATCTTACTTTTCATATAACATTAATACCTGATGATCATGTTTTAGGGTAGAAAAAATTCATGGCACTCCGTCTTTAACTTTTAGGGCATAAATGTTTGCTGTTCGATCTGATCCGTGTACGTAATGATCCAACTGCAGCCAGTCAGTGGAACGCCGCGCGCCGAGAGTGCGAGAGTCCTAGTCAGAGCGCATGCAGCTGCAGTAAGATTGGTAAATTAAGGCTGAACTCCGATAGAGTTGCAAAGGAAAGAATAACTTCTGTCCGTGAGTGACAATAACCAATATTACAGTTGAATTATATACACACGCGTTGCACACCTAGATAAAGAAAAAAGCGAATACAAAGGTAAATGTTGAATTCCCCCTCCTTACTCCTTTCCCTCGGAGGAAGGGAAAAAAAACAACTTTTCAACTCGGGCTTTTGGGAGTCGACTCGTGTTATTCAAATCGACTTATTGATTATTTTGTTGTTTATTTGTTTAAGAAATTTCTTAAACAAATAAACATTTTCTTGTACCGAGCAGTAAACAGTGTGCTGTATTGATGCGTATACAGGTCTTCTCTAAGAAACGGGATAAAGCGAAACGTATCTATCAGGAATTTGGCAATAAACCAAGGTCATGGTGGAAACTGAATCAATGTGTCACAAGTTAATCAATGTCTTTAACGACAGACAATTGTATAGCTTACCTAAACACAATGGACACAAGGAAGTGACTAACAACAGGCAATCTACAGCTGTCTATAGGACAATCAGATTAGCGGGGTTCTTTTAAAGAACATTATCTATTTCCCAAATCTACTTGACGAAAATAACAACAGCGCGACCGTGTGACAAACCCGCCTATGACCACACCTCCTAACCCAAATAAAGGTTTCGGCATAAGGAATAGTGGCTGAGGGAAGATTAAAGCTGACGAAAATAACAATAAGGGGAATTGGATACGGGTGGCGGGCGGTGTCAGGGACCTGGCAGGTAACAAAAATTGAGCCCTAGGTATGAAGGTGGGAAAAAGAAATTCAAACATCACACAAAATGAATGTAGATTCTTGTCTGTGTCTGTGTTTGCACACAGCTATTATGAAATGTCGATATTATTAAATGTACGGTACTATAGATTCCATATTCTATAGTATAATCATGATGTATGACATTTTAGCCCCACAGACCCCAAAACCAAACATGAATTTTGCTTTTGTTCACAATTCCAGACTAGATTTGGGAAACAAAACAGTCAAATATAAATATCAAAGTGACCATTAATCTTCTACATTTTCTAGTTGTGTAGACTTGGGCTAATTCACATGATGAATATTTTAGTGTAGTGTAGTGAGAGTGTAAAAATTAAACCAAATGGACCCGCAAGGTTGTTGACCACCAGTGGTCCTTGAGAGAGTTCCAGGCGGTCCCCAGGCTAAATGATGGAAAGTTGGGTAACCAGTAACTCTTTAAGAGTGTAAAAACGAAACCAAATGGACCCGCAAGTTTCATTTTACACACTCAAGAGTTAATAGCTAAAGTAGCACCACTTAATTAAGAAGTCTACACAACTAGAGAATGTAAAAGATTTTCATTTTGATCTGTATGGTTGACTGTTTTATTTCCCAAATCCAGCCTGGAATCTATAGTCTTGGGGTCTGTGGGGCTAAAATGTCATGAAATGGTGGTCCGTGGCTCAAATGCTGAATAACTAGTGCGCCCTGGTATCAAAAAGGTTGAAAACTAGAAACTAGAATATGGATTAATCCATTAATAAGGAGTTCCAACAAAGTTAAACTATTAAAGTTGTGGAAGAGTTTTTAGAATAGAGTAAAATAGGGTCTTCTAAATAGGGCTGAATGGAAGAAACCAAAAAGTGAGTCGGATAACTAGCATTAGGTAATCAACTGTGCCTGATACTGATGATCCTACTTAACCTATACATCCCTTATGATGAGTTGCAGCAGCTACTATTACTATATACTGTTACCATGCTGTTTCGTGTTCACCGGCAATAGCTGTATATTGGAAATGATACAAATGTGTGAATTCTTTAATTTACTTTTCTGTAAGTCAGGGGTTTTCAACCTTTTTGGTTTTGTCCACAATTCCAGGCTGTATTTTGCTAACAAAACAGTGTAAACTTCTTAATTAAGTGGTGCTAATTCAGATGATGAATATTTTAACTCTTGAGAGTGTAAAAATGAAACCAAATGGACCCGCAAGGGTCCATTTGGTTTCATTTTTACATACTCAAGAGTTACATCTGGTTAACCAACTTTCCATCATTTAGCCTGGGGACCACCTGGAACCTTCTCAAGGACCACTGGTGGTCCCCGGACCACCTGTTGAAAACCCCTGCTGTAAGTTGCTGCATCCTACCACTAAACCCATGGCACTCAGTTCACACACACACACACACACACACACACACACACACACACACACACACACTCAAAAGGACCGCAGTGGAAATTAACTAAAGATTGTTTAACCTTTTGACCGACACCTCTTGACACATTAAAACTGTCTGCACCGGGTCAATATGTGCGCTCCACCCAATAATAATTACGCATAGGATCTTCAGGAATTCATCATATATAGGTTACTGTACTTTAAGTTTAATTCACCACAGCCTGTCTGTGACCCAGGTCTATTATGCTTCGGATTTCAGGATGTTGCCCTCGGGGAGTGGATCCACGTGGCGGCCCTTTCTCCCCGGAATACAATGCAATTCTTCCTACATACACTGCATCGTGGCTGGGGTGGTTCAACCTTCTTTTGAGCCAATCGCGTCGAGGGAGATGCTATAAAAGACTCCCGGGACAGCCGTCCCACCAGCATCAGCCTGCGTTCGCCTTTTCAAGAGCCTGACTTTACACAAGGCATTATCCACTATATCCAGCCTATAGGAGAGGAAAGAAGCATAACCACTGAGTCGAGATGAATTTCCACGTTCTTCTAATCGTCGCCGCCGTCATAGGCAGAAGTAGCAGTCAGCTGCCGACACGAACTGCCTGCATTTCAATAGAAGAATGGAGGCGACCAGAAGAGACTGACATCGCTGTGACGTGTGGCACCGAGTCCATCGATTTGACGATCCAAGCCTGCCCTGTCGTCTACACCGGCTACAACGAATCGCTGTTGATCCTGAACAGCGTGACAGGCTCAGGCTGTGAGGGAACCCTGGATCTGTCCGTGTCGCCGCCCGTGGTGCGTTTCAGCTTCCCCTTGAACAACACCCACGCCTGCGACAGCACATTCAGGACCACCAGCGCCGCCGGCACCGGGGTGTTCTCGGACTTCTCCAACATCCAGACGGTCAACGTGAGCGGCATCGTGCGCTCCTCCGACCCCACCACGGGGACGATCACCTACAACGCCGAGCTGAAATACTTCTACTCCTGCGCCTACCCCTTGTCCTACCTGATCAACAACACCCAGATCGACGTGTCGGCCAACTCCATCGCGCTCGAGGACAAGAACGGCAGCTTCGTCAGCACCCTGCGCATCGAGCTGTTCAGCGATAATAACTACACGACGCCCCTGGTGATGCCGCAGAACGGAGTCGAGCTGAGGACCGACATCTTCGTAGAGGTCAAAGCCACCAACCTGACCACCCAGTACAACGTGCTCCTGGACCGCTGCTACGCCTCGATATCGGCGCATCCCACCAACTCCAGCCAATTCGACCTGTTCGTGCCCTGCCAGCTCGAGCCGCTCACCACCATGATCCAGAACGGCGTCAGCCAGAGCGCCCGCTTCTCCTTCAAGGCGTTCCGCTTCATGGAGCAGCAGAACGAGATGGTCTCCACCTACTACCTGCACTGCATCACCCGACTGTGCGATGACTGCAGCACCTTCATGTCGTGCAGCAACAGCAGCGGCAGGAGAAGGAGAAGCGCGGACGAGCGCGACGTCTCCGAGCCTCACACCATCACCTCCCCGGAGATCGTCACCCAAACGGAAAACCCCCATCCGCTCTCGGTCCCGGTGACCAACAGCGAACACAACGGGAGCCTGTCCACGAGCGTCGGCGCGGCCGTAGGCGTCTTAGTGTTCGTGTGCATCGTCGCCCTGTGCATCGCCGCCGTCTTTTACAAGAAGCTCAAGAACTAAAAAAGCGAAACCTCACCGCGAGCTGAAGGTGCAGGGACAAACCGGGAATCAGGGTATGTAGGCAAAGAAATCCAGTACTTATTTTTTGAGGTGTACTGTGTCTGCCAGCTTGTCGAACATTTCTGTCTGGTGGACAGGTATAGAGCTCTGCGCCCACACAGACAAATGGCTAAACTGTGTAGGAATATCAAGAAGGGATGTTATTATCACTGTAGATGTTTAGATAGTACCGTATCAATCAATCACTCAATCAATCAATCAATGTTATAGTCATAACAGCTAAATCACATTGTATGTGCAATTGCGCTCTCCGTTTAGTGCAAGTCGATGAAGTGTGTAGTTCGCTGTGTTAGTGTTTTAAATAGCAAATGCACTAAAAGTGTTAAAGGAGAATTCCACACTATTGAGTCATTACTACAAAATGTCTACACAAAAAACATTTCACTACTCGATTGCTATTGCGATGGGTAGTGATTTCAGTAGTAAAATGTAGAAAAATGGCCCATTTCAGTACTTAATCTCTACTGAGTAATTACTACATAATTCCTATTCAAATCACTACCTGGCTGCTACTTAATTAATTCAGCCTCACTACTGGGTTTTTGGAAAGAACTACACAATCACTATACATTTATTGTTGAATTACTACACAATGCTTACACATTTACTGCTGTATCTCTACACAATTCCTATAGAAAATGTGTATGCAGTGTTTTCACTACTGAATCACTAATTAATTACTTTTTTGTTTCTGCACAAACCCTATAAAAAGAAAACGTAAATATGTTCTATAGGGATTACGTAGAGATACAGCAGTAAATGTGTAAGCATTGTGTGATAATTCAACAATAATTGTAAAGTGATTGTATAGTTCTTTCCAAAAAGACAATAGTGAGGCTGAGTAGTATTAAGTAGCCAGGCAGTGGTTTGAATAGGAATTATGTAGTAATTATCAGTAGTGAAACGGGACATTTATCTACATTTTACTATTGAACTAATTGCAATAAGCTATTGTGCAGTGAAATGGAAGTTTTTGTGTAGATGCTTTCTAGTAGCGATGAGTAGTGATTCATCAGGCACCAATCCACATTGTAACATCATTATACTGCATTGATTTTTGTCACAGATGCTGCCCTGTTCTACATTCCACAGCTAAGGTAGATTGAGGGCCGAATGTGTTTTGGAATTTTCCTTTGATGCATGCATGCACTGTGTGTGCATGTCAGCTTTTGAATTTGTTATTATGTTGTGTTAAAGACTGTGAAATGAAATGAAACGAAAGTGTCAGTCAACGTGCAGTATTACCGTTTAACTTATTTCAATAATTTATCGTCTTGCCTGCAAGACCAGCAGCAAGATTTGTGCACTGTTGTGACGTAAGAAGATGGAATACGACCACCCTAAGGACTACGATCTGTACTATCCAGACTTTCCCCATGTAAACAGAGCTGCTACATTTAAACGGATGGTAAAATCTGTTCGCTCTCTTTCCTGTTCTGCATAATCTGTCCTGAAGTAGCAAATAATCGTTTCTGTTTGTTATTAAAAAACAGAAAATAGGAAAGAAAGTTCAATGCCCTGTTATAACACATAACAATCTGTTATAAAACAATGCAATGTAACATAACTCTGTTTACAAAGCTCTGCACATCCCTCCAACTGTATATATTTGTCCCCATTTTCAACTGTTTTTTATTTTATTGTGTTTGTGACATTTGCTTTGGCAATGTAATCGTCTGTTTTTGTCATGCCAATAAAAGCTCCTTTGAATTGAAAAATCGAATCGAAATTGATATAGAGAATTCTGTCAAATAAAGATTTTTTTTCCCCCCACCACAATCTATGTTTCATATGTTTTGAAGTCTTGAATTGTATAACAAAAAGTCAAAAGGCTCCATGTGTGACGGTATAAAAAGGGATTAAAGCACTAAAACTTTGTTTTATTTTCAACCAAGGTTCATGTTTTAGGTTGCTATTATAGAAAGTAGGTAAAAGATGGGTGTTAATTGTTTTTTTTTTTTTTTTTTTACATTCCTTGCTTTCTTTAGTTTTAGGGATTTTAGCTATTAATCAATGGATTAGCTTACACAGCCCACAGGGCATTGAATTCATGGAGACGGCTCCGTTTTGATACATTTCTAGGTCAATAATTTGACACCTGGCAGCTCCAGGAAAAAAAACTAACTGAAGGGGAGGTTGAAAATGGCTAAAATTGGGTCGCCTGTTGGCCAAGTGGTCTGGGCTCTGGCCTGTGACAGCAAGTCGTGTGTTCGAGCCCCATTCATGACAGCCTTTGCTGCAATGTCTCTCCACTCCTCTTCTCTCCTTTCCATTTTCCTGTCTGTCTTCATTAACAACTAAGGCAAAAAAGCACCAAACAAACAAACAAACTTTAAAGGTGATGTGAACTGGAAATGGAGGACAGTTTACGTGAAGTTTCTGCCTGAAACGCTGATTTGAAGCAATGGCTATGGGGCGCAAAGAGAGCAAGGGCCAGCTGTACGATGAGCTAGATGCATGGATGTTTACAAACGTCTCTCAGCTCTGCAACTGTATTACTATGTGTCTTATTTCTACCACTGTGTTCAGACATACTGTATATTATAATCTGATAAGTGAGTTTAAACCCAGTAATACACTGTCTGGATGCCAGAATGAGATTAAAAGCAGACTATTTCTGACTGTATTTAAAGACACTTGTGTTTGTGGAGGATTCAGCAATGGGATAAAAACAGGTCAGCTTCACATACAGTATATTGGCTTTTAGTAAGGAAGTAAGGAAGTAAGGAAGTAAGGAAGCAGAACAAGAAGACAAGAAAAAAGAACACATTATTAGGGCATAATTTACAATGGATGGTGCCACCAGGGCAATGCCCCCCTAAATGCCCAGACTGCCCCACCAAACATGATGGCATGCAAAACAACCCAAGATATTTCAAATTAAAGTGCTTATATTTAAAATGATTTGAAACACTACTACTGCTACTAACTAACTGCAGCTGTGTCACCACTAAACCAACAGCATTTCATCATTGAAAACAGAAAACTCTCTGAGTCAGACCTTTAGCTTTATGCATGCTGCGTGTCTGTTGCAACTTCAACAACAACTGATGTTATTATTGATGCTTTACTTGACTAATAAAAGTCCTGTAACTGAAAATGGTATGGGGGCGGCTTCATCATGAAGCCGCCCCCATACCATTTTCTCTTGCCCCCCCCCCTAATTGTGAAATGTTACATCCGCCCCTGGGTGCCACGCAGGCTTTGTCTTGCGCACACGTGGAGCTTGGCCTGCACCGAACCACTCACCATCACATTAACGGCTTATATCAATGTGACAAAAACAAAAAGAAAGAAAAGAATTGGCAGAGAATTAAGTATTATTGGCAGCCTGGGGTGTGAAATTGATAGAAAATAAGTAAAAATAAGTGTTGTTTTTTTTTCAGGGGAATTACTCCTTTAAGTAGTGTATAATACCACACTGTGACGAAGCACCGCGCATAACAACAAGAAAGAAAGGAGATATCCACCCAGTCAGAAATATATGTATATACACGCGTAGAATCAAAAACAAACATGTGACAGGGGGGGAAACGGTTACAGCAAAACAAAGCAGAGAGAAAACGTCCCAGGCGAGGCAGGGCCGCGGAACCTCCGAGCATTCATCATAAAAAGGCTAATGGGCGACGACGTGTTTTTTAGATGCTGCTTGAAGCAGTTAAGCGATTAGGCCGATCTGATGGATTGGGGGAGACGAGTCCCAGAGTCTCTCTGAGCGCGTCCAAATCCACAGAAAGAAAGAAAACGCTGCAGTCACACTGCAGATTGGAAGCTGGAACGAGACGACGGACAGAGAGAGAGAGAGAGAGAGAGAGAGAGAGAGAGAGAGAGAGAGAGAGAGAGAGAGAGAGAGAGAGAGAGAGAGAGAGAGAGAGAGAGAGAGAGAGAGAAAAGAGAGAGAGAGAGAGAGAGAGAGGGAGAGAGAGAGAGAGAGAGAGAGAGAGAGAGCAGTGTTGCCAACTTGCATTTGACGATATATTTCGCTTTTTTTCCAGACCCACCCTGTAGCGCCAAAATTTGTGAAAAACTCCTGGCGAAAAATCTAGTGATTTTTTTTGCTAGTGAGTTGGGGCGAAATTGATTGACAGGCGCCAGAGATAAAACCCTTGTTTTTCACCATTTTTTCTCCTTCCTTCCTAGAAAGGACCATTGGTGACCAAATTGTAGATCTGGAACTCTTGACTCTAATTACCTAATTTTTCACGCTAATTACCTAATTTTCAAGAATCTACACATTTAGAAAATGAATGAAAAGAATTGCTATTTTGACCAACATTTCGCCAGTTATTTCTCCTAAATTAGTCCGAGAGAGTAAACTCAACATCAAATGGTGGTCTGTGGCTAAAATGCAGAATAAATAGTGGGTCCTGGCATGAAATTGGATGAAGAACCACTGCTCTGGTGCATTTTAGTGCATTTTGGAAGTGCCATTAGTGCATTTTGGATTTTGGCAGTTGGCAGCACTGAGAGAGAGAGAGAGGTCTGAGGCCTGCATGCAGCGGTCTGCTCCACTGGTGCTGATGGAGCTCAACGGATCCGCCAGCGAAGCCAATGTCTCTCATCCGATTAAAAACAGTATTAAATAGAATGATGGAAACGATGACTGTGTTGTGACACCTTATAACAGGGGTTTTCAACGTCTTTGATCCCAGGGCCCACTATTTGTTCTGTATTTGAGCCACGGACCACCATCTGATGTTGAGTTTAGTCTCTCGAACCCAACACCCAGGGTTTTCAAGTTTTTGTTCACAATTTAGGAGATAACTGGCAAAACATTGGTCAAAATAACTTTTTTCTACATTTTTGTAGAACTGTAAAATCTGGAAAATTGGGTAATTCAGATGTTTAAATATAAATTAACTCTCGAGAGCTAAAAAACAAACCAAATGGACCCAAATCGAGTCCATTTGGTTTCATTTTACGATCTCAGTTACAAGCAAATATATAGATTGAGAACCATCAATATGTCACTACGAAAAAACTGTGCTGGAAAAAGTCAAAATAAAAGTATCGTTGATACAAGCTTACAAGCTTGATCGGCTATTCTCAAACGAGTTAAAGTGAATGATGTATATTTGTTTGTAACACCACTACTCACAATCCAAGTAGTAGTACTAGCAAATTGTAGTATTGTAGTACAGTATTAGCTTTATGCATGCTGCGTGTCTGTTGCAACTTCACCAACAACTGATGTATGTTATCATTGATGCTTTACTTGCCTAATAAAAGTCCTGTAAATGAAAATGGTACGGGTGCGACTTCATCACCCGTGGCGCGAAGCGACACGGGTGATGAAGCCGCCCCCATACCATTTTCTCCTGCCCCCCCCCCCCCCCCCAATTGGGAAATGTTACATCTGCCCCTGCCGCTTAAGACGGAATACCTGATTCGCTGATCCCCGCAGAAAGTGATCGGGATCGGGGGGGTGACTTGGATCGGGGGCCGAGCCTGTTACCCCTAAATATGCAGAGGTGTGTTTTCAGACTGTTGAGACGGTTGAGGATTGGGCGCGAGTCTGCAGCAGTTCTGACTGCGATGGGAAGCACATTCCCGTATTTTATTATTTTTTTTTGGAGCCAGAAGTGAGAGAAGACTTCGCTTCACTCCCGTTGGAACGAATAACGAGTCGTAACAAACCTGCTTCTGGTATCCCAAAGCGTAATAAAAACCCACGTCATGTTGTCACGTCTCGGTTTTTCATCTCATCTCAGACTCATCTCGTCTTCTGGGCTGTAAGTCATCAGAGATATTGCGGCCTAGACCCATCAATCTCCATCAGCCGGTGACACACGTTAAAATCCCCTTCCCGACCGCCGTCGTAAAATAGGCTACTTAAATAATGATAAAATAATAAACTCTGGCGCCAATTAGAACAACGTAAGTTAAATGAAAAACAAATGATAGGGGCGGGGGGGAGGGGGGGGGCACTAATAACGGCAATCAGACAAATGCTTGTGGTCGACGCACAGAACGCAACATTCCTTTGAGGCTACAGAGGCAACGTTTCCCCACGTTAGGTGATAGCGGCTTTTTTAGCCAAAAATCTCAATCTCTCTCTCTCTCTCTCTCTCTCTCTCTCTCTCTCTCTCTCTCTCTCTCTCTCTCTCTCTCTCTCTCTCTCTCTCTCTCTCTCTCTCTCTCTATATATATATATATATATATATATATATATATATATATATATATATATATATATATATATATATATATATATAATTGGACCACTATGTGACTTTTAAAAACTATTGGGACAGGAGTTTCTGCCGGAGTGATTGGAGAGGAGAGAAAAGGCAAAAGGGAGGGGAGGAGAGGAGGAGGAATAGATTACCTCTGGGATTACATGTAAAGACTGCCCCAGAGTCAAATAAAACTCAAGCATGTTTATCAGTATACTATTAAAATATGATGTGTGAAAAAAAAGTTTGGAGTTACAGTAATACCCGCATTAGAATAAAGAATGGGGACGGGGACCTCAGGGGTAAAATGTTGAAAACGGGGCATCTGTGACAAAAATCAAGGACATTATGAATCATGTCACAGGAATCAAGGTAGATTGCCCAATGTGTTTTGGTGTGGAATTCTCCTTTAAGACTTTCAGAGGATAAATCTCTCTCTCTCTCTCTCTCTCTCTCTCTCTCTCTCTCTCTCTCTCTCTCTCTCTCTCTCTCTCTCTCTCTCTCTCTCTCTCTCGACGTCTGCCTGGACACGGCCGCTGGAAAAAATATGACCGCTGGCCGCTGCTGCTGCCGGCCCAATGGACGCAGCAACATAGCAGAAGAAAATTGTTGATGAAATGACATTATACTGTTATACAGGGCTTGATTGGATCATCTCGAGAAAGTCTTCCAAAGCCACGAGCCGTCATCATGAGATGACCTCGCCTGAACTGTGTGTCTGTCTGTCTGTCTGTCTGTCTGTCTGTCTGTCTGTCTGTCTGTCTGTCTGTCTGTCTGTCTCTCTCTCTCTGTCCCTCCGCGTGCCTTCCCTGCTTACGTCATCGCGTCCCAATTCTCGGAATGACCTTCGTTTTGAGCCTGACCATGCGGTTTTCTGGCAGTGACGGAGAGAGAGAGAGAGAGAGAGATCCAGAATCTGCTGAACTTTTCACATCTCGCACGAGGGCCTTGGAAATAAAAAAAATCATTAAACAACGATCCCGAACCCCGTGGCTTTTGACAGCGCGAGTCATCGTCGTCACGTCAACCCACGTGCAAACACACACGCACACACACACACACATACACGTTTGTATGCACACGCATACACACACACGCACGCGCGCCAGCGGTGCTAAGGTCTTAGTCATGGTTCGTATCACAGGCCGCGCTGCTTAAAACAAGTGGATTTCCTCACGTTCCCGTTTTGTACCTCGTACACCTCTGGAGGGTTGCGGCGGGCCGATGACGTGACGGCCTTGTTGTTCCGCCACCGACGACATCTGTTTGTTATCATTGGACTTCTCCAAAGCGATTAGGCTTTAATTAAAGCACTCGCGCCACGAGTGAATTTCAAGACATACACCCCACCTCCTCCTCTGCAGACACACACATTATGCACTCATACATGTGCACATACATACACACACACACACACACACACACACACACACACACACACACACACACGCAGTTCAGCACGGTCGGAAAAGGACTCCCGGAGAGCAATGTCCACGGCGTGACGCGTAGCGGAGCCGGTTTGGGTTAATGTACACATCAGTGTGTGTGTGGGTGTTGTGTGTGTGTGTGTGTGTGTGTGTGTGTGTGTGTGTGTGTGTGTGTGTGTGTGTGTGTGTGTGTGTGTGTGTGTGCGCGCGTGTGTGGTGTGACCCTAATCAGTTATTCCCTCATGGTTCTGCTGTGTTGAAGCCGCTTTAGGAAAACATGACATCACCAAGCTATGGTCCTCGATGTGTGTGTGTGTGTGTGTGTGTGTGTGTGTGTGTGTGTGTGTGTGTGTGTGTGTGTGTGTGTGTGTATGTATCTGTCTGTGTCATTTTCTCTCCCTGTGTGCGTGTGTGTGCGTGTGTGTGTGTGTGTGTGTGTGTGTGTGTGTGTGTGTGTGTGTGTGTGTGTGTGTGTGTGTGTGTGTGTGTGTGTGTGTGTGTGTGTGGGTGTGTGTGGGTGCGTGCGTGTGTGTGTGTGTGTGTCTGTGTCTTGACTCTTAGACATAATGGCATCCATTTTTGTTCCCTAAACTTCTTTGCTTTTTTTTTTTGTTACTATTTTGAGAAACATTTTTCTACATGTAGACTGGCTTAGTTGAACTATTCGAAAATGTTTTTCAAAACTGTAAAATCAAGCAAATAAGTTTAGGGATAAGAGGTTTAGCATGTGACGAAAATGGAGCCCAAAACGCCAAGAGGAACTGAGATAGAGAGGTAGAGAAATACATAACAAAATAGAAAAAGTGCCCCTTTCCTAGGCCAACCAGTGTGTAGACAGCGTTTAGTACACTACTTTTACACAACAACCTACTGTACAAACCCACAGACAGACACCTACACAAACTAGGGATGTTGAATGATTAAAAATTTTAATCAAATTAATCACAGCTTCAAAATTAATTTAATCATGATTAATCACCATTCGAACTATGACCAAAATATGCATGTTTTCCGAAAAAGCAACAGAATCTGTGAAAAAAATAACCATATATCTTTAAAATATTTATCAAAATAGTCGATCTACAAGCCCTCAATGCTTGTAGATCCTCCTGCTATACTCTATGGCTCTGGTTACAGGGAGACACAGCTATAAGTCTTCGTAAAACCCTGCTCTACCCATTTCTTTCAATGAGAAAATGCTCAGTGGGTTGAGTGAGTGTGCACATGAGTTAATTGCGTTAAAATTTTTAATCAGATTAATCAACAAAATTAATTTAATCCCATTAATTAACTATTTTCAACAGCCTTAACACAAACACAACCTTTTTGTTGCTCTCACTAGAATGATGCTGGCAAAAGGATCCAAGATAGAAGATGGTTCATCTGTAACTCACTGATTCAGGTACAATACAGACAATACTACTGACCTAGACCTACCTACCTACCTACAGTACCTAGACCTAACTACCTGCCTAGACCTAGAGCAGGGCTGCCCAAAAGGTAGATGGTCATCTACCAGTAGATCACACAGACCATGCAGGTAGATCACATGACAGTCCCCCCAGCACTTGGACCTTTATAGATATGTAACTCTTGAGAGTGTTAAAATGAAACCAAAACCTAATGGACCGTTACGGGTCCATTTGGTTTTGCCAGTTCTCTTTTCCCAATTGTGGACTAAACTCAAGATCACAATCTGTCAACTCAAACCTCAAATATCATTTTCAAACTTCAGTAATAGCATATACAAGAAAACCTATACCAATTCTTCCAATTCCTCTATGTTTCATTATAAGTGCATTATTCTTAAACACTATAACAGTAAGTAACACCATCACCACTACTTCAAAGCTCAAACCCTCTAGGCCTTGAAATGGATTTTTAGTAATGAAAACAATCACATTTGTGATGTGTAGATCTTGTTGAGCCGGTCATTTTGAAAGTAGCTCTCAAAAAAGTGTGGCCACCCCTGACCTAGAGTGACCTACCTACCTAGCTACCTAGACCTACCTACCTAGAAGTAGACCTACGCACCTGCCAAACTAGACCTAGACCTACCTACCTAGACTAGGTAGGTCTAGGTCTATTTCTATCTCTGTTCTATCATTCCCCATCCTGCACACAACACAACTCCTGCATGTGTTAAAACAAAACAAAACAAAGCAACGTGTTAATTCTTTTCACCGGTGCGTCGAGGTGTGTGTGTGTGTGTGTGTGTGTGTGTGTGTGTGTGTGGTGTGTGTGTGTGGTGTGTGTGTGTGTGTGTGTGTGTGTGTGTGTGTCCATGTGACAGTAACAGTGCACAGAGAGAGTAAGAGACCAGAGACCCAGCAGACCTAGTGTAGGATATTATCGAAGGCATATGGTGCGCAAAAAATCGCAACCCAAGCCAGCAGTGTCCTGGATTATTTAGTTATGCCTCCCTTCTCTCCATCCACCCCATCCCCCCCGCCCTCCCGCCCCTCTACTCGTCCCATCCAGATCGCTCGTGTCTCTGGCGTGTTTTTTTTCTCTATTCTGGATTCGAACCGAGTTTCTCCAACAGTGCGGCGATGAACGCAGGCCAAAATCTCATTAATAAAGAAATATGTGATTGATATCCCTTGCCGCTGTCCCACCAATTCCTCAAAAATAAATCCAGACATTCTGGATGAAATTTGTGCCAACACATGCTTTATACATACTGGATACAGTGAATAATATGATGTATGATATACACAATGTATACTAGACGCATACGCATGCATGCCTGGATGTATACTGCTTGCACGCTATACACACACACACACACACACACACACACACACACACACACACACACACACACACACACACACACACACACACACACACACACACACACACACACACACACGCTAAAATTTGATCCTTTCGATTCATCTATACTGTACTTTTGTGATGAGAGAATTATGAGTGATTTCTCGTATTCTGAGGAAGTTCTGCTTACATGGTCAGAAATTCCACTCCAGAGATCAACAATAATATCATCAAGACAGCGAGATTTATAAATATAAATATATGATATGATTCCAGATCTCCGATGGGGGTTTGACGTTTTTAGTTTTTTTTATTGCCATCGGTTTCAGAGGTTTGAAGCGAATGGCGACACATGTGGGTCAGATCTCTAGCAGACTTGCTTGGTTACACAGTCTATGTGAACTCCTCACAAAGGACTTGATTTTTTTTTGTAAAATACAGTATAACGAAATAGATTACATCTATAATATCTGTCGACAATCTTGACCTATTAAAGGACCACTTTGACACTTCTCAATGTATCTTCATATATGGTAATAGCTCCTCACTAATGTACATGATTCCCCATCGTCTATGTCAATGCAGGACAGGTTTCTGAACTGCCTACAGCCCTGCTGTGAGACACAGACCGAGTAGGGGGGAAAAAGCAAACTATCCCTTTAAGGGCCTCTGCTAAATGTCTAAATTGTGACTTGTGAAGCTGTTGGCAGAAATGCTTTTCTGGGGGACATTTTGGTTAAAACCTCAGTAAAGAGTTTTGGGAACGTTTTCCTTCACCAGTGTGTGTGTGCGTTATGTTATGTTATGCACACAGACATGACAGATCATGACAGAATCGCTGAGGTAAATACTGGACCGATTCCACCTCACAAGCCACTCTAACTGTCGTCCAACAAAGTGTTTGGACACGAGAATGTTTGCAGATCGACCACTTGGGATGACACCGACGTTGTCAGAGATCCGTGTATATATTTTTCCGACATGCAGGGCCGGAACTAGGCATGGGCATGGGGGGGGGGGGGGGGGGGGGTGTCAATGCCCCCCTAATCATCTGACTGCCAAGAGAAACTGAGAGAGGTAGAGAAGTACATGACAAAATAGTATGAGTCTGACCTTTAGCTTTATGCATGCTGCGTGTCTGTTGCAACTTCAACAACAACTGATGTAACCAAAAATGGTATGGGTGCAGCCCATACCAATTTCGCCTGCCCCCCCCCCCCCCCCAATTGGGAAATGTTACATCCGCACCTGCCGACATGGCGATAATTTGCAGCGAGGGTTCGTACAGTCGGGAGACAACAACAAATGAAATAAGCTAGAAGCTGTCTTTCTTGGATTTCTTTCTTTGCTTTCTTCTTCTCTGATCTTTCATCACAGGCTGTAGTTTCGAAATAACTTTTTTTTTTACGGTTTTATCACCTCCTCCACCGCAGCGCTCGTATCGCACGTTATACAGTTATACTGACTGATTTGTGTTGTAAAAGACACCCCCCCCCACACACACACACGCTTTCCATTCCGTCCCCCCTGATTGATCTAATACAGCGGTTTTCAACCTTTTTGACAACAGGGACCACCATTTATTCAGCGTTTGACCACGGACCACCAATTGACGACATTTTAGCCCCAAAGACTTAAAACTAAAGAATTAATTTGGTTTTGTTGACAATTCCTGGATTTTGCAAACAAAACAGTGCAGACTTCTTAACCCACCCCCTGCTGTCCACGTGGACTCGTGATCTTCTCTGTCCGTCCCCCCCGCCAATCACGACGATCAGCCCAATCACGACGATAACCATTTCCCCCATTATACATTAGATTAAACCCTTGTGCATCCACCCTGTGGATATCAAACGTCTACATCAAAGGACAACACCACAGCAGACGATCACAGCACACCATGCACAGACAGAGTAGCCAATTGTATCTAAAAATCAACTGAATATAACTTGCTGTGCCCACCGCCATGGCAGCAGCAGCAGAGAGAAGAGAGAGAGAGAGAGCAGACGGCTGCGCACACACACCACACACACACACACACACACACACACACACAACACCCACACACACACACACACACACACACACACACACACACACACACACACACACACACACACACACCAGTAGTCCGGTGACCACCAGTGGTCCCTGAGAGCATGAGGTCCATTTGGTTTCATTTTTCTGATCTCAGAGTTACAGACCC
>CM076978.1:50930603-50933103 GCA_039105355.1 Benthosema pterotum
ATTTTTTTTCGGGTTGTGGCTCAGGAGGTAGAGCAGGTCGTCCAATGACCCGTGGGGTCGGCGGTTCGAATCCCGCTCCTCCTTGTCTACTGTGTCAAAGTGTCCTTGGCATGACACTGACCCCAAAATTGCCTCAATGAGTTGGTCGGTGTGAGCTTGTTGCCACCATTGGTGTGTGAATGTGGGAAGTTAGCATTCTTAGCATTACTTAGCATTATTAACAATACTTAGCATTACTTAGCATTATTAGCCTTACTTACTTAGCATTAACAGCATTACTAGCATCAATTACCATTATTAGCATTACTTCATTAACAATATTTAGCATTAGCATTACTTAGCATTACATAGCATCATTAACATTACTTTAGTAATTGACAAATATCAGACGTGCTGCTATGAGCTTGTAGGACTGATATTTTTGAAAATGGTGAAAATGTGGCGCAAATATTTGAATTATTTTCAGTTCAGGATGGATTAAAGCCTGGCTGGCCTTTCTAGACATGAACATGTACCTCCGTTTTGAAAAAAAAGGAACGGTAGGGGTGGTGGGGGGGTGAGAGGGGAATAAAAGAAAATAGAAAAACAAACCGGTGCTTAAATTTTGAGAATTAACAGCGGTGGTATTGCCCTTTTTTATTGCATTTTTATTCGGGGGGCTTATATACGTCGGGTCGGAACGACTGGGTAATGCTTGTTTTTTTTTTTTGAGCGACGGGCGGACGGACGGACGGCGTCGTTTTTTGGGACTGACTGTGAGCTAAATGGAAGGGGATGTACGATACGTGAGGATAAATTCATTTTCTCCTTCCCCCTATCCTATAAATATCTTATTCCTGCAGTAATCTTTTCATCTGTAAGTTTTCGGCAATGAAATTCTAATGCCAGTTCATAAATCAAGCAGTCTATTGTTTGAAAAATGAAAAAAGATGTCTCAAATATCTGTGCCAATAATGCGGACCAGATGCCGAAGGAGGGGGGGGGGGGGGGGGGGTGCTTTCATGTGCTGAGGGTCTGGTTCGCTGTTTCCCCCGTTATGTATGATAATTCAAGAGAGAGCCAGGGAGAGAGAGAGGGGGGGGGGGGGGGAGAGAGAGAGAGAGAGAGAGAGAGAGAGAGAGAGAGAGGAAGAGAGAGAGAGAGAGAGACGAGGAGAGAGAGAGGAGAGAGGGAGAGAGGAGAGAGAGAGGGAGAGGGAGAGAGAGAAAGAGGAGAATGGGAAAAGAAGAATGAAAATTGGAATGGAGATGGAAGTAAGAGGCGCAGAAAGACAGACAGACAGACAGACAGACAGACAGACAGACAGACAGACAGACAGACAGACAGACAGACAGACAGACAGACAGACAGACAGACAGACAGACAGACAGGGTGTCTGTGGTCCAAACCTCTCAATATTCCAGTGAGTATACTGTACATACGCTGTAAATCTCTGGAACATGTGACACATTTAAAAACCTAAACACCCCACGAGTTTAAGTTTAAATCGCCCATTATGAGTGATATCGATTAAAAAAAAAGGGGGGAAAAAAACAAAAGAAAAACAAGGCCGTTTAGGTGTTTCAAAAGTGTTATAGTGCCGAATAAACACGTTCTAGTGTTAATAAAATAAAAAACGTGAAGGGAGGGGAGAAAAAAGCGAAGGGGACACGAGGTAAGAGAGATGTAGATGTAGGGTGGGGTGGGAGGGGTGTTTTTTGGGTGGGCGGTGTACAGAACTGACCCCATCCATCCATCCATCCATCCATCCATCCATCCATCCATCCATCCATCCATCCATCCATCCATCCATCCATCCATCCATCCATCCTCCAGAGTCTCACTGCTCATCAGGCAACCAAACATCTCCTCTCTTGCGGAGGTCTGGCAGGGTTTTTCATGTGGACCGGCATATGGGATTAAGTTCTATCTCAGGGGGATTATTTCCATATTACTTGACTGACCGCGCCTGTTGAGAGACGCAGTAGAAGGGGGGTGGGGGGGGGGGGGGGGGGGGGGGGGGGGGGGGGGGGCTGATTTATATACCTTTGCGGCACGCTGGTGAGGGGCGGATCTAGGCATGGCATGGGGAGGCAAAACAACCCAAGATATTTCAAATTAAAGTGCCTATATTTAAAGGTAAGTGATTTCACTATTGTCAGATATCACCCCAAAATTTTTTTTTTTCTGTTAAAATGCCCCTCCCCCACATTAGCAGAGGAGCTAATAAAAGTTCCCCAGGTGGAGGGTGATTTCTCCTCCAATCAGGATGGAGCAGCAGGTTCACATAGTGTAGCTACTCTTGGGCGCCCCTAGTGCACCAGGCTGGTACTACACATGAATTTCAAATCACTTCCCCAGATAGCAAAATGCATTGATTCAACGTTGGATTTGAGTTAGATAACAAAAATTCAACGTTGAAACAAATGATTTTGCTATCAGGGTTACCCTACCTTCAAAATGATTTGAAACACTACTACTGCTACTAACTAAACTACAGCTGTGTCACACTAAACCAAAC
>CM076978.1:50943103-50953103 GCA_039105355.1 Benthosema pterotum
ATCGCACGAGGAATGACGCCAAGGGTTCTAGTGTATAATGGAGGGGTTTTTTTTTTTCGCAGTTTTGAGTGAGTGCACGAGAGTTGAGTGAGTGGTCGCTTCAAAGCCGACGAGGTCCTCACACGGGAGGGTGATATATTACAACGCGACGGATCATTAAACTACACCAACTGAGCGACCGTTAAAGAAAAACGTCCGGGCACTCCGTTCTTAACGGCAGAGTTTTATTAGCCTTTCCCATGGCGCACAGAGAGAGAGACAGAGAGAGAGAGAGAGAGAGAGAGAGAGAGAGAGAGAGAGAGAGAGAGAGAGAGAGAGAGAGAGAGAGAGAGAGAGAGAGAGAGAGAGAGAGAGACGGAAACTGAGAAAAAAGACGTGTGACAGTTCATGGCGGCTCTGAACCCTGCAAACTCCTCCGTCTATAATGGGGACGCGGCATGGAGTCTTGGGAGCCTCGGGGGTACATCAGCCCAGCTAGCAGCAGGCCGACCATCAAACAGACTCCACAGCACAGCACAGCACAGCACAGGGACGGATCTAGGCATGGCATGGTGGGACAATGCCCCCCTAAACACCCTGACTGCCCCACCAAGCGCGATGGCATGCAAAACAACCCCCATTTGAAATTAAATTCAAAGCAAAGTGAATATATTTCAAATGATTTGAAACACTACTCCTGCTGCTAACTAACTACAATCGCCTCACCACTAAACCAACAGCATTTATTTCATCATTGAAAACAGAAAACTCTCTGAGTCAGACCTTTAGCTTGATGCATGCTGCGTGTCTGTTGCAACTTCAACAACAACTGATGTTATTATTGATGCTTTACTTGCCTAATATATGGTAAGGTCTGTAAAAGATATAAGCAGTGTTGGGAAAGTTCTCTTTTTTTCTGAAATAGTTCAGTTCATAGTTCATACATTTAAAAACGAACTAGTTCCGTTCATAGTTCATTGTTGAATTTTTAGAACTAAAGTTCTTGGTTCCAAAAAAAGAACTATTATAGTTCTTTTTTGTTCTTTTTCCCCTCCCTCTTTTTTTTGTTCAAAATGGTTGCAGCCCAAAGCCATATACAACTGAAGATGTCCTTAGTTGATTTGTGAAGATTTTATTATGAAGGCGCTCAGTTCAGTCCAGCCCTGTGCATCTCTGTGTGCTGAAAATAGAGCAGAAAATATCAGCAGAAATAGAGATCAACAAGCTCAAAGTGCGTCACTGAGTTTGTAGATCTGCTCTATTTTCAGCTCATTCTAGTCTCACTCTTGAACAGGGCTCAATGCTTAGCATTTTTCCAAGTTGGCTACTATTTTACAATATCAATTTATTAACATAGCCAGGTCGACTGAAAGCCCCAGTGATTCAGCTGTCTCAAAAGGTGGGGGCGTGGCACATGGTTTATGGCTGAACCACTGCTGAACCAAAAGTGAAAGTGTGAGTGTTAACACACTACTGACATGGTGGGGAGACAATATATAGCAGAAAATGCATTTTGGAGTGATGTATATAGGTGAACTTGCATTTGACCCATTAGCCCCATTATAAGCTTATTTTGGGATAGGGGAAACAGTCATTAAGGAGCATTTTCACAAAACAGCACCTGGACCACTTTTTTCTAAATAAATAACTGCAAATAAAGATAAAAAAAAAAGTTTTGGGGTGAAATTCTCCTTTAAGCAAATGAGCCCGGGCCGTCGCGGCTATTGTTTCGGTCGGGTATCCCAACTCAATACAATAGCCATATTGTTATATTAATAACAATGTGAAAGGGTCCCCCAAACCTTAAGGCCGCCTCTGCTTGTAGTAGGCTAATTGTAGCCTACCGGTAAATAAAAATGAAAACGATCCGACGGCAAATCAGGCAATGATGATAAGAATACACAAGTGTTGTGCGTCCGAGCGCGCATGTGGAGCGTTTATGATTAATCACGGGATAGCGGCACACGTACGTGAGGCAAAAGGTTGCTGCGCAGACAGTATATGATTTAAATACACGCATAGCGCAGGAAGATTATTACCAACATGAACAGCATTAGAAGCTCATTCAACGTGTTGGAGAGAAGCGTCCTCCCTTGGTGCTGTGTGTTAGCTGTCTGATGCTGTGCGCTGCTGACAGAGCAGAGGGAGGGGCGGGGCGGTGGGCAAGGAGAACAGATCTTCAAGCTAAGGATGCCTCGAGCCTCAACACGTTGTTAGCTTGTATATCTGCTCTATTTTAGCGAACAACACCGCCGTACTACAGTAATATAAATACTCGCACCGGTGCTATGAACATTTTAGTCACAAATGCGAGGCTGTCGAGCCCCGCTCTTGAACAAAATCGAACGCAAGAAAAGTGACGTTCACTCACGCCAGAAATGAACGAGTTCACACCGCCGTTCTTCAAGCAGATAGAGGGTCCGTTCCGTTCAAGTTCCTTAAAAATATGAACGGTTCAAAGAACTTTCGTTCTTTGAACGCGTTCGGGTACAACTCTGGATATAAGAAATCGTGTGGGTCACAGAACAAAGGAATTTTAATGAAAATGGTATGGGGACGGCTTCATGAAGCTGCCCTCATACCATTTTCGCATTTTTGAACCCCCTTGGAACTACATGGACCGATGTAGTGATATGGACACAAAATACATAGTTCTCTGTCATAGAGGGGTCAAAAGTGACTGAAAGATGTGCTAATATTTTAGAAATGGGTCAACATTACAAAGGAGGTTATTTTTGGCGTGTCCCCAGTGACCCCCCTCCAAAAATGACCAGAATTACTTCATATTTCACCAAAACCAGGGCAGAACTGAACAGGGGACTCTGCCCATTAATTAATACAGTTGCAGCCACTATATTAATGGCAAGTATTTCGTGGAGCTTAACTTCAAAAACAATCCCTTTAATGTCACAAACACTTTAAATCCTCTTTACAGTAAAGATGATTGGCTCTTCAAACATTAGTAGAACTGGAATACTATAAAAACGTGGCAATTTGTTTTCCTTCACCCCCTTTTTATTTCTTGTTGAGGGAGGAGGGGGTGGGGGGTAATTATTCGTACAACTAAACTGAAACATTCGCCGCAAAGATTTGTTTTAAATTCAGCTTGTCAACAAGTGGTTCCAAACAGTTTGTCTGCGACAATTGAACCGTCGAAGACTATCCTGTTTCAAATTATTGATACATTATTGTGTTTTATTTTTTCTTTTTTTTTTTCGCAATATGTGATAATTGGCCTAAAACTCTAGGAAAACAGTGCATGGAGCTCAGCCAGAGCCCACACTGGAAGAAAAATGTGCCTCCATTTACATGGAGGCATCTTCTGTAACGCTGTCTCTCTGTTTCCCCCGCCGACGCATGTGTTGTCCTGCTTCGACCGTGACATGTACGCTGCACACACGCACGCGCACACACACACACACACACACGCGCACGCACACACACACGCACACACACCACAAGCAGAGAGATGAACGACTCGGCCTTTTAAGCAACAACGCAGCGCCGCCGCATATCTGCGTGGCGGGCGAGGGGTTTTTCGCTATCCCACACAGGAAGCACCGAAAATTAATTTCCTCTCCCCCCGGGAGGAACAAAAGCCCTAAAAAACAAGAGCAGCGGGAGCCGGAACACGACCTCCCCTTGCTCTTAAAAAACAGGCCCTCTGCGTGTGCATATGTGTGTGTGTGTGTGTGCGGTTTGTGTGTGTGTGTCCCTGCCACCACCACGTTATTACATTTGTCGGTAGTGAACTGTGATAGCACCGGGGCTACGTCCTCCGCGAAACCCCTAAGTTGATCTGCCAAAAAAACCCATGCGGGGTTCTTCCCGGCGGCCATTTTTGTCAGGTTTATTACAAAGACACGTAACAGCAGTCCCTCTGTTTCCCAGGACGCGGTGGGATGTCACGTCGGGGACGATAAACCTCATCTCCTCTCTCTCTCTAATAAGCCCATCATGACCTCAGGATCAGCCTCACAGGGCACTGTGTGGGGGAATTGATTCGCACCGCGCCACGTCTGGTCTTGTGCGCGGTTCTCATAACGACATCTCGGGGGTTGGGGGTTGCTAATCAAAGCAGCGTGCGTGCATGGTCCATAAATAGGCCTTATTTGTGCCTCCTCCTCGTTGAAAACAATGTGTTTCCCAATCCAGTTTGTCCCTCTCTCTAGCTTCAACGGCCCTCCTGAGGGCTCGGTTTTCTGACCCCTCAATGTCGCGGCAGGTCCGAATATTATTACTATACATGTATTTCATACCAGCCTTGCAGGTAAAATTAAAACCAATCCAATATTGGTAAAACAGCACCCCCTGTTTTGGCAATCTAAAAAACATAAGGTGGAACATGCGTTGGCTAAATATAGGGGACCATGCCAGGACTTGCACCGCTCAAAATGAAAAAGGGGAAACAAAAATGAAATACATTCTTATCCTATACTTGTACAACAAGTAGGAGATCTACAAGCTTACAGTGGATTATGTCGCAATGACTTGGTATGCTAAAGAGAGTTTCGCTGTTTAAAAAAATCTAGAAAAATAACAATGGAACACATTTTCACCAAGTTGTCTAACATACAGAGGCACCATATTTTTTATCCCTGCATTTGTTTGCCTTTATTTAATATTTTGAAAAAAAAAAAAAAAAAAAAAACATATTTGAAAAGATCAACTATCCGACCTACATTGACGTACTGTGAGCTTCTCAATCAGTTGTGTTAACTATGTATTTATTTATTTATTTATTTATTTATTTTTCAAAATAGTAACTCAATGGCAAAGATGATAGAGCCCCAGGTTTACTGGATGTATTCTGTAATCTCTTTCTCTCAATAATCAAAAGGCTCTATTCATTATTTAATGCCGTATAGACTTTATGCATTCCATAGGTCACAGCATTGAAAACTCCTTTGATGAAACATTACATGTCATGCAGAGAGTATTGTCCGTGGATATTACCGCAATGAAACAATAACTAGCTTTTAAATTGGACTCTGTCTGTACTGATTACAAGTGGTATACTAGGGTTGTCTTTCTACTACTACAACTAACTCCTGTGTCTATTTTAAAGGTCATGTCAGTAGCAGAGTTGCCTTGTGTCTGGAAAAAAATACTACGCAACGCAACAGGTGCAATAATGCAGGGGTCCATGACAGGTCCCAGACCCCTCTGCTGTGTCTAACCTCCTGACCCCCAAAGCCTAAAGCTTATCTGATGCTATACGGTACACACACATATGTCAAACTCAAGGCCCGGGGGCCAAATCAGGCCCGTGAATGAATTATCTTTGGCCCGCGGGATGATATTGAATTAGTATTAGAACTGGCCCTCTGGTATATTGCACACACCGTGATAAGAAATGAATGCAACTAATTGTTTTACATCCTCAACTCAGTCTCATTTACTTTCTCAATTAACTCAGCACTTGGTGAGGATCATAGAAGAACAAGATTTTCTCTGAAAAATAGCAGGTGATCACGTCTCATAGCGCGCCAAGGTTTTTAATGCAGTCAGTTTCATCTTTACAATTGTCTTGCCATTAAGAGATATTGATTTTTTGAAGGGAAATTCCTTTTTTGCTGTTTGACAGGGACGTCATCTCAAACCGGTGTTGAAACACAGACCGGTATCTCCGGCCCTCGACTTGACGAATTTTTCTATTTTTGCCCACTCTGTATTTGGGTTAGACACCCCTGCGGTACACACACACACACAACACCACACACACACACACACGCGCACACGCACGCACACACACACACACACACCCAGTGATCGACAAGCCGAGAGCGCATGGGATCGCGTCCACAGAAGTGTGTCACGATGATGGATGGCGCTTTAACGACAGAAAATACTGTCATAGCTTCCCGTTACAGTTCAAAAACAAACACACTGTGACATGACACACACACACACACACACACACACACACACACACACACACACACACACACACACACACACACACACACACACACACACACACACACACACACGCGTACCAACACACATGCACACCCGGACACACAGATGTGTAAATGCACACAGACACACACACACATATGCACACGCACATGGTATAAAAGCAAAGCGAGTTTTTGCCAGACAGCGAGGACAAAAAGATAGGATCCGGAATCCACTGCTCTCTTGGGATATGAAAGCCTTGATGTTTATTGCTTTCTAATTGACATTTGTTTAAAGTGACAGCATGGGATCAGAATGTGTCTCGCGAGCCACACGATCATAAACCTTTAACTGTGCATATGTACAACTTCCTCTTTTGAACTGGATGAAAGTCTGCTCTTATTGAAGTCGCAGGCTTAGTTTTTGCAGCGTATATGTATGTAGTATGTACCAGAATGCAGCCATAACCCTAACATAGTCTTGGGCAATATGCCGGTATTACCGTTTATCGTGATATTGGAAATCAATACCGAGTAATATTGTTGGGTATATAAAAAATATCCAATACCGAATATCATCAACTACCGACATTATACTGTATTCTATTAAAATATGAGCAATGAGACTTTTAATTGTAACTATACAAACAATTTTCATGTTACAAACATGCCTAAAATAGCCCTTATTTGGGCTAGGCTTTTTAGAAACAATGTATTTCCAACTCAAGTTTTTTCTCTATTTAGGCTGTTTGAACAGAAACAGAGTTTCTGACCCCTCAATGTCAGCATTCTGAGAACTTAAGTGACTGGTGGAACATATCCGACTCTGATTGCACGCCATTGCCATCTAGTCAATACCGGTAATATCGAATATCGAGCTAATTAACGCGTTATCAATACCGATATTAAAAAATCAATACCAATAGCGATAGCTCCCTTGCTGGAGCGAGTTTATGGGAGGCTCAATAACTCGCCCTCACTAATGATCGTGATAAAACAGGGGTTTTCAACAGGTGGTCCGGGGACCACCAGTGGTCCTTGAGAGGGTTCCAGGTGGTCCCCAGGCTAAATGTTGGAAAGTTGGTTAACCAGATGTAACTCTTGAGAGTGTAAAAATGAAACCAAATGGACCCTTGCGGGTCCATTTGGTTTCATTTTCACACTCTCAAGAGTTTAAATATTCATCATCTGAATTAGCACTATTTAATTAAGAAGTCTACACTGTTTTGTTTGCAAAAATCCAGCCTGGAATTGTGAACAAAACCAAAAGAATTCTTTAGTTTTAGGTCTTTGGGGCTAAAATGTCATCATATGGTGGTCCGTGGCTCAAATGCTGAATAAATGGTGGACCCTGGGATGAAAAAGGTTGAAAACCCCTGTGATAAAATACCAACACGAGGTATAGCAACATATTCTGAAGGCAAAAACAAAAGAAAAGAAAAGAAAACAGCTCTTACATGTCCCTGGTCGTCCAGCTCGTTGTTGGTGAGCTTCAGCTTGTCGAAGCTGACCACCTGTCTCATCCAGGTGTCTCCTGAGGCCAGGGAGTCAGGGTGGATGTAGACCCTGGGAGGGACCGGGGAGTCTGCGTTACCCGCCACCATCCACTTGGAGCTGTGGTACACGTACCTGCACAGTACACACACACAGATTATCATTAATATAACTTAGAGGTGCTGGGTGGACATGATAAAAACGTTTCCCCCATTCTGTGTTTCCTAGAAATGGAGGTCTGAAGAAAATCATGGTGAAACACATCTTGATGACATCATCAAGATGTGTTTCAGAGATGCCTGGAACAGGAAAAGAAAGAGCAAGGTGTGGAATTGTTTCACAAAAGTACACTCTATGTACACTCTTCTCTGAATGTTTTCAATATCGTATTCTATCGTTAAATGGAAAAAGAAAAGACATTTGTTCATAAGTTTATTTTGAATGTATGTGAGAAAGTTGAAGTTTATTTTGAATGTAAAAAATGCTTATCGGCATCTGTCCCAAAAATATGGCATCGGTCGGGCTCTATTGACTACAGCAACGCCTCTATACCATAGATTCAGGAGATTTCATGCAGAGTGAATGTTCACACTAGAATAGGAACGTGTGTTGTACTGTGTGTCCTATAAGCAGTATAAATACATTGATAACTACATTGATTTTGGAAAGTCAAGCAGAAAATGAACTGTAAAATGAAACCAAATGGACCTGTGCAGGTCCATTTGGTTTGCCTTGATACAAAAAAGGGTTAGAAACCACTACTGTAGCACAAGCAATCAGGACATCCATTTATGGATAAAAATAAAAAGCCACAAAAAGTCAAAAATATGAAATACCCAGCAACAGACTGTACTGTAGTAAACCTGGACGTAATATCATTGAAAGAGGCTGATTGGAAATAACAGTCCTGCATAGAGTGTGTGCACATGTTGTGATCATAATCACAAGAAATTATATTTAAAAAATAAAATAAATAAATAAAAACCCGAACAACTCATATTGTTGGTCATATTGACAGAAAACCCATCGAATGTGCAGATGCCAAAATACCACCACCACACCAACACAACACACAATACTGTCATTTCCACACAACTCCAACGTTAATACAAATGGAGCCGCATAAAATGTCCCATATGCACTCACAGGCACGCGCACACACACACACACACACACACACACACACACACACACACACACACACACACACACACGCACACGCACACGCACACACGCACGCCACACACCAGCTCATCTAGCTCTGCATACTTCCAATTAAAAGGCAGTCATGATATTCGATGTGTGTGTGGAGTGTGAGTTTGGGTAACAACAATGGGGGGCGTCCCAGCGTTGTATACCCCACCCAGAATCTCCCAGAATTCCCCCGATGGATGGATGGTCGACCGTTTGAAGGAAGGAGGGAGGAGAAGTGGGACGTAACGGAGATAGAGAGGAAGACAAATGACACGGAATGAGAAGGAAAGATGGAGGGAGAGAGAGAGAGAGAGAGAGAGAGAGAGAGAGAGAGAGACAGAGGAGAGAGAGAGACAGAGAGAGAGAGAGAGAGAGAGAGAGAGAGAGAGAGAGACAGAGAGAGACAGAGAGAGAGAGAGAGAGAGAGAGACAGAGAGAGACAGAGAGAGAGAGAGAGAGAGAGAGAGAGAGAGAGAGACAGAGAGAGACAGAGAGAGAGAGAGAGAGAGAGAGAGAGAGAGAGCTAGGGCCTGAGGCACAGCTGTTTGCCTTTAGTTCTGGCGGCGCTCGCGCACCGCGCAGCCGCGTTCGTTCGCGCAGCAGTTGAAAGTGCTTAGCTGCGACGCCTCTGCCAAAGCCATCACTCAGTCAGCACTGAAATGTGGACAAAAAAAACTCTCATTTGGGCTCTTTTGTTATTGCTTTAGGAAGAACTTGCGCCACCCTGCGTGTCTCCGCCCCCCCCACTCACTGTTCCAGAGAGAGAGAGAGAGAGACGCGCGCACGTGTATACACACTCATATACACGCTGCACTGCACGCGCACGCACGCCTGCACATGTGCGCACCCACACGACACATTTGTATATGTACATACATTTGTCACTGTCAGGCCAAGAAACCTCATATATGTCTAATTACGGTTACATTTCAGGAATTGGCGAAAACAATATAGTTCCACTGCAGTTAGAATTTAAGGGGTTTTTTTGTTAATGTTTTTCATTGGTTAAAGTATTTATAAAATGATAAAATATAGTCTAATCCCAAATGTAGCAACTGAGTTTTTAAACGTTTTTTTTTTTTTTTTTTTTTCATCTGGAACCCCTCAAGGACCACTGGTGGTCCCTGGAATAAGACATAGTTGATAAGCCACTGGTATTCAGGGTGGTTAGTGTTTTGGTTCTGTAGCAGCGTATAGGGATGTGCGAGTGTCTTTTATGAAATATTTATAAAAGGTTTCGTTTTCTTGGGGCCACGTCTTTCCAGGGGGAAATGTGCTACTCAAAATAGCTCCAAATATCTATATGAGCTTTTAGATCAGGTTGCATTTATTAGTATAAAATAGGTGTTGCGTACTATACAGTTTTTATTTACATTGTATTTATTTATTTAACATATTCCCACTACTCCACTACAACTTGGATGCAATATTCT
>CM076978.1:50955603-50983103 GCA_039105355.1 Benthosema pterotum
TATTATAGTTTTTCTGCCGTCCACGCGCTGCTCGTGGACATCCCGTTAGAATACCACTGCCGAAAACGCGGACGGCTCGTATCACGCGGAAATGTAGATTTCATTCTTTAATCCAACTATTAGTCAGTGTGCATCGTCTGATGATCATCCGTTGCTGACTTTCATTTGGGACAGAATTGGGGACAACTTTTTTTTTTTCCGTCCATTGACATTCATTCAATCCAATGCATTCAAACGGCTCTCCTCCGGTTTGCCCCCTCAATGTCGCTGGCGCATGGGTTGGGTTAAGCAGGGCTACACAGCTCTTCCTGACTTGTGACACCGATGTTTTTGGGTACATCGCCAGATGATCGATTAGGCAAGACAACAGACACAGCATAACAGAAACAGCACATCCTGTTTAGGAGATCTGAGCTTCAAAATAAGGGCTTTTTTACCGATCGAACTGGTTTGAGCCGCGGCAATGGAGAGGAAACAAAGAAGATCCGATCGCGGTCAATGAGTTAAAAGGATCCCTGGCTAATAAGACAAATATGCCTTAAAACACTATACTTGCCGTCTATAACTAAAACATACAGATAAAAACACCTTCAATACTTTATTTCTTTCATAAAAGGAGAATCTGTCACTCAATAGGAGGTGCCCCTGTTGCAGGATGATGATGTCACATGTGATCTATGCTCATGCATATATTCCATAGAGCTAGATCACATGTGACATCATCATCCTGTGACAAAAGCTCCTGTTGAGTGAAATATTCTCTATTTATGAAAGAAATAAGATGCCAATGGTGTTTTTATTTGTTTATTTTAGTCATATAGGTGAAGTATAATGATTTAAGCGATGTTTGTCTTATTAGACAGGGATCCTTTTAACAATTTTCAAAAAGTCTACGAGGAAAATGAACGAGGATTTCATTTCTGGGAACACAGGCGACATCATGAAAGGGACAGGAATATACTACATGCACGCAAAAAGACAGAGGGGAAACAATAGCACAGCATGGGGGCTAAGAGAAGGTCTCAATTTTGCTTTCCGACAGATTGAGATCGCTGTAATTTGTGTTGATGGACTACTGTCATGTATAGTACACACACACACACACACACACACACACACACACACACACACACACACACACACCACACACACACACACACACACACACACACACACACACACACACACACGCACGCACACAGAAACACAGACTTGAGGCTTTGGTACCAAAGTGTTGCTTAATTCCCAGGCTTAAAATGCATGGTGATCGTTCACGTAAAAAAAAAGAAAATCTTCCAACCAGGGGTGTTTTTTGCCATTATAGGCAGACTAGGCAGTTGCCTAGGGCGCCATGTGGGGAGAGGGTCGACCATGAGGGGAGGGGCCGACACCAGACATGCATTAAAAGGATACCCAGTTAATAAGCCTAATATGGATAAATACATTATACTTGTCCTCTATAACTAGAATTGAACATTTAAAACATGTAATATGTGCTTTAGTTTTAAAAATAGTTCATAATTTTATCCCTTGGTGGGCGCCATTTTACAGGAGATTTTCCCTGGAGCCCCCTTACCAAATGGACCGTAAGGGTCCATTTGGTAAGGGGGGGCTCAGGGAAAATCTTGCCTAGGGCTCCAAATTGCTAAGAAACTGCTTCCACTGCTTCCAACAAACGCCACCTGATTTGTTAGTTAGAACAGCTCTCAGAAACAAACAGCATGATAAGAAAGAAAGTAGTGCTAGACCGATATGATATCAATACCGATCTATCGGCATCGGTATCGGTGATGCCGATATATCGGCCGATATATGCCTGGAACAGAAGAAGAAAGACAGAAAATGGAATTAATTCACCAAAGTTAATGATATCAATGTCGTATTCCATTGTTTACTTGAAAGAGAAAATAAATTTGGAGTTTTGAGGTTTTTTCAAGTAGTATTTTTTATTATTTTAATTCATTATTAAACATCAGTCCAAAACATCAGTAACATCGGTGTAGTTTTTTTTTTTTTCCCAAAAATCGTTATGGTATCGGGCCCCAAAAATATAGCATCGGTAAGAATCTAAAAGAAAGCAGAGAAACTACGGTACTGTTGTCACACCGCTGCCATTTCCCTCTAAAAAAAAACACACTGCTGCTGCACTGCGTCGCGTGGTGATTCATGCCTGGCACGGCATGGACCGCACGGCCCGGACGGGTAGAAGTGCCGAGTTGTGGACGAAAACACAGAGAGGCAACACACGTACAGAGACACAAGCACACACACACACACACACACACCACACACACACACACACACACACACACACACAAACACACCACACACACACACACACACACACACACACACACACACACACAGCAGTCAGCTCTCTATGGTAACCTAATAGTGATATTTACTCTGTCAGCAAGGTAACCAAGATACAGGCCGGGTTTGGGTGTGTGTGTGTGTGTGTGTGTGTGTGTGTGTGTGTGTGTGTGTGTGTGTGTGTGTGTGTGTGTGTGTGTGTGTGTGTGTGTGTGTGTGTGTGTGTGTGTGTGTGCGTGCGTGCGTGTGTGGAATTTCACAACTTTTTCTAACTATTTACCGTATTGTTTTTGTTTTTTTTGCTTTTTTTTGTAAAAAAGCCTAAAGCAACCTATTAATAAAGCAGTTAAAGTGTTAAATAAATAAACCTATGCAAGTGTGGGTGCGCATGTGTGTGTGTGTACTGCGTACACGTGCATGCAAAGTTCTGGTTACTGCAGATCAACATGTGCATGTTATGCTGTGTCATGTATACACATGTATTTTGACGCAGCGCTCTAACCAACGACGTGTCTGGTACGCGGGAGTCCAGCACGGCGCTGCAGGACTCCGCTGCACTTTCACTCGGCGGTGACTTGGAGCAGCAGCTAGCGCCCGGCGGGCGCTAAAGCCAACCGTCCACATCAAAGCAAACCCCCAGAAATATATGGGCATTTAACAAGGCCCATGTAGCAATGAGACGTTACTAAAGACATGAGGGGAGGTGGGGGGGGGGGGCACGGAGCCTAAGTAAAGCAACCAAACTCCAATAAAAAGGCCACGTTTCCAGAACGCCCCCCCCAAAAAACCTTCTTCTCCTTGGGATCGTCATGCAGCCATCCTCCAGGGGCGGATGTGACATTTGCCAATTGGGGGGGCAGGAGAAAATGGTATGGGTGTGGCTTCATCGCTCGTGGCGCGAAGCGACACGGGCGATGAAGCCGCACCCATATCATTTTCCGTTGTAGGAGGTAAGTATAAGGTAAGTAAAGCATCAATAATAACATCAGTTGTTGTTGAAGTTGCAACAGACACGCAGCTTGCATAAAGCTAAAGGTCTGACTCAGAGAGTTTTCTGTTTTCAATGATGAAATGCTGTTGGTTTAGTGGTGCCACAGCTGTAGTTAGTTAGTAGCAGTATCATTTTAAATATAAGCATTTTAATTTGAAATATCTTGGGTTGTTTCGCATGGCATTAAATTTGGTGGGGCCTTCAAGGCATTTAGGGGGGCATTGCCCCCCCCATGCCCATGCCTAGATCCGCCCCTGCCATCCCCCTGGTTTGACAGCTTCCAGCTCCGTTACAGCAGAAAGAGAGAGCCTTGCGGTGCACTGAGTTTCTACCCCCTCCCCCGCCCCAAACCACAGGGCCTAAGGAAGAAAATCCTATTTAATTTTACAAGATCTTTTTCGGCTTCTAAAAGATCCTAATGCAGCCATGTGATATTTTCAGGGGGGGTTCCAAAGTGCTCGCGTGTTTGTGTGTGTAAGACTAGAAAGGGAAGATAGAGAGAGAGAGGGAAAAGGAGACGGTCTTGGAACGGTGGTAGAGCGTGTAACGCCCTAACCCGTCCCCCCTCCTCCCGTATAGTAGTACGGTCGGTGGAACAAAAAAATAAAACCTCCCTGTATAAATAAACAACCGTATGAAATGAAGAATGCGTGAAGAGGCTGCAGCCGCACTGGAGCGTTTTTACCAAAACATATGTGTATACCCCGTGTCTCGTGCACATCACATCAGATTCGGATCACCCACTCCCCCGGATGACGAACACGTTCTTTTTTTTGTTTTCAACCGCGGAGACACGGGAGTGCGGTATCGTGTGGCCGGGGAATCAAACCGTCACTCACTGTAAACACGACTTGATTTGTTTCCACGATTCTCCGGCAACCGAGGGTGGGGGCGCATGGGGACTCGAAAAGGTGCATTTTGACAATTCTGTCAAGACGGCTCAATTATGAACGGTAGAGTCTGTTATACACGGTGACAGCATTAGATCTTCTTACTACTGCAGACGGTATGAAATGTAACACCGGCTTCATTTATTATAACTGTGTACCGAGTGCTCAAATGGAACCAAATGGATCCACGCATAAGGGTCCGTTTTGTACGCTTTCCGTGTGCGTGCGTGAGTGTACGTGTGTCTGTGCGGCACATGTGTGCATTGGAGCAGATCTAGTAGTCCTTGTCATACCGAGCAAATTGGTTAATACTATAAAATAGGTACAGAGGTACATAAATATAAAAGTGTGTAAAGTTTAAATATAGCTTGAATATATTTAAATATAGCTTAAACACACACACACACACACACACAACACACACACACACACACACACACACACATACACACACACACACACACACACACACACACAGCAATGGACACATGGTAATATGGTACGGTATGGTAGGGTAATATATCGAAGGGGCTTCGCTACGTATATACACACACCCACACTGTGAGTAGGGCAACACACCAAGGGAGGGGAACAAAAATGTGCCAAAAAGTGCCCAAAGCCGACCACCAAATAACAATTTCCTCTGCGGTTCTGCAGCGCAACAACATGCGGCCGCGTGTGCTCCCGACAAACAGTGACAATATGCCAATGTTGCGTGGTGGGCAACACAAAAGTCCTACGAGTATACTCACTGATGGGCAAGTTACTGGGAAAATGTAGTAAGTACACTACTTGCTACTTTCGAAAAAATGTAGCTAAGCTACACTACAAGCTATCCCAGAAAATTGTAGCAAGCAACACTACAAGCTACACGACAAAAGTAGCTTACTGTTACAAAGCTTGCTACATCAACACTAGGCTACATAATATAAATATATCACAACTATATGTACAACCTTCAAATAAAAACAATCATCAAAAAATATATATATAAAATAATAAATACAATAATAAAAGGGGTGTTGAACCAGGAATAAGGTTTATAGGATGGCATGTATATCAGAGGTTTTATATCCATTAAAAATGGGTGGAATTTGAAAATGTGTGTGAGGAAAAGTAGTAAGCTACAATCCTTGTTACTCGAAACAAGTAGTGTAGCTTCATACAAGCTACTCAAAAAAGTAGTGTAGCTTCACTACAAGCTATTCCCAGAACCAAATGTAGTAAGCTACACTACAAGTTACCGGAAAATTTAGTTAAGCCATGTAGCTTAGCTACTTGTAACAAGTTACTGCCCATCACTGAGTATACTGTAGGGCAACACTTTGGTCAGCTACACCCCTGGCTTATCATATCATAGCTGCTGAATTAAAAGAATATTAACATTAACACCGTAAATAATAAAGCATGAGTTTTGAACCAGTAAATGATGGAAAGTTGGTTAACCAGGTGTAACTCTTTGAGAGCGTAAACATGAAGCCAAATGGACCCTTGCGGGTCCATTTGGCTTCATGTTTACGCTCCCAAGAGTTAAACATTTTCATCTGAATTTGCCCAAGTCTACACACCTAGAGAATGTAGAAGATTAATGGTCATGTTGTTTCCCCAAATCCAGCCTGGAATTGTGGAAAAAAGCACAAGAAACCTTTAAGTCTTGGGAAATGTGGGGGCCAAAATGCCATCAAATGGTGGTCCATGGCTCAAATGCTAAATAAATTAGTGGGCCGTGGGGTCAAAAACGTTGAAAACCAATGTAATAAAGGAAGGGTCACGTAACTACAACACCAGCTCAAAGCATCATGGGAGCACTGATGGGCAGTAACTTGTTACAAGTAGCTAAGCTACAATAGCTTAACTACATTTTCCCTTAGCTTGTAGTGTAGCTTACTACATTTGTTCTGGGAATAGCTTGTAGTGAAGCTACACTACTTGTTTCGAGTAACAACATTTTCTCACACACATTTTCAAATTATGCCATTTTTAATGGTAGAAAACCTCTAATATACATCCCCAAACTTAGACATGCCACCATCCTATGTTCAAACACGCCCCTAGATATATATACAGTTATATATATTTTTTTTTCACCCATATTATTTTATTATTATTATTTAGAAACTTGCACATTAAGTTGAGATGTATATTTGTATATATAATAGTGTTGACGCAGCAAGCTACTTTTGTCGTGTAGCTTGTAGTGTAGCATAGCTACAATTTTGTTCTGGGGATAGCTTGTAGTATAGTTTAGCTTAATTTTTTGGAAAGTATCAAGTAGTGTAGCTATTACTACATTTTCCCAGTAACTTGCCCATCACTGCATGGGAGATACAGGTGCCATATTGTGCAGTTTCTCTCTCCTCTCTCTCTCTCTCTTCTCTCTCTCTCTCTCTCTCTCTCTCTCTCTCTCTCTCTCTCTCTCTCTCTCTCTCATCTCTCTCTCTCTCTCTCTCTCATGCATGCGCTCCTGCCTCAGCTTTTCCATCGCCCGTCATTAGAACTTGGAACGCGCCACGCGGTGCGGTGCACCGAGCCGAGCCGAGCGGCGAGGAGTAGAAGACTTGATCCGATTTGCGGCGGAATGAGCGGACGACCGTTAAGATATCCGCTCTGGCGCTCTCGCTGTGTGGGACGATGCATGAGCACTTTTCAATCTACTCTGCTATAGTCCTCTAGCTCCAGGGAAGCGAGAGGACACAGCTCTCCTCTCCGCTGGGGTTGCCAGAAAATATCAATCTTATTACATATCCAGAGAAGCTTTCTATCGTTAAAAAAGACAAGAAATCTTTCCCCCAAGACGGCCGTACAGTAGAGACCATTGTTGCCGTGTCCTGTGTGTGTGTGTGGTGTGTGTGTGTGTGTGGTGTGTGTGTGTGTGTGTGTGTGTGTGTGTGTGTGTGTGTGTGTGTGTGTGTGTGTGCGTGTGCGTGCGTGCGTGCGTGCGTGTGTGTGTGTGTGTGTGTGACTGTAAAGGGACACGGTCGGCCCCTTCCTCGAGAAACGACAGTTATGTCTCTATATTTAAGGCAGGGGTTTTCAACAGGTGGTCCGGGGACCAGGTGGTGACCAGGTGGATTCCAGGTGGTCCCCAGCTAAATGATGGGACGTTGGTAACCAAATGGACCCTTAAAGATCTGTAACTCTTGAGAGCGTTAAATGGTTTCATTTTACGCTCTCAAGGGTTAAATTATATTCAATTTTTAGGCCTGACCTAGATTTGCGGAAAAAAACATATTTATAAATATTTATAGAGTAGGATCAAAAGAAATTGAATGTCTGAATACTGTACAGAATCTATAAATGGATTCCCGGCCTTAATGGGTTAAACACCTGAAATTACTTTTACTATAATCTACACAGTTAGAAAATGTAGAAGAACTGTTATTTTGACCAACATTTTGCCAGTTATCCCTCCTGAATTGTGGACCAAAACTTGAAAATCCTTAGTTCTGGGTCAGAGAGATTAAATGGCTAAATGCAGAAAAAATAGTGGGCCCTGGTATGAAAATGGTTGGAAACCCCTGATTTACGGGACAAGCTTAGGAATGAGAATAGAAATTGGAATCGAAAATATCTCTTGCAACGCCTCAAGGACGACTTACAGAGGTATCCCAACCCCCCCTCACCCCCCTGTCTATTCTAGGGGAGGGGATCGGACGGGTTTGCGTGCTGAACATGAGCCGCGAGAAATGAGAGAATGACAGAGGGAAACTCATTCCTGTCCAACCACCAGAGAAGCGTCCAGGAAAATACGGTGCTATGTCCAACAGACAGACAGACAGACAGGCAGGCAGACAGACAGACAGACAGACAGACAGACAGGCAGGCAGACAGACAGACAGACAGACAGACAGACAGACAGACAGACAGACAGACAGACAGACAGACAGACAGACAGACAGCAGTGGTGGTCATTATGTAGGGTCTCCGGAAAAATTCATGCGATTACGCGCTTGCAGAATCCATCGTATAATCGACCAAAAGGCGCATATCGTGCGGCCATCGATTTATTTCTAAAAGGGCTGGTATTTCCCGCGATAATTGCATATTTCCAAGGCTAAATATTTACATTATGCAGGCGTCACTTGAATTCACAATATTTCGCTTTTTTTCCACATAATTTGTATTTTCCTGCCTACTTCGCATTGTTCCGCAACTTTTAAAAAATCCTGCAATTTCACTGCATAATTGTGCCACAAAACCCCGCATATTTCCATCGCACAATCAAGGATATTTTCCTGCGTTTTTCTGGGGGTCTAATTACAGTATATGCAGTAGAGTACAGCTGTGCGTGTATGGATGTGTGTGTGCGTACACATGAAGCGTCCATACCTGTATCTCTTGTTGTCCACAGGCACTATGTCCATAGCGATGTAGTACTGCTGGTGAGGATCTAGACCCACGATCTTTACTCTCATAGCAGGAAACATCCTCCTGCAGAGAAACAGAGAAAAAAACTATTATTATCAATCAATAAATCAATCAGTCAATCAAATGCTATTATCACATTATAGTAGTTACAAAGTGAAAGGTGGATGAAACTCTTTGTGGAAACTCCCTCTTGTGAACTCGCCCTTGTTCCAGAAATCGATTCCCCATTCATTTTTCTCACAGACTTTTCGAAAAATGATCAATATGAAGACTATTAAGCCAACTCAGGTCTCAACAAATCATGACAACAGACAATATTATCAATACAATATGCAATTAGCAAGTAAAAACACGGCAGCATACAAGGCTTTTTGTTTCGTTTTTCTTCTTAGAAATTATTTGATTGTCCCAAAACATTGTGTGTGTTGTCATGATTTGTTGAGACCCGAGTTGGCTTTGTCCGCGGCGTAATCGTCTTTAGATAGATCATTTTGGAAAAGTTTATGAAGAAAATGAATGGGGATGCATGAAGGAAGAGTTAAAAACTAGGGATGTCCCGATACTAGAAAGTATGAGATCGGCCCTTTTGTTGGCTGTTTGTCATATTCGTATCGGCAAATACTGTATCGGTGTCAGAAAAGTATCAGTATCAGCCTTTATTTGTTATTATATCGGGTCATATAGGTATTGGCAAATATGTCAGTCTAGACCAGTGATCAGACACATACAACGTTGACACTATGGTGAATATACCAGTCTAACCAGTGATCAGACACATACGGGGTTGACACTATGGTGAATATACCAGTCTAACCAGTGATCAGACACAGGGGTAAGGGGTTGACACTATGGTGAATATACCAGTCTAACCAGTGATCAGACACAGGGATAAGGGGTTGACACTATGGTGAATATACCAGTCTACCAGTGATCAGGACACAGGGGTAAGGGGTTGACACTATGGTGAATATACCAGTCTAACCAGTGATCAGACACAGGGGTAAGGGGTTGACACTATGGTGAATATACCAGTCTAACCAGTGATCAGACACAGGGGTAAGGGGTTGACACTATGGTGAATATACCAGTCTAACCAGTGATCAGACAAGGGGTAAGGGGTTGACACTATGGTGAATATACCAGTCTAACCAGCGATCAGACACAGGGGTAAGGGGTTGACACTATGGTGAATATACCAGTCTAACCAGTGATCAGACACAGGGGTTGACACTATGGTGAATATACCAGTCTAACCAGCGATCAGACACAGGGGTAAGGGGTTGACACTATGGTGAATATACCAGTCTAACCAGTGATCAGACACAGGGGTAAGGGGTTGACACTATGGTGAATATACCAGTCTAACCAGTGATCAGACACAGGGGTAAGGGGTTGACACTATGGTGAATATACCAGTCTAACCAGTGATCAGACACAGGGGTAAGGGGTTGACACTATTGGTGAATATACCAGTCTAACAGTGATGAGACACAAGGGTAAGGGGTTGACACTATGGTGAATATACCAGTCTAACCAGTGATCAGACACAGGGTAAGGGGTTGACACTATGGTGAATATACCAGTCTAACCAGTGATGAGACACAGGGGTAAGGGGTTGACACTATGGTGAATATACAGTCTAACCAGTGATCAGACACAGGGGTAAGGGGTTGACACTATGGTGAATATACCAGTCTAACCAGTGATCAGACACAGGGGTAAGGGGTTGACACTATGGTGAATATACAGTCTAACCAGTGATCAGGACACAGGGGTAAGGGGTTGACACTATGGTGAATATACCAGTCTAACCAGAGTGATGAGACACAGGGGTAAGGGGTTGACACTATGGTGAATATACCAGTCTAACCAGTGATCAGACACAGGGGTAAGGGGTTGACACTATGGTGAATATACCAGTCTAACCAGTGATCAGACACAGGGGTAAGGGGTTGACACTATGGTGTATATACCAGTCTAACCAGTGATCAGACACAGGGGTAAGGGGTTGACACTATGGTGAATATACCAGTCTAACCAGTGATCAGACACAGGGGCAGTGGCGGACTTAGCAATTTGGGGGGCCCAGGCGGATTTAGCTATGGGGGCCCTAAAAGTTTTAACTACAATCTTTTAAAGGTAGGGGAAGTGATTTCACTTTTGTCAGATATCACCCAAAAAATATTTTTTTCTGTTAAAATGCTCTATTATAAGGTGTGGAAACCATATATGGAGTTTCCCCCTCCCCACGTTAGCAGAGGAGCTAATAAAAGTTCCCCAGGTGGTGGCGAATTCTCTCCAATCAGGATCGAGCAGCAGGCTCACATAGTGTAGCTACTGTTTGGCGCCCCTAGTGCACCAGGCTGGAACTACAGGATGAATTTCAAATCACTTACCCTACCTTTAAAATGCAAGAAATACGTATCATGTAACACACCATTGTATTCCAAAAAGCAAAATATATATATTTTTTAAAAGATTTGTGAGTGAGTCACTCAGTCACATTTTATCTAAAATTGTACCTGAACAATAAAGAAATTATGAGAGAGACAGAGAGAGAGAGAGAGAGAGAGAGAGAGAGAGAGAGAGAGAGGAGAGAGAGAGAGAGAGAGAGAGAGAGACAGAGACAGACAGACAGACAGAGAGAGACTATGTGAAAGAAGTCTGAGGGTAGATACTGTATGTGTGCCTGTGTATGAGTGTGTGTGGGTGAAAGATAGAGAATGTATGTGCATAAGATGGTGTGTTTGTTTTTTGTTGTTGCAAATGTTAATGTTAAAGGGGAACTCCACCATTTTTAACATTTTAATATTTAATTAATATACCTTAACCTTGTGGACATGATAAAAAAAAGTCCCCCAATTCGGTATTTCCTAAAAATGGAGGTCTGAAAAAATCATTAACATGGTGAAATACATCTGATGACATCATCAAGTGTATTTCACCATGTTAATGATTTTTCTTTAACACCCTTTTTTCCCTGAGAGGGTACAAATGGAACCAAATTTGGTTCACATTTGTTCACAACATTTCTCTCAGGAAATTTTAGATTTTTGGGTGGAATTCCCCTTTAAGAAAATATCTGGTATGTGAATGTGATTCTGTCTCCAGGCAGCGTGCTGCCCTGCGCTGCTCTGTACGTGTGTCTCTCAGCTGCAGCTGAATTGTGCTGATGGACGGTAATAATATTGCGGGGGTTTAATTCTAGACTACATTATATCACGGACCCCTAAAACAATACCGTTGGCCTAAACGAGGTGAAAAGCTCAATGCAAGTTAATATGACAAAGTTGCGTGCGTAAAAGGCAAACCACCACCTCCTCCTCCTCCGCTCACGTGGAGAGTGCAGCATGCAGCGGTACAGCCTCTCTGTCTGTCTGGGTCTCTCTCCTCTCTCGTAAATGTAAAATGTATATGGCCAATACGTCAGCTATATTAGTTCATAAAGTCGGGTCTCTTGGAATGCCCGTGCGTGTCGCATTTCGGACGGGGGTTCGGCGCCGCCATTTAAAGGAAATCTCGGAACAGTTCGGAATCGGGAAAAATGTCACGGATCGACTCGGTTCTGGTTTATTTATTTGTCAATAATTTGCCGAACAGTTCGGCGATATTGCATGGATTTATTTCGGTTTTCGGGTGGATTTTTGAGACCCGTGGGGACCTCTACTTCACTTACGTCTTTCTGAAGTAGTAGGCTAGGTAGAATGTCTCCGATAGGTTGTTGTAACGTGATGGGTTTTGGAATAGTGCGCTCACCGTCTCGCGCACATGGCATGGATCATGGAATATTCCACTTTAACGCAAATGGGAGGGGATGTACACGGATTTGTGGGGGCCTATTTTATTGTGTTGTTTTTACTTTTGATTTGAAACATACAAAATCATTATTTATTAACTCACTGGCTGATGCTCACTGTTCAGGGGGGCCCAATTAGATGGCCAACTGTATGGTTAGTTGCCAACGGCTCCGGGGGCCCCTGCTGTTGTGGGGCCCCAGGCGGCCGCCTCGTTCGCCTATATTGTAAGACCGCGCCTGCACAGGGGTAAGGGGTTGACACTATGGTGAATATACCAGTCTAACCAGTGATCAGACACAGGGGTAAGGGGTTGACACTATGGTGAATATACCAGTCTAACCAGTGATCAGACACAGGGGTAAGGGGTTTGACACTATGGTGATTATACCAGTTAACCAGTGATCAGACACAGGGGTAAGAGGTTGACACTATGGTGAATATACCAGTCTAACCAGTGATCAGACACAGGGGTAAGGGGTTTGACACTATGGTGAATATACCAGTCTAACCAGTGATCAGACACAGGGGTAAGAGGTTGACACTATGGTGAATATACCAGTCTAACCAGTGATCAGATACAGGGGTAAGGGGTTGACACTATGGTGAATATACCAGTCTAACCAGTGATCAGACACATACAACGTTGACACTATGGTGAATATACCAGTCTAACCAGTGATCAGACACAGGGGTAAGGGGTTGACACTATGGTGAATATACCAGTCTAACCAGTGATTAGACACATACAACGTTGACACTATGGTGAATATACCAGTCTAACCAGCGATCAGACACAGGGGCAAATATGCCAGTCTAACCAGTGATCAGATACAGGGGTAAGGGGTTGACACTATGGTAAATATACCAGTCTAACCAGTGATCAGACACAGGGGTAAGGGGTTGACACTATGGTGAATATACCAGTCTAACCAGTGATCAGACACAGGGGTAAGGGGTTGACACTATGGTGAATATACCAGTCTAACCAGTGATCAGACACAGGGGTAAGGGGTTGACACTATGGTGAATATACCAGTCTAACCAGTGATCAGACACAGGGGTAAGGGGTTGACACTATGGTGAATATACCAGTCTAACCAGTGATCAGACACAGGGGTAAGGGGTTGACACTATGGTGAATATACCAGTCTAACCAGTGATCAGACACAGGGGTAAGGGGTTGACACTATGGTGAATACAGTGATCAGACACAGGGGTAAGGGTTTGACACTATGGTGAATATACCAGTCTAACCAGTGATCAGACACAGGGGTAAGGGGTTGACACTATGGTGAATATACCAGTCTAACCAGTGATCAGACACAGGGGTAAGGGTTTGACACTATGGTGAATATACCAGTCTACCAGTGATCAGACACAGGGGTAAGGGGTTGACACTATGGTGAATATACCAGTCTAACCAGTGATCAGACACAGGGGTAAGGGGTTGACACTATGGTGAATATACCAGTCTAACCAGTGATCAGACACAGGGGTAAGGGGTTGACACTATGGTGAATATACCAGTCTAACCAGTGATCACACACAGGGGTAAGGGGTTGACACTATGGTGAATATGCCAGTCTAACCAGTGATCAGACACAGGGGTAAGGGGTTGACACTATGGTGAATATACCAGTCTAACGGCGATCAGACACAGGGGTACGCTAAGGGGTAAATTAAACGTTGGATCACATGGATCTACTTGAGTGCACTCAGGAGTGAGTGCAGGGATCTCTATTCCCGGTTGTGGTACTTCATATGAGATCTTTTTACTACGTTCTTTTCCTACGACCTTTTCCAACAGAAATATCCTTCAAAAATGGGGTTGTATTATATTTTCAGGTCTATTTGACATTCAATGTCTCTTTTCCAGTGTTCTAGTGGAATCTTTCGAAGTGGGGGGATGCCTTTTTAGGCATTTGCATGCACCTGCGCAACGCACACACTTTTAAAACATACAGACAAGTATAGCATATGGAGAAAGATGCTTTACAATGCTTAATTGTATCCATAAAAGTAAATGACAAGTCAAAAACTATTTTTGCCCCCCAAAAATGTTAGAAGTGCACCCCTACTACACCCCCTGCTCTTTTTCACAAAAAAAGAAAAATGGGAGGGGGTCCTCTTATATGTGGGACAATACAGTATAATGTACTCTAGTATTGGTATTTGGTATCGACTAATTGTGGTATCAGGATCGGATTGGAAATGAAAAAAGTGACAGGACATCCCTAGTAAAAACATAACATAATAACAAAGGAGAAAGGAACAAAGCGCATAAAAACAGCACGTGTGGTGAAAAAAAAATACTGAAAAAGCCCGGTGGACTAATTTAAACCATTCTTTACTGTATGTTTGGTGTTTTATTGAAAAATAGCAGGCTATTTTTGGGTGAAATTGTGAAAATGCAGCACAAATATTTCAATATGTTCTTTCAAAGCAAACGTTTTGTAAATCTACAATGTCAGGACGATAGTGGGTCAACAGTGACACTGTACAGATGTAACCTAACGGACCGATTAAGCCGGCTAGCCTGATAATGTGTGTACAAGTCCTGTGTCCATCCCCAACAAAAGCAGACATGTTGTTTTTGTCAACAGAATTAGCGACGGACGATAACCAGGCGCGCATGCTGACCATTTGGACCAATCGTACACCCTCCAAATGTTAGTTATTAAAACGCACCTGCATTTTAGTACAGGGGTTTTCAATCTTTTTGACTCCAGGGACCACCATTTATTCAGCATTTGAGTCAGGGACCACTAGTTGATTACATTTTCACACCAAAGACCTAAAATTAAAGAATTCTTTTGGTTTTGTTCACAATTCCAGGCTGGATTTTGCAGACAAAACAGTGTAAACTTCTTAGTGCTAATTCAGATGGTGAATATTTTAACTCTTGAGAGTGTGAAAATGAAACCAAATGGACCCGCAAGGGTCCATTTGGTTTCATTTTTACATTCTCAAGAGTTACATCTGGTTGACCAACTTTGCATAATTTAGCATGGGGACCACCTGGAAGCTTCTCAAGGACCACTGGTGGTCCCCGGACCACCTGTTGAAAACCCCTGTTTCAGTACGAAGAAATGTCACTACCGCACATTTACCGCATTATAGTCGAAATTCACTTTGAACTGTTATGTGGAACATTTGTTGCGCGTGAGTTTGCATCATGTTGTTCAAGGAAAATATTGATTTGTTAAAAAAAATAAAAAAAAAAAATAAGATCTAATCCTTGGCGTAGCTAATGACCATTTAAGGGGAAAAATAAACGAACCAACCAAATTCAGACACTGAATTAGGAACACGATAAAAAGGAAATAAGGGGGGGAACGAGTCAGGAAAACAAAAACAAAGATTAGCACCACGATGATTGCATGAGTGTATTCTTGAGGGACTTGACATATTATTATTGCATGTTTTTCTTTGTTTGTTGTTTTTCTTTTTCCTCCGCCAGGAAATATTCAACACTCCCATGATCGGCTTGATCTAAATGTTATGGAGAAGGACGGGGAGGAATTACGATTTGCCATCTTGACGCAGGGTCGGATCTAGAGGGGGGGCAGGGGTGTGCAGAGCCCACCCAAACGTGCATCCATGCCCACCCGACGAAAGTGTAATATCATTGGTTTTCAACCAGTGGTCTGGGGACTCCACCAGTGGTCCTTGAGAGAGTTCCAGGTGGTCCCCAGTTACATCTGGTTAACCAGATGTAACTCATCGAGAGTGTAAAAATGAAACCGGGTCCATTTGGTTTCATTTTTACACTCTCAAGAGTTAAAATATTCATCATGTGAATTATCCCAAGTCTACACAACTAGAGAATGTAGAAGATTAATGGTCATTTTGATCTGTAGGTTTGACTGTTTTGTTTCCCAAATCCAGCCTGGAATTGTGAACAAAAGCAAAAGAAATCTTTAGTTTGTGGGTCTGTGGGGCTAAAATGTCATCAAAGGGTGGTCTGTGGCTCAAATGCCAGGGTGGGCCCTGGTGTCAAAAAAGTTGAAAGCCACTGCTTCATATACGGTAAAAACTTTGGAGTTTCCCACCCTGCCATTCTTCCAGCCCACCCTAGTAGGGCTGGCTAAATTCGTCCCTGTCTTGACATAGCTTTTGTTGAATGTGAACAAATTGCTGCAGTGACTTGACCATGCATAATTCCACAACAATAACACTTGGGTGTGTTTGTTGTACCATATTGAGCAAAGCCGTAGCCTTGCTGCATCAGAGCCAGAGTGGCAGGCCTGCTAAAACCGTGTCATACACAGCAAACAATGTTCTAAGCAGCAGGGGCAGATCTAGGCATGGGCATGGGGGGGCAATGCCCCCCTAAATGCTCAGTCTGCGCCCCCAAACACGATTGCATGCAAAACAACCCAAGATATTTCAAATTAAAGTGCTTATATTTAAAATGATTTGAAACACTACCACTGCTACTAACTAACTACAGCTGTGTCACCACTAAACCAACAGCATTTCATCATTGGAAACAGAAAACTCTCTGAGTCAGACCTTTAGCTTTATGCATGCTGCGTGTCTGTTGCAACTTCAACAACAACTGATGTTATTATTGATGCTTTACTTGCCTAATAAATGTCCTGTAACCGAAAATGGTATGGGTGCGGCTTTATCGCCCGTGGCGCGAAGCGACACGGGCGCTCCTCTGCCCCCCCAATTGGGAAATGTTAGATCTGCCCCTGCTAAGCAGCTCTGACTCTGTTTTATTGCACACGAGGAAAATTCCCCCTACTCATCATGACACTGCATTCGCAAACGTTGCAAACGTAACTACGCAAAATTACGTTCTAAGAAGATCAAACTATTTACCTTTTGCTGCTAAAACCTTGTAAATTGTGGTATGCATAATAAGGACTACTACGCACGTTGAATGTTTCAAAATTTTAATCTGATTAATAACAGTTAACCAAATAAATTTAATCACGATTAATCACCATTCGAACTATGTCCAAAATATGCCATGTTTACCTGTATAGGATTTGAACATAAATAAAAACATAAACTGGGAATCTCTGTTTATTTTTTAAATATTTATCAAAATACTGTACAAGTATTTTGATAAATACTTTAATGACACAAGGGATCTACTACCACCTTGTAGTAAATCCCTTGAGCTATACTCTATGGTTACAGGGAGACACACAGTTTTATTTTTATTTTCAATGAGAAAATGTGGGTCGAGTTAGTGTGCACACAAGCTAATTGCGTTAAGATTTTAATCAGATTAATCAACAAATTTAATTCATTCCATTAACTTGTTATTTTTAACAGCTTTAAACAGCCTATTATGGGAACATGGTATTATTGTTTCCTAATGTTCCTTTTGTAATACTTTACACACTAGTAACTCCAATAAAACACAGGTGAATACACCCAGGTCTCATAAAGCGAGACGTGTTATGTGATCAAAATGTTAAGCGCACTCACTGTTCCCCCAACTTGCCATATAGGTCGAGGATTTAGACATGATAGTGAAAATAGCAGATCTACACATGCACCAGATTGGCACAGCATGTCACTCTGCGCCACTTTGAGAGCTTGTAGATCAGCGATTTCAACTTCTTCTTAAAGGAGAATTCCACCCATTTTCAAAATGGGTGGAAAAAAGGGGTCTGGAAGAAAAAAGGGGTCTGAAAGAAAAATCATTAACATGGTGAAATACATCTTCATGATGTCATCAGATGTATTTCATCATGTTAATGTTTTTTTCAGACCTCCATTTTTAGGAAATACAGAATTGGGGGAACTTTTTTATCATGTCCACACAACATCTCTAAGGTAAGGTTTAATTACACATCAAAATGTTGAAAATGGGTGGAATTCCCCTTTAATTTTTAGGGTTAGTTTGCTTTAAAATGTATGAAAGTCAATTTAATATTTTTAGTCCATTTTTTTACTTAAAAATAATAATAATAATTTTCATTTTTCGCTTTAAAAAATTGTTCCGTGACCCACATATGGGTCCCGACTGCCGACCCCATCGTGTTTGGGAAGTGTTCATTCATAAGTGCACACGATTGAACCAAATGGACCCTGTATGGCATTTGGTTCCAATTATTGCTCTGTCTGACTGCAGAGTCAAACGAGGAAGAAACTTTAAACTTTACAACACCCTCAACCATGCAGTGTTGTTAAGGACCAGACCACAGTCTCAACACCCAGGGGAAGGGAGCGGGGGTGAGGGGGGCCGTGACACCAACGATCAGCCAACGTGTACTCAGAAAAAAAACAAAAAAAACAAGCTCATATACTATATAGGACCCCCCACAACACACACACACACACACGCACGCACGCACACACACACACACACACACACACACACACACACACCACACACACACACACACACACACACACACACACACACACACACACACACACACACACACACACACACACACACACACACACACGCACATAAGACATGTAGTTAATCATATGGTAATTAGACAGCTGATGTCATCCTTGTCTTCACTTTATAAAACAGGCCCTATTAAAAGCAGTTGTGTCTGGACATTTTTCTTTCTGTTTTTTTTTATCTTGTTTATTTTCCCAACATTTCTCCCTTTGAGGTGCTTGATAGCTTTATGCAGCAGACTCTCAAAAGTATACATGCACAAAAGCGAGCGTGTATACTGTATGTATTTTTTCCGATTATTTACTGTGCGAAAGATATATAGGCTGTAATTTGAGCTGCCCGCCCCATGAAATGCAGTTAAATTTAAGCTGGAACATTGCTTTCATGTTTGATTCTTCGCGTGCGCGATCTCTGCGGTGAATGTTATAGATCGACGTACGAATGTTTGTTTATACATTATGTTGTCCATCACGGATCCTTGTACTAGATTCTAGTTTTTCTGAAAAATCCGTGTTCCTGTGTCAGTGATGCTAACATATTACAAACCAAGGACCACCAGAATTATCCATATTTGGCTGCAGACCCCCATCTGAAAACATGTTGTTCTAGGGGATCCCCCAGAAGCCAAAATTTGAGTTAAAAATGTTTGCTTCCAAAATAATGTATTCAGAGATTTGCAGCACATTTTCACAATTTTTTATAAAAATAGCAGAACTACAAGCTCATATCGCGCCACTCGGTGGCGCGATATGAGCTTGTAGATCTGCTATTTTTCAACAGATAAAACACCGAAACGCGCTCAGCACACAAAGGGTTAAGTAAAATTATATATTTTCCTATCTGTAAGAGAGCTTGACGATAAGTACATCAAGATATATTACACTGTGATATTTCAGACCTTGATAATGGTATCATGACATAAGATATCTGTGATTATCAATATATATATTACACTTTCTTTTATACATAGAAATATATCCATAGAAATTCTGGAATGGCGCAAGTATTCCGAATATGTAAGATTCCCCTCACTAAAAAAAATCATGTGCCAATTGAATTTACGGGGCAAAACACACACACACACACACACACACACACACACACACACACACACACACACACACCACACACACACACACACACACACACACACACACACACACACACGCCTACAGCCGAACACCAATGTGCTAAGTTTGAGCACATATAACATACTACAGTATATAAAACTGAACACGGCTTTGCTTTCTAGCTAATAAAATATCGCAATGAAATACAAAAACACAAGCCTATACACTATTCTGAAAATACTGTGAAAATTCCAGAACCTATTTTTTAATAATCAATACACAATCCATAGATTGCTGTTAAAAAAAATGTAATCTGTCCCTTTCAAAAGCAGGGACTTTTGAATAATAACACAGTGAACACAACTATATAATTTTGATTGAGCAACTTTCAACTTACTCGGTAAATATTTGACCAGGAGTTTTACAGTCTATATCTATACACTTTTACTTAACGGTTCAGTGTATAGCATATCCCTCCATTTCATAGTATATAGTTATTTCTGGCAATGAGTTATATAGTGGAAATGGAATGCAGGCTCATTTAATCGGTGTATATATGTGCCCAATACATCCCCGCTATGTTAAATATTAAACATTAAAAAAAAGAATATTGCGCATTTATGTAATACAACTCTGCATACGTGGGCTTTAAGGCAGCAACATCTCCACCACAGTCCCTCCCAGAAAAATATAAAGCCAGCGCACGAAGAAGAAGAAGAAGAAGCATAACTACGGTTCCGTAAAGGCAACCCACGTAGACATTTGGAGTTAATTCCTCGTTTTGCACTTCAAACGTTTCCTTTTTCTTCTCCCCCCCCATTCTCTACCTCCTTTCTTTTCATTTAAACGTCATAAATCTGGCCGTTCGTAATGAGAAAAGAGGGCTGTTTTCTTGCTTCCTCTCTCTCCCTCTCTCTCTCTCTCTCTCTCTCTCTCTCTCTCTCTCTTCTAAATTTATAGGGTTATTATTAGCAAGGGCATGAAATATATACACGCAGCTATACACGGCCTTTACTAGCGCGACACAGCACGCTTCAGCGGAGCAAGGGATGGTTATGAGGCCGTTACCAATTTAATTCTAATTCATAAAAGGGTTTATAACGAACGTTAGATGCGACGAGGAGTGTTGTTTATTTAGGTTTAGCCTTAGTATTGTCGCGACTGTTCAGAACGGAGAGCGATTCAAAACCCACACTATAGAATATACAATATACTATAGAATTCTACAAAACGTTGGCTCCGTTTTCGTCGGATGCTAAATCCGTTATCCCAAACCCCTTATCCCTATTTTTATATTTTATTTTATTTTTTTTACAATTTTGGAATAGTTCAATGTGCCAATCTATTGCCACATTGTGAGCTTGTAGAATGGCCCTTTTAATTAACAATTGAAAATGTTTTTTCTAAATAGTTTAAACAGGCAAAGAAGTTTGCCGACGACAATCTAGGCCATACGACTTACAAGATGTGTGTTGTGTGTTTTCACGAATTCGCCCCAAAATAGCACGCCTCATAGCGCGCCACTCTGTGCGCCACCTGCTATTTTTCCATGAAACTTAAACAACCCCGTACAGAATGGATTAAGTATAATGTATATGTATGGGCGTTTTTGTCACCACTGAAGCCCTCATTTCCAAACTAGCCTTTTTAACTTTTTTGGGGCTTTCATCGCTATAGACGCAAGGCGCGCAAAGATCGACAGGAAACAGGGATAGAGACATGGCAGCAAAGGTCGTCGTGTACTAGACTCGTACGGGACTCGAACGCACAACACGCTGTCCATGTGGAATGCTCCCAACCTTTTTTTTCACCATTATGAAAAATAGTTTTTTTAATAGTGAAAAATGGTCAGCAGACAAAAAAAGGATTCCGTTTTGGGATAAGGGTGTTTAGCATTTAGCATGGATGAAAATGGAACCCTTCTCAGACTATAGTTGTTGTAGATCATTAGACTGTACTCAGTCTGTCTACTAGAGGGCTATATATAGTACCTGTATATATAAGGCTATAAAGTGACCTAAATAATCCTTCTCCGTGTAGCTTATTTGAAGTCGCCTAAATTAACCCAACCGTTAACATTTATTATTTATTTTTCTATTGGGTGTTATTTCTGGACCGAATCACTTTCTTTTCGCGTCGCCGGACGACTTTTTAAAGCATCCCCAGAGCTGCAATAAATTATATATATATATATATATATATATATATATATATATATATATATATATATATATATATATATATATATATATATATATATATATATATATATATATATATATATATATATATATATACATGAGTCATTCTGAATGAATAATTTTGTGCTTCGGGGGAAAAATAGATGGTGGATCGTAAAAGTAAAACCCATGTGAGCCACAGGCGAGAGAGAGAGAGAGAGAGAGAGAGAGAGAGAGAGAGGGGGGAGAGAGAGGAGAGAGAGAGAGAGAGAGAGAGAGAGAGAGAGAGAGAGAGAGAGAGAGAGAGAGAGAGAGAGAGAGAGAGAGAGGAGAGAGAGGAGAGAGAGAGAGAGAGAGAGAGAGAGAGAGAGAGAGAGAGAGAGAGAGGTGTTTCCTCTGAGAACTGTGCAGGTCAAGTTATATGCTCGGTTTGGGTTGTAATTGTTGCCCCAAAAAAAGAGCCGAGAAAACCAAAAACACGTTTGAAAAGAGATTAATTAGAACCAGGTCTCTCTCTCCAGGGGCGGATCTAGGCATGGGCATGGGGGGGGAGCAATGCTCCCCGAAATGCCCAGACTGCCCCATGATGAAACACGACGGCATGCAAAACAACCCAAGTGCTTATACTTAAAATGATATGAAACACTACTACTACTGCTATTAACTAACTACAGCTGTGTCACCACTAAACCAACAGCATTTCATCATTGAAAACAGAAAACTCTCTGAGTCAGACCTTTAGCTTTATGCATGCTGCGTGTCTGTTGCAACTTCAACAACAACTGATGTTATTATTGACGCCTAATTGCCTAATAAAAGTCCTGTAACCGAAAATGGCATGGGTGCGACTTCATCGCGATGAAGCCGCCCCCATACCAGTTTCTCCTGCTCCCCCGATTGGGAAATGTTACATCCGCCCCCGTCTCTCTCCATCGTCATAAAGCAGGGCTCTCTTAGCCTCTCCTCTCCTTTAGGCCTAGCGGTGATTACAGCAGCGTCCGGAGCCCTGCCCCGTGCATGTGCAACACATTAGCACCCCTCAAAAAACATACCGTGCAGCGGTAATTCCCGCGTGCGTGCGTGCGTGCACGTGCGTGTGTCTGTGTAGCCTACACGCGTGCACGCATGGGTGGGTGGGTGTGTGCGTGCAGTAGCCTAAAATCCACGATGAGTGTGTGTCGTTAACTTGCGACTTTGCCCCGACCTAAAAGGACCCAGCAGCCGCGTGCCGCTTTTTATCTTATCAGATTGAGAGAAATATATATATATAGGTCCCAATTTTGCTCTCTAACCTGCGACATATGTTGTTAATACGCCGATAGGCCGATACCTCAAATGGTTGACACGTGCATAATAATGCGCAGCGCGCCATATATGGCACACAGAGAGATCATGTACGCGGATTTATATTTATAGCCTGAGGCATGAATAGTCAGCAACATCCTCAATTTAATTTACCATTTTGGAACGTTTGCGAATACCTGAAAACTGCAAACTATGCATAAAATGTGTGACAGACAACTGATATTTCGAAAGCGGTGCATGCATGGGGACTAAATTTAACAACAACAGAAAGATAGTAAGACATTAAAAATAAAAACTAGGGCTGTTGAATGATTAAAAATTTTAATCAAATTAATCACAGCTTCCTTCAAAATTAATTTAATGATTAATCACCATTCAAACTATGTCCAAAATATGCATGTTTTCCTGTACAGGATTTCAACATTTGAAATAGAAACAGAATCTGTGAAAAAAATAACCATTTATCTTTAAAATATTAGTCAAAATAGGTGATCTACAAGCCCTCAATCCTTGTAGATCCTCCAGCTATACTCTATGGCTCTGATTACAGGGAGACACACAGCTATATGTCTCCGTAAAACCGTGCTCAACCCTTTTTTTCAATGAGAAAATACTCAGTGGGTTGAGTCAGTGTGCACATGAGTTAATTGCGTTAAAATTTTTAATCAGATTAATCAACAAAATTAATTTAATCCCATTAATTAACTATTTTCAACAGCCTTAATAAAAACCTAATTCGGTGTCAAGCCTTGTTGTTTTTAGGTGAATTACCAAAGCGAACCAGTTTAGCTGACATCTCCGTATAGGCTATATACATTTCTTGGAGTTAAAGCCTAATCTTGTGCATATTAACAAGGCACATTGGTTAAAAAACAGAGGGCACTGGTTTGTATGCGGGTCCATTTGGTTATATCTATCTCAAGAGTAAAGTTAAACATAGACCTAATTTTACAAGAATTGTTTTTTTCATCAAAATGTGCCTGCATCTCTCTTCGCGCATGGAACTAATATCAATCAATCTTTAGCCCAGGGGTTTTCAACAGGTGGTTCAGGGACCACCAGTGGTCCTTGAGAAGGTTCCAGGTGGTCCCCAGGCTAAATGATGGAAAGTTGGTTAACCAGATGTAACTCTTGAGAATGTAAAAATGAAACCAAATGGACCCGCAAGGGTCCATTTGGTTTCATTTCTACACTCTCAAGAGTTAAAATATTCATCATCTGAATTAACACCACTTAATTAAAAACTTTACACTGTTTTGTTGACAAAATCCAGCCTGGAATTGTGGACAAAATCAAAAGAATTCTTTAATTTTAGGTCTTTGGTGTGAAAATGTAATCAAATGGTGGTCCGTGGCTCAAATGCTGAATAAATGGTGGTCCCTGGAGTAAAAAAAATAAAAAATAAAAAAAGGTTGAAAACCCCTGATTTAGCCGATATAGAGCGTGTCATTGTGGCGAAAAAAACAAACAAACAAATGTAGCCTAGCCTCTGCAACGATTACAAAATAAATCTCATCAAATGGTGGTCCGTGGGTTAAAATAAATGTACCTTCCAGCCTTGGTGATGATCATCTCGGTGCCGATCTCGTGGAACCGCTTCCACAGGTCTGCGCACTGTAGCTCCACCTGGATATCCTCCATGGAGGCCGGGGGAGAGCCGCCGTCCCCCGGGGCCGGCCCTCCGCTGCCCTGCTGCTGGTGGTGCCCGGCCGCGGCGACCCCACCAGGCCCGGCCCCGGGCTGCTGCAGCTCCACGGGGGAGCCGAAGGAGCACGACGTCCTCTCGGCCAAACCCTCTCCGTCGGAGCCCGGGCTGGCCTCGGAGTCTGAGAGAGAGAAGAGAGAGGAGAGATCAGTGAGATTACGGGGGAAATAATGCAACCCGATTCAACCCTCGATAAAAAATATACTAGTCCGCGTTTTATGCAGGAAACTTGGCGGAATATTAGTGTGTGCACTGCAGGGGCGGATTGGCCATCTGGAGTACAGGGAGTTTTCCCGGTGGCCTGCGCCACCTAGTGGCCTGCTGGACAAGATCCAAAATGCACTAGTGGCACTTCCAAAATGCACTAGAATGTGCTAGATGCTCGCCTGGAACATACAGATCAAAATGACCATTAATCTTCTACATTCTCTAGTTGTGTAGACTAAGTTGTGCTAATTCACATGATGAATATTTTAACTCATTTTTACGCTCTCAAAGAGTTACATCTGGTTAACCAGCTGCCCCCACCAGGGTGGCCTGGCAAAGGCAAAATTGTGCCAATCCGCCCCTGGTTGAATCCATCCATTCCAAATCACCTGCAGACTTGCAGTAAATTGGGGGGCAAAGTGCTGCAATTTGACTCGCTTATAGTTCACAGTCGTTGGGCTTTTTTAAGGCTAAGGTTTATTCCTGGACTTAGAGCTAGAAAATATGAACTTTGATGCGTGCGTGAAGAAGGCAAATAGACAAAATAAGCTATAGGCCTACTACACGTCTTTAAAATGGAATTATAAATAATCACGTCGAAGTTGGAACTTGGAACGAACGAGGAGGACGAGTCCAATCAGCGGCGGATCTATTCTAATGCCCCCCTCTGCCCTCACCAAACACGATGCCATGCAAAACACACGATAGCCTATTTCAAATTAAAGTGCTTATACTATACTATTTAAATGATTTGAAACACTACTAGCCTACTGCTACTAACTAACTACAGCTGTGTCACCACTAAACCAACAGCATTTCATCATTGAAAACAGAAAACTCTCTGAGTCAAACCTTTAGCTTTATGCATGCTGCGTGTCTGTTGCAACTTCAACAACAACTGATGTTAATATTGATGCTTTATTTGCCTAATAAAAGTCCTGTAACTGAAAATGGTATGGGTGCGGCTTCATCGCGCGTGGCGCGAAGCGACACGGGCGATGAGAAGCCGCACCCATACCATTTTCTCCTGCCCCCAATTGGGGAATGTTATATATCCGCCCCCTGACTGTCCAATTTCCACATTAAAACAAAAAATTTGTTTGAGGCCGACAAAAATTGCACCAATTGAGCCTCTCACTAAGCTTATTTGTTATTCCATATTGGCCTACCATCACGAAACCGAACAATTTATTAAAAATCCAGTGTCCAAGCACTACAGCCAATGTAAACGGTACTTTTAACACAAAAATAAACACGCTTCTCAAAGGCCAACCAAGGGTTCGGGCAAGGACAAAAAAACAACTAATAATGTATTATTTATTGAGTGTTCTCTGACGAGTTGTAGCCTATAGTTGCTCTGCCAGGCCTCTCTGCCATATACACTACAAATAATGGTTTATATGCAAATCCAAAGCTGTGCCGACCGACAGTCACTGGACAGAGTCCCAGAGAGACTCTACCCACACCGAGGCGAGCTGCTGGCGCTGCGCAGTGCGCACTGCGCACACACCGACCAGCACCGCTGGAAGAGCCCGGAGAAATGAAGACACACCGCGGCGAGGAGAGGAGTGACGAAGGAGAAAGAGAGGAGAGGACAGACCGAGGACCAGAGAGAGAGAGAGAGAGAGAGAGAGAGAGAGAGAGAGAGAGGGGGGGGGGGGGGGGGCAGAGACCACAAAAAGAGACAAGAAGAAGAGAGACAGGGCCCAGATTTTTCATCGTGTTCGTGAGAGATCTTTTCACTGCCTGGCTGGCACGGCAGCCCTCAGCTCAAAGCCCAATTTATAGTTACTCATATGTAGTAGCCGCATATACAGTACAACATAAAGAACAGCTTTATACTGTAGATCTGCTGTTGGATCTTTTTTTTTTTTTTTTTTTTTTTTGCAAAACACCGTGTATCGATTGAGCTCAAAACAATCGTACACAGTGCACGGAATGGCCATTCCGTCCATATGCAACTAGAACACGCAAAAATCTGTGCATATTAGGCTATACTACAATAAATCTGTGCATGTTATACTAAAATGAATCTGTGCATGTATTACTGTAATATGTCCCCGTTGACAATGACGGAGTGGCCGACCTTGAGCGCCTTGCACAGTGGGGTTTCACGAGGGTCAAGGTCGGCAGGGTCATGGACAGAATAGTAAATATTCTAAAACCCCAAACTGACTCACCCCCAACAAGCCACGCTGATGCACATCCTTGTTTGTGCAAAGTGAAAACCACGGCCAAGTACATATTTACGATTTTGGCTTTTTCCAGTAGGCTAGTGTATGCATGCAATTT